>CAJFCP010000132.1:905534-964451 GCA_904066005.1 Synergus itoensis | reverse complement strand
CGTCCCATAGTTAAATAGCTAGATATTACGGTTTAATATCCAGTTTTTTCGTGTGTCTGTCAGTCTGTCGATTTTATTTTGTGAGCACGATAACTTTCGAAAGAATTGACCGGTTTGATTGACCTTTGATATACTCTTTTAGTGTCCTAAAATGAAGAAGATTTAAATATCGAGCGCGAAGCGCATGTGCACTGATAAGAATGTGTTCCTTAAGATCGATACCCAAGTGGAAATTTACAATTGGCGTAGTACGGTGCCAGTACTGGCCAGAGTTAGACAACATTGGCGTGGTACTGGAAGCCCAATACTGGCGCAGATCTGGCTGAGTGTTGGGATGATAACGCTGTTCAGTACTGATAGCCAGATTTAGTTCGGTACTGGATTTAAGTACTGGTGCAGTACTACCCAAGTGGAAATTAACAACCGGTACAGTACTGCGCCAATGGAGCCTCAGAATTCGATGAAAAAATAATCTTTTGCATTATTATTATATAATTATAATACTCTATGTATATTTGCTGACATATTTAAGAACACCATTTATTCACTATTATTCAAACAATCACAACGCTATTTTAAAAATCGCATTTTATTAAAATTTTTATTCGCCGCGGGATTCGAACCCAAGTTTCGCATTAAATTCCTAATTCCTAACGCCTAAAGCATCGCGGCTAACTTAACATGAAATATGAAAAAAAAAAATCTAAAATATAAGCTGCAGCTGCAGGGCCGTGTGATAAATGTTTGTGACTCGTTCCATCGAAAATTTTCGGCTTTAAAGATTTGAAAAATTTACTGATTAAATATTTCTTCTTTTCTAATCATTGAATGATTTTTTAAGAAATTATTAAATTTTTATTCAATTATAAACTTGATTAAATTTTCAAAAATTCAGTATTCTCAAACTTATAAATCGATAGAAATATTTGATTCACAAATTTATGAATTCTTCGAAATTTAAAGTATAGAAAATGATAAAATTTTAAAAATTTCAAAACACGAAAAAATATATTCGGTGTTTTTCTGTAATATATAATATCGATAATGAAAAAAAAAATTATTATTTCCGGGGTTTTAAATTTTGTGATTTTCATCTTTTTTTGATAGTTTTATATTTTCATTAAATTTTAAATTTCATAATCTTTATTATTTTTGAAATTTTATAATTTTGAGAATTGTAAATTTGGAAAATTTTTAGATCGAAAAGTTTATTGAACAAAGTAAAATTGTGCAAAGTAAAAGGATCGATAAACGTGCTTTCACATTAATTAATTAATTATATTTATTAAATATAAATACTTAATAAACATCGGCGAAATCCGGCGAAATATTGTGAAACAATGGCTTAGCGTTTCACAAAGTCAATACTATGCCAGTTTCATGCCAATACTGGGTTTGAAGTTGGCATGAGTCCGCAGATCCAGTGTTGGGATTTTTTTGATTACTGTACAAAACCAGTACTAGATCGATACTGGCCTGCCAATATTGGCACATTACAACTGGTGTGGTACCACGCCAGTTGTAAGTATCGGCTCTACCATGTAATTTCCACTTGGGTAGAACCTTAAGTAAATTAGTCTTCTTCATTTTAAAATAAAGTAATTTAAATAAAAGTATATATAGCAGCGATGAAGGTTGGTAAGCGAATGCAAGCGCGCGAAGTGTGATGAGAATGTGCTCACAATGGCACCCCTAGTTTTAAATCTTAATGGTCGATGTTCTCATGAATAAAACGCCTTAGCACCTGGTAACCGCTAAGTTCTGACAGTGAAAGAAAAATATTAGTTCTAAATTCTAAAATCGGCACCAAAACGGCCGGTGGCTGACCATCAGTAGCTGTGAACAGGGAATTGTTATGTAACAACATTGGAGTGAGTTGTACGACAAATGTCGAACGAGGGCTCTAACTAAGTGAACCGTAAAGCGATGGGTTTCGTCTGCCATTCGTAAGAATTTTTTCTATGGTTTATCTATAGGATATTCTGCCATTGTGCCAGGGACACCTTGGACCCCATACCGGGGCATTGTGCAATTTCGAAAATCACCAAAGTAAGGACGGCTAGAACGGATCATGGTTTCTCGGGAAATTGGGCGCGTGGGTGGCGCAGTCACGCTTTGAAAACATGTTTAAAAAAGTATTCCCTCGTCTGCTCTATCAAACATTTACGCCAATTTTCTTTCAATCTTTATTTATCTTCAGAATTTCAAATTCAGTGTGTGTCACCCAATTATTAGATAATATTCCTTAAATTTTCTTATTGTTTACAATATAGCTCTCAGTTTTCTCCAGAGCTGGGTAAAAAGAAAATGGTTTTCTATCTTCTATTTAAAATGAAAAATGCAAAATGGATTTTTATTATTTTTAATAATGTTTAATTTCATTTTCAAAGTCAATTATAAATTATAATTACGTACAATTTTATAAAGAATAATTATTATTCTTTGCGCAATAAGGCATACATGTATTCGACTTTACACTGGTAAACACGAATTTTGGGTCTAAGTTCTAAATATCAAACTTTTGTTTCTTTTACGTAACTAACTTTTTTGCTTTGCTTTCTCATAATTTTATTGTAAATTACTATTCAACGAATTTTTGTTATACATTTGAGTCATTTTTTAATAAAAAATAATTATTTTTGATTGCAATCAACCCAAAAACTTTAAAATTTACTTATCGGCGTAAAACAGACAAAAGAAAACTTTGTAAGTCAAAAACGAATATTTTTGTTCTTTTCTATGTACAGAATCAAAATTTATACACTAAAGTAGAAACCCCCCAAAATTTTTTCTTTTTTACTGATCTGTGATTATCTAACTTGTCCAGAGCAGAACCAAAAAAAAATGGAAAATGGTATTTTAAGTAGAAAATAGGTTGAAAATCTATTTAAGATTGAAAATGCAAAATGAGTTTCTTCTTCCTATTTAAAATTAAAAATAGAAAATGACATTTTGCATTTCAAATACCAATTTGAAATTAATTCATTTGAAATAGTTACCCAGCTCTGTTTTTCTCTTCTGATTTTGAAGAATCACCAATTTAAAGTCTTATTTTAAGAGATTTTCTTCAATTTTGATAAATGTTGAGTGAGAATTTTAATTTTTGATATTTAGCCCACTCAAGATGTATTAAATCCTACTTTTATTAGAAGAACTGAGAGGCAGGTGCCTCGCAACAAGCGAAGGATGAAAAGTTTTTAATATACAAATATAAAAAGGGCCACATTCCTAATTTTGAGTTTGGCCCACGTCCAATCTGAGTCCTCGTAGGAGGCTCACAATGCCATTCTATTTTCTTGACACGTATACAATCATGTCAAAATAATCCTGTTTGGAGACGCTCCACTGGTCAGAAGATATCCTGCTGAGAAACCAAGGTGGAGAATTAAACGTAGGTGTATCACGGTAACCCATTCTAAATATATATGAATCCTGAAAGTGGAATAATAAAGAATGAGAAAGTTCAAGATCTTGCATTTTGTTCCAATATACTGGAAAAAAAATCAGAAATGTCTATACAAAAATTACACAAGCTTTTTTTTAAAAATATTCTTTTAATATTAATTTAGGGTGGAAAATCATGTGCGAAATTCCAAAGACCTTAAAACCCTTTTTTTCAACATTTCTTACTTCAAAAGAATCTGTGTCAGTCAAAATAAAGTAGAAATAATAATTCTGATATTTTTAAACAGCATTATAGGCTGAATTTCTTTTTGACCTTGGAAAAATGATGGCTCCTAAGCTCGACCAATTTCGACTTCAAAGCTATTTGCCAAATGTTTGGCAAATCTTTGAAATTTGGTTTATACCGTAAATCCCCAACAGTCAAAAACCTGAGGATTTTAAAGTCCCATGAGAATATATTAGGCTTTCATTCATTTTTCGGATAATTCTCATATTGTCATTTAGGAACTACAGAAGGAGTGAGTTTTAGTAAACATTCGCGACAAATGGATTTTGGTTGCAGATCGACACAGATCCGTCGGTGAATAAGCCTTTCTTGGTAAGTTACATACTTTAAAGAAGGCTTTTGCGAAACGCGACCTCCGAGTCGTATTACAATCCGTATAGCCCTCATTGTAAAATTTGCTTGTAAACAAGATTTAGGGATTTGTCCGGCACGAGAAAAATATGATAAGCCTTTCGGTTCTCTCCCTTCTATTCGGCACCCTTTCAAAGTTCCTCTCTCTTTTGCTCAATCGATCCAATCCTCTCACTCACCATGTTTATGAAACGTAAAACCGTGAAAAAGCTCGCCTGCAAAGAGGATTTTAAACTCAACGTCGAAAATAGAGCTTGTATCGTTTATATGTGAATGTGAAGATTATTATTAATCTCTGTATAAATGTGTTTATGGATAATTCTCCGTGAACAAGTCACTTTCATTTTACTTTGTATTAACTATATAAAAGCATATTTATTAATCATTCTAAGGTTTAGAATACTTATTCTTCTTAATAAGATTTAGTAATCTCATGAGCGAAATATGTATTACTCTGAGTAAAATAGAAAAAAAAACGTAGGCATCAAGAAAAGAGGCCTGTTCTTAAGAATTACCCATAAATCTGGGTATAAATGTGTGCATAAATGTGTGCATAAATTTACGTATGCATGCTCCTGGCTCGGATAATGTCGCAGACTATAATCCGTTTAATCCACTTTTTTATCGAATCTCGAAAACATTCGGACCAATTCAGGAAATTTAATATCTTTAATATTACTCGATCGGAGATCAGCGAAGATCGAGACGAAGGCGGTGTCGAATTCCGGGATTCGTATTATTTTCCATTGAGCCAAAGATTCGAAAGGATTAAACCACGAACGCCGATATATTTTAATCTCCCGCCAGCTTTGCGAAATCAGATAGGTAGTCCGATAGATCGAGGTCTTATCGATCTTAAATTACAGATACTCCATCGGAACTGGGTCGCATGCTCGGAACCACGTGTCTGCTCTCCTTTTTTATTATTCATTATTTTTTATTTTCTACATATTTTTTAGTTTATCTTTTTCTCTTTCGCGTAAACGTCCACAAAAAATCCGATGCTCTCATTAGGAAGTATCAACGATTGGGTTTTACAACCACATATTTGGATTTGGAATGAAACAATTTTTTTGATTTTTGTGAAAGATTTATTTTGATTTAGGTTTCAAGAACTTGATAGCAAGTATTAATTATAGCTCTATAATTAATCGGTTATAGACGAAAATTTAAAATCGAAGCTTATTCCTCAATCGGTACCTGCCAGAAGGCAGGTACCCAAATATATGAGGAGCGAATATAGCTGTGCTTTGAAAATCATTTATCACTGAATACGTGACTCGATTTCAATTAAATTTAAGCACACACCGCACAATTAAGAGTGATCTGACGCCCAATTTTATCAGGTTCATCATATTTATCATACTGGCCAATATTTTCAAAAATTTCAGTCTGTTAATTAGTTTTCAACAGAACTGATCTCATAAATACTGAATACTATTTAAATTATTATTTTAATAATTCCAGATCAGATTCGTATCTTTAATTACAAAGAAAATATCTACTAGAGAACTCGGAGTTTCAATGAGCACTTATATTGATGGACTTGTTTCAAATTAACAATAATCTTATTCTGAAAAACTCGAGTATCTTAAAAGGAATAAAATAGATTAAATTTGAATGCTTTTTTTCAATTCAGTTATATAACGAGGCTTTCAAATTACAGTAGCTGTACAATTTTAGTGGCTCTTTGGATTCTTTCATAAAATAAAATGAGATTCGTTTCTGGAATCTTCGTTTAAAAATGCAGACAATTAAGAATTGAGCGAGAATATGAGTTATCTCATCAGGGCCAATTACAAGGGTAAAGCGACCATCGGAGAAACAAAATTAAAGATGCGTATCGACGACATCTGCTTAGCAACATTGAACTAACACTTTCCTCGGGAGCGGTTAATTAATCGATTGCACGATAAACTTGCCACGGATTTCACACCTGTGAGTACGAGAATCGACAGATTATGTAGAGACTGAAGCAGATTTTAATGGCGAGTCCTTGTCAGCGATCGTGTTTCCGATTGTATCGAAACATGATAAATGCTACGATGCTACCCAGTTCGAATCGATAGAGGTGCGTGTATGATTTACCGGATGGCCACGAAAGTATAAATCAGATCAAGTATAGGTGTACTATATAGTCCGCAGTGACACGGATTTATGCTCTTGTTGAAAGAGAGAAAATTACCCCATACACGACGAAAGAAGATTCATTTTTCAAATCGTACTTCAATAATGCGCTCATATTCTATACAAAAATTTATTTATGTTTTCTTAATTCGAATAGGTATCGAATGTTAATCATTCCTTACATTTCTGAAATTTCTGAGTCAAGTAAAATATTATGCTTATAGTTCTTATAAGATTTTTAATAGAGTGGGGCAAAAGTAATTACTTCTGGAATTCGAAATCGCTAGAACGTGGAAAAGTAGCATATCGGGATCCTAAAAAAGTATAATTAATTTGTAATCAATCAACATGCAGTTTGATTACCCGCGCTCAAGAAAAAAGGTTTCAAAAATACCTTGTTTGTAGATTTTTTAAATGTTCTTGACTTTCAATCTTTTTTACATACCTGGAGGTCAAAAAAGTCTTTTCAATTTTTTGCGGATTTTAATCAATTCCTAGGATAAAAAATCCTAGGATTCCTAGAATAAAAGACCTAGGAATAGAAATTGGTAATACAGCGAATTTGATTTTGGTATTTAATAGATTTCTTTACTTAACTCGGTTTTCAAAATTACTTGTCCCTTACGTGTTGGTATAAACGAGGCGAGTAGGAAAACAGAAAAGTCGCTAATGTACTACATATTACAACACTGACAACCAGATGGTTAAAAGCATCTCCAAACTGCTCATAACTTATGGCGTGACTTTATTTCTGGTCACGCAAGAGCGGAAAATATATCATCAAAAGTGAAATGCGTCTGCTCGGAGGTATAAGTTGCATCGGTGACTTTTTGCTAGTCATTTTATTTTGCGATCTATAGATTTTTTTTTGTTTTTATCACCCCTCGGAATCACAGCCCCTTAAGATCTTACATCGCGGTGCCATTGATCGGCGACCAGTGCCGTTGGGATCGCCGTACGTTATCCAACAACGGCCCCGGTGCCATCTCGATAATTTTAAATTAATGTTTTTGATTCGGGACAGACCAATGCGATCTTGATTATTTTGAGGCACGATCGGTTCTCCAGAGTACGCCGCGGGTGGAACTATAAGGGTTCTCAACCCCACTTTATTGTCAATGATAATTTATTATTAGTAATTCTCCATTCAGTAGTCATCTTTAAAAAAATTATGTTATCATATATCTCGAAAATATCGAAAACATTGTTGTCGAAAACCTTATTGGTTTTTTAGAAATTGCGCGAATTGTGTAAATCTGCTTATATGATATAAATGAAATATAACATTTTTGTTAGAGCAAACAATAATATACTGAAATTCCACTTTATTTGTATCAAGTATATAACAGAGCGCTGCTTACAATTTGATGATTAAAAGAGAAGCTATTCTAAAAAGATGATTGAGTCGAAGTCGAAATATCGTAACGCCTATTCCGCACTCCTGATTTGTCATGTATAAGTATCGATGATGATTTTAGACAATCGATACTTGGCGATCGTAAATTCCGCGCAATTATTTGAATTTGGTTTCGTTAATCATCATTTTATCACGAGTCTAAACTCGAAATACATAAAAAATCTTGGTTTTAAAAAAGCAGTTTTATAGTCATATTAAAAATAAACAATTAACTAATTTATTACGAATAATTAATAAATTAATTTAATAATTAATTACCCGGTTTTTCAAATAATATTGCACATAACTATAAATTTATACGGTATTTTTTTAGAAAACAAAATCACAAATAAACATGAATACAACTGTAAACGTAGTTAATTTTGAAAACAATCTAACAACTATTATTGTTTATAAAGCAAAACACATGTAATTATTTAATTTATAAAATATAAGGAAACATTTTTTATAAATACTAGCAAACCAAGAGGCGCGATACGCGCGGGATTGTTTTATCTTTCTTCTTACAATTTCATTGAAAGTCATTCCAAATCCAATCAGATTTGAAACTATAATCTATTCGAGATTTTCGAGATATTTTTAGAGAGGAAACACTTTTTTAGAGAGGAATTTCAAGAGGTTTCTAGGAATTTTAAGGGAATTTGATGCTTTTTAAGTGATTTTTACGAAATTCAAGAAATTTTTAGGATTTTAAAAAAAGATTTCGTAGAATTTTATGGAATTTTAAGAGACTTTTAAAAATTCTAAGAGATTTTAAGAGATTCTAAATGTTTTGAAATTTTGAAGGAATTTTAAGAGGTTTCTAAAAATTTTTTAAGATTTTAACGAATTTAAGCGATTTCTAAGGTTTTCGTGAAGTTTTAAGGAATTTTAACAGATTTTTAATAATTTTAAGTGATTTCAAGAGATTTTTCTGATATTTTAAAGATTTTGTGAGAATTTTAAAGGGTTTCATGGAATTTGATAAAAGATTTCTAATAGTTTTAACAGATTTTAAAGATATAAAAGGATTTTAAATGTTAACGTAAAATTTCAAGAATTTTCTGGGAATTTTAAGACATTTTAATGTTTGTCATGGAATTTTATGGAGAGATTTCAAAAGATTTTTACAATTTTTAAAATATTTAGTAGAATTTAAAAGGATTTCAAAGTCGATTTTTTAAAGATATTATGGAATTTTTAGGAATTTGATGGATTTTTACGAGATTTCTAATCTAAAAATTTTAGGAGTGTTTAGAGATTTTCATGAATTTTAACGTGGATTTCAGAAGATTTATGGGTTTGAAATTTTTTGTGTAATTTTAGGGGATTTCATTGAATTTGAAGACATTTCTTATACTTTTAATGGATTTTAAAGAATATAAAAGAGATTTTAATTGTTGTCGAAGAATTTAAGAGATTTTCACGAATTTCAAGCCATTTCAAAGATTTTCAAAGGTTTCTTGGAATTTTTAGAGATTTTAAAGAATTTTAACACAGATTTTAAGAGATTAATGTTTTTGAAGGTTTTTCTGAATTTTTAAGTATTTTCAAGCTATTATTGTAATTTTTAAAAGAATTTGTAAAACTTTTAAGGATTTCATGGAATTTCATGATATTTCTAATGATTTTAAGAGATTTTAAATGTTAAGAAACTTCAAGAGGTTGTTAGAAATTTTTAGAGATTTTCATGAATTTTAATATGGATTTCAAGAGATTAATGATTTTGAAGGTTTTCGTGAATTTTTAAGGATTTTTAAGTAAATGCGCGTGCAGAGCGCACATGATGTGAAATTTATAAGTTTATAAGTGATAGATAGAAAACTGATGGATATTTAGATTATAGATCAAAAAGCACCTTTTATACTAGGATTAGGTTTCTGAACGTATCAAATTCAAGTTTGAGATTATGATGAGAGTCGCTGATATAACCTAAGACCTCACAGAACCTAGGTATTACCTTTCTGCATGCAGTTTCATAATGCTGGCTATATTGGTCATATTAAACAATAATAACCTTCAATCTCGATCCATGGTTGTGCAACAAAGGATTTTAATCGGATCACGGAACAACGCGTGGGTTGGCAACATTGTTTCGATCGCAGCGAAAGAAGATCAGTGCGAACAAAGGATGCGGCGAATCAATTTAATCGATTGCCTTTGGGACTCTTATTGAAGGAAATGGAAATTAGAAGAAGAATTGTTTTTGAAACATAATTCTAACTAGAAATGTCTGAAAACATAGAAGAAAAGTACAACAAAATAATTAATCCATTTGAAAAAATTGTAGAATACGTTACAGGAGCTTTTTTTTGCATGAAGTCTGCTTCTTTTGAGAAAGCCACTTAGGAATCCATCAATGGAGAGTAAAAAAAAATAGATGCGAAAACCGGACCCCATGTTGGGAGGAAAAACGTGTTTGTTGTTCGTTTAGCAGGTTTCATTCTTCTATTGGTATACTGATCTATTATCTTGTGCAGAAAAGAACAAGGTGGTGAAGATTGGTACCACTGCTCAATAGAATTCTCCTTCTTGCTGCCACACGAATCGAGATAATCCGAGCGCGTGGCTTCTTTGTCAAAGAATAAAAGCAATCTTCATCTTCGGGGCTACTAAACATTCTTTCAGAAACGTTCATGCAGACAATGAAATACCATGCTTGAATCAGTTCTTGTATTTTTAGTTAATAACATGATTAGAATTTTTCAAACACTGTATATATATTTATTATTACTGCTAACAAATGTATTGACTAGTGTGGAATTTTTGAAGAGAGGCAAAGATCATTTTTCAAATTTGCAAAAGAAAGCATGTCTTTTTTGATGAAGGTAGAGTTGTTTGAACTCGAGGGATCATTTATTTGAGCCCTCGCAGGGTGCTTCGAAAATGCGAGGACTCTCATTTTCTTATTTTACTAATTTTACACTCCTTTCTGTTTGCATCTACTCCCTAGCACTGACAGAAGGGTTTAATTAAAATTGATTGATTATTCTGTTCTCCCGAAACTACAATAGTGTATTCACGGAACTCAACAAGCCCTTCTCTGGATTACAGATTGATTGCTCACGAATAAACTAGATTCGCTAATGTTTCTAGATGTAAGGTCTTGTGTTGGTGAGAGAAGCTTCGGTGATTAATGTCTACCTATCAACACCTGCCTTCAGAGTTCTAGATGGCATCGGTTATAATTAAAAGAACTGTTATTAACACGCCATTCTTTCGGGACAACCTTGATTTTTCGGATCTTTAATTACAATCCTTCTATCAGATCTTAGACCAAATTTCATCTCTCATCATATTCACCTCTCATCAGCTTCATCAGGAATACTGAAATCGTATTTTTTGGGGGAGGATTTAAATATGTTTTTTATTAGAACTTAGGACATTGATGAAACTTAATAAATATGTTTAAATTAAGTAATAAAATAATAATTTAGTTAATTTAAAAGCAGGGCGATTTTGAAAAGAAATATTATTGGAGAAAATATGATTCTTTCGGAGTAAAGTTCGCGAACGTGATGAAACGTTATTTCTATTCCATGGAGAACTGGTTCTTCCATTGGTGGAGATGAAGCGCGCGCCGCGCGTGCCACTCGCGTGTGTCACGTGTCTTCTCTGTAAAGGTAGAGTGAGCCACGAAGGTAGAAATATAAATACAACTGTACTTTTATATCCAAGTACATCAGATCTGAGATTGATATTTTTCATTAGAAAATTTGATTTGATTATTAAATTACGCTAAAGTTTTATTTTAAATATAAATATAAATATCAAAAATAATATTTACATTAATTTTCAGAATAGAAAATATATATTTCTTTGGTTAGAGCACAAATGAACTCTGACAAGGCAAAAATAAGAATTTTGAAAATATTTTTTGTATGGTTCAAGTTACACTCCCTAATTAAATATCCTGATATTAAAGTTATAAAGAATTTTTTAAAATAACGAGAAATTATTGCGTTCAAGCCGAAAAATTCTATGTGCCTTTATTGAATCCGGTCCCTAATATATTTAAGAATGGAAAACGAAAACTTTCTTCCTAGCAATTTATCTAAATTAAATGTTTCTCTACTTTATTGACTTGGTAAAATTTGTTGACGAATGAAAAAGTATAAACACCGTGGGAATGTTATTACGTATCAGTAGAAATGTAAATTTTATGAGCTCCGCGTGCTAGCTTTAAGGCCTTGGATTGGAATGATTTGATGAGAAAACCAGTTAGATATTACAGAATTTATCCCCGACCTGTGGCCTTTAATGTACAACTTTTCCCAAAGTGTATATTCACGGAAATCATCAGGCTTTATTTTTTAAATGCTTGCACGTAAGTTTATGACATACTAGTGAGCCTATATCATAAAATTATTTTTGTCTATTAGCATTTCTCTCAACTTTTACTAATTCCGAATCATATGCGACTCAAGCCTGGGATTTAATCAACAAACTTACTCTAAGACGCAAGAAATATGATTTAAATCTGTATTTGATAAATTTATGATTATTGGATTGGTAAAAGAATTAACTAATTGAGTATTAAATACTATTTTCGACGTTGAAACTTCTATAACAAGTTTTTACGTGATATTCCTATCTTAAAAAAGTTTCTTAAAATCCTTAGAAATCTTATTAAATTCCATGAAATCCTTCAAAATTCTGCAAAACCTTTTAAAAATTAGAAAAATCTCATAAAATCCTTTAACATTTTACGACAAACTTCAAAATCCTTTTAAATTCTACAAAATTTTTTAAAAATCAGAAAATCCCTTCAAATTATTAGAAATCTCATAAAATTCTTAAAAATCCCATAAAGTATTCTTAAAATTATAAAAATCTCTTGCATTTTTTTTAAATTCCTGGAAATTTTATGATAACATTTAAAATTCTCTTCAAAGTCTCTTAAAACACTCAGAAACATTTTCAAATCACTTAAAATTTCACGAAAACCTTCCAAATCGCTTAAAATTCCTTGAAATCTCTTAAAATTGGTGAAAACCTCTTAAAATTCTCAGAAACTTCTTGAAACTCTTTGAATTCTAGGATAAAATTTAAAGACCCTTTAAATCGTTTAAAATTCATTAAAATGATTAGAAATTTCATTAAATTCAAAAAAATCTTTAAAGAATCATAAAAATCTTTTGAATTCGCCTAATATTCCTCGACATTTCACAAAAATATTAGAAATCGCTTAAATTCATTGAAATACCTTAAAATTCCATGATATCTTTTACAAAGCCTAAAAATCTTTAGAACTTCGTAAAAATCACTTGAAAATTGTCAAAATCCATTGAATTTCGAATTTCGAATTTCGAAACCATTGATGTAACGAAATGTCTATAAAATCTCGCAAAAATTTTATTATTGTTTCAAATCTGCTCTCTACATTTGAATCAGCGACATTTTATTGGTTTTTGAATGACTTGAAGTTGTAAGAAGGAAAATAAATAATCGTGCGCGTAGCGCACGTGTTAGTTTGCTAGTGAGATAAATTTTAAATGCTATACATATATTCAAATAAAAAATAAGGCATTCTTTTGAGCCACGATAGTTCAAAACTAATTGTACTTTAGAGAATTCATCTCGTTATTCATGAAAGGTTCCACAAATGAATGCAGCAACAGTATAAATAATCGAATGAACATTTTGCAGCAGACTCTGAAATTATTCCACAAAAATCGGAATTCGCTTTACTGAAATCTCGTCGCGTATACCCGCGGCATATTGATAAAATGCATATTAATGAAGTTGCTTAATAAAGTAGAATTTATCACGAAACGTAATTTCTCGCTCGTGCAGTCTCTACAAATGTAAATGAATCGGGACGAGACGAAAGTTACTCATTCTAAGAATACGTTGCAGTCGAACATTTCGTTTCGGGCTATGAATATTCATGGATCCCAAAAGACTCTTAAATGTGCGCGTGTGCCAGTAAACTTTCATTTAATCGTTTTATATTTCCAATAATAACACTTGAAATGCATTGCTTATCCTAATCGCGAATACTCACGCAGGAGCGTGTCCTGATCGCCCTGCATGTGGCCATCGGTATTCCAACATTTTATCAGATCATTTATATTGCATGGGAACCCATAAAGCAGCACCTCACGTATTTGCATGAGAAGTGGCTGAAAATGCATAGGAATTAATTAGCTTCCCATAAATAGTGATCTCGCGGTTGTTTATGGCTGCGATTGTACCTTCTGCATTTACCTTTCGCGTTTACTCACTGAGGAAACTGTGCGTGCATGTATTTCTGAAATGTATGCAAGATTGGCAGAAGATGGCCCTTTCGAACCCTCATCACGAATTTATGAGATTCTTCGTGTTTTCTTACCGAAAATTAAATAAGCGCGATTAATCGACGCCTTCGGCGCCATGATAGCCAGTGCTCCTGATTTCTCCCCTCGTCAAAATTTATTGACACCATGACGTTGATTCATGTGAGAAATTAGACTCCTGGACTCAAGATGTGTCTTGAATTTTAATGCCCTCTTCACATTTACCCTTTTTTTGGGAAAGAACAAAAATCCACAAAGGTGGGGTATTTATTTACATAGAGCAAAATGAAAGGGAGTGATCGAGAAAACGATTGCATAATTTTAAGTCGGAATCATTCTATATTCAACCAATTTACATTCCAGGCGTTCTATTCAAATTAGAAATGTTAGAAATTGAATAATGTATAATTCGAAGCATTTTAAATTAAACAAGCTTCAACTTAAATGCACCTATTATTGATTCATTGATTGGGGTATTTTTATCTGGTTAATGGCTTAATTACAAAGCAATTTCAAAGTGATTACACTGATTGCAGAAGTTATTCACCACCTGAGAATGACAGAAATATCAAAGTGAATACAAAAAACGTGATCCTATTGATGTTAATCAAAATTGTATAGAGAGATTCATTTTAACAAGTCGAGACTCATTGAGGCATTCAGATTCCAATGCATATTCATTTTTTCTTGTAGTATGTGTGAAGTACGTAGCATGACTGGATTTCCTGACTGAGCCAATCAATTTAATTGCATCTTATCACGTGTGATGACTTGACGCCTCTCGTGAATGCTCAATGCATCTGTAGAACCGCCTTCTACACTCCAAGTGGTCAAGGCCTCACCTAATGTTTCTAATTATAGACCACTGTTCAAACACTCAATTATCGAAAAATCAAATCTTCGCATAGACCTAGATCACCCAGATGTCTAAAATTGCCGCTTCTTTGATTTTTAGATAATTTCCCTTCAGGGATTTTTTACATTTGATGTATGCACAAGGTTCTGATTAGAATCAGGGACCATAGAATATTCCTACCTCATTACATATTTTATATTTAATTCTAAACTTTTTCGTAGCACAAAATTTCAAGATGGAGGTTTTAGCTGATTTCGACTTTTTCGGTTTACATTGTCCCTTCAATTATGTAATTTAATCGTCATTAGAAGTTGAAAAGACCAGCAAAATGTTTAGAAATCCATTGGAACTTCGTCCCGTAAGTAGTCGGCATCGGGGAAGCGACAAAACCGCAACTTTTTCACCGCTAGATCTTCCAATCTTCTACTTTGGTGCAGGCGAGATTTTTAAAGGCGGCGAGAAGGGTCTCCCATTAAAAATCGAATTCTATCGCGGACATGGAATTCGCGTTGGTCGGTGAGAACATGGCAAGGATTCTCATCACGTACACCTAATTCGAACCGACTGAAAGATTCGTGGCTGTTTTTGTTCGGGCGCAGAATTATTAAGCCGCGGGCCCTTTTCTAAAACCAACACGTAATTATCTCGTCGCCCGTTATTTCAGCAATTTTGTCAGTGGAAGAGAGAAAAGTGAAGAGCAGCTACGACGACTGTGTGGAGTGTGTATATACCCAACATTTACATGGCAGGTGATATCAATTACCCTGAAAGAGCCGCCTTGGCAAAGATTGCAGTAGAGAATCTCTCTGAGGCTGAAACTCGAAGGTTTTCTCACCAATTTGCTTGATTCGCGCCTCCAACGCTTCTACCCTCACGAATATTCATTTCCTATTTTATACATGCCGGCGAAATCAAAAGATATGGTACTGCAACCTGAACCACTGAAATTTACTCTTTTTTTCTCTTTACGTTATTTTCTCTTCTAAGAAAATAAGAACTGACGTTTTTCTTTATTGCAACTTTAACCTTTTTGACTCACAAGGAAATATTTTTTATTTGTAAACTGACATTGATGACAGATAATCCAGTGTTACAAATCTTACAGAACTCAACTAACAAAGATCAGTCTATAGGGAATCATGCAACTGAAGTTTTCAACGTTTACGTCAACGAAAAGTTAGTTTTTTGTAAAAAGGACGAGATCTGAAATATAATTGCGCTAAATGGTGCCATTCGATGTCAAAAGACACAAAAAACAGTTTCAACCCCCTATCATACTAGGATCACCCTCAAATCATCACCTAAGTACAAAAAAAATCATAGCAATTTCCCTAATTATAAGAGCTAAAATTTTATTCTTTTAAATAGTTCCATTTAATGCCCAAAGAAACTCAAAATAGTTTCATCCACCTAACCTCCTAAGTTCATCCTCAAAATCAACCCCTAAGCACAAAAAAATTATAAATTAATCCCCTAACTTCGAGACCTAAAATCTGATTGCGTTAAATACTTCCATTTGATATCTAAAGAAGCCCAAAATAATCTGATCTACCTAACCCACTAGGTTCACAATCAAAATCAGCCCCTAAGTACAAAAAAATCATTAAAAATCTCTAAACTTCGAGACCTAAAATTTTATCGTTCCAAATGGGTCCATTTAATGTCAAACAAAAGCCCAAAACAGTTTCACCTACTTAACTCTCTAGGTTCACCTTCAATATATACCCCTAATCTTAAGGGTTGATTTTAAAGGTGAACCTACACAGAAAAAAGAAAATGACTGAATTTACCATTTAAAATAGTGAACATGCGCTCTGAACGCATTTTTCCAGGAATTTAGTAAGTTTTACTATTTAAAATTGTAATTTTTGCTAAGAAAATTGTAAACCCTGTTTTTTTATTGCAAAAATTACAATTTGAAATGGTAAAAGTTGCTAAATTTCAGGAAAACTGCGTTCAGAACGCATATTAACTATTTTAAATGGTAAATTCAGCCATTTTCTTTTTTCCGTGTAGGGGGTTAATTGGATGAATTTTTTTTTGGCCTCTTTGGGTATTAAATGGACCCATTTGGAATGATAAAATTTTATATCTCGAAGTTTGGGGATTTTTGATGATTTTTTTGTGCTTATGAGTTGATTTTGAGGATGAACCTAGAGGGTTGGGTGGATGAAACTGTTTTGGGCTTCTTTGGGCATTAAATGAATCTATTTAGAAGAATAAAATTTTAGGTCTTGAAGTTAGGGAAATTGCTACGATTTTTGTTGTACTTAGGGGATGATTTAGGGGTGATCCTAGTGTGGTAGGGGGTTGAAACTGTTTTGTGTGTCTTTTGACATCGAATGGAACCATTTAGCGCAATGAGATTTTATATCTCGTCCTTTTTACAAAAAAATATCTTTTCGTTGACGAAAACGTTGAAAACTTCAGTTTCATGGTGAATGCAGCTATTAGGAAGCTAATAGGAAATGTGATTTCACTTCTTGTATTCGTTTGCGAGTTTTATTCTGCTGCATGGAAAAATGCTCGGAAAAATTTTTAAAGCTTCGGCAGAAAGTTATAGGATTAGATAGAGAGTTGTAGTTTAGTCTTGTTTCGACCTTTTGTGCATCTGTGTTTAATTGTAGTCCCGCAGCAACTTCAAAATTGAAGAACGCCTACCGTTTTCAAATCTAGAGTACACACCTGTATTTAAGAGAACGTCTAAGCTTTCGGCAGGTGGGGATGGTTCACACCTCGCAATCAAGAAAGACAGTTCAGATCTCGATCTGAGTTCTCAACACCTCTCTTATCGATGCTCCTTTACGCATCGATAATGACACCTTAGAACACACTTGCCTGAAGCTCTATTGGTTTTAAATAGCATGCCGTTTGCTTAGTAACTCGATATTCAGAACGAAGCTCGTGCCTCTGGCGAACTTGAAAACTTTTGTAACAACCCACCACGTCGACGAGGCCAAAGAATAGATCATAGATCGTAGACAATGCAGGCATAAATCCTTGGATATGAAACTTGCAACGCCTTTCAGACGTCGCGAAGTTTATGAAAAGCCTACGCGCTTCGCGAATGCGATCACAACGTCTGAAAGATATTTAAGTAAATTGAGTTTACATTATATGTATTAGTAAAAATATTTTATTTAGAGCGAAAAAAACCGTTACATAATAAATGGATCTTAAAAAAGTGGTGTAACGAAATGTCTCGAAAATCTCGCATACATTGTTATTATTGTAAACCGGATTGGCTTTTGAATGAGTTGAAGTTGAATGAAGAAAAACAAACTAATGGCGCAAAAAAATTTCACGAAAACCTTCGATATCCCTTAAAATTCGTTAATATTTCTTAAAACTCCCAGAAACCTCTTGAAATCTCTTAAAAATCCACAAAAACCATTAAAATCAGAAATCTCTTGAAACCCAAGTTAAAATTCACAAGAATCTCTAAAAATTCCTAAAAAAAACTCTTGGAATTTCAAAACATTTAAAATCTCTTAAAATCCTTTGAAATTTTATAAAATTCCATGAAATCCTTCAAAATGCTATAAAACCTTTTAACATTTTTAAAAATCTCATAAAATCCCTTAAAATTTTACGACAACCTTCGAAAGCCTTTTAAATTCTACAAAATCGTTTAAAAATCATATATGTATAGAAATTCTTTTAAATAAAATAAAATAAAAAAAAATAAAATAATTAAAAATATAAAATATAAAATTACCTGACAAACTTTAAGATTCTTTAAACCTCATAAAATATTTTGAAACTCATAAAAATCTCTTGAAAACTTTTTAAATTCGTGAAAACCTGTTCAAACTTCCACAAACTTCTTGAAATTTTTTAAATTCTACGAAAACATTTAAAGTCCCGTTACGTCCTTTAAAGTCCATTAAAATTATTGAAAATCTCATTAAATTCCATGAAATCCTTAAAATTCTATACAATCTTTTAAAAATCAGAAAATCACATTAAATTATTAGAAATCCCATAAAATTTCAGGAAATTATTAAAAATTCCAGAAAATATTTTTAAAATTATTATAATCTCTTGACTTCTATAAAATTCTTGGAAATTTTATTACAACATTTAAAATTCCTTAAAGTCCTTGAAAATTTCTCTGATACCTTTTGAAATCTCTTAAAATTCCTCGAAACTTTACAACTTGTGATTTTAAATTAATCTTGATTTAAAATGCCTTGAATAAATATCTTAAAACACTCAGAAACCTTTTCAGATCACTTAAAATTTTACGAAAACCTTCGAAATCGCTTAAAATTCGTGAAAACCGCTTAAAATTCTCAGAAACTTCTTGAAACTCTTTGAATTCTAAGATAAAATTTAAAGACCCTTTACATCGTTTAAAATTCATTAAAATTATTAGAAATCTCATTAAATTCCACAAAATCTTTTAAGAATCATAAAAATCTTTTGAATTCCTTTAAAATTCCTTGAAATTTCACGAAAACATTAGAAATCGCTTAAAATTCGTTGGAATCTCTTAAAGTTCTTATAGAAACCTCTTAATATTCCTCAAAATTTCAAAACATTTAAAATCTCCTAAAATTCCGCGAAATATCCTGAAATACCTTAAAATTCTACGAAATCTTTTAAAGATCCTAAAAATCTAAAGAACTTCGTAAAAATCACTTAAAAATCAGTAAAATTTCATTAGTTTTTAAATGATTTGAACATTTGAAATTGTAAGAAGTAAAATAATAAATAATCGTGCGCGTAGCGCGCGCGTGTTGGTCTGCTAGTTAGTGAAAATTTAATAAAATCTTCTTATCTCTATGAGTTAAAAATTCGGATATATTCAAGATTTTGATGACTTCAGGACTTCTTCTTCTTCTTCAGACTTCAAGAGTTTCTCCATGGCTTGAAAATCGAAAAAGAAGGAAATTCCCGAACCGATCCTTTGGTCGGGAATTTTTACCAGATGGGGCGGGCGTAACGCTTTCCGTTGCAGCTGAAGCAAATACTGACTCGATAAGTACCGTGATGCTCTCTTAGCAAAAACAAATAATAACTTTGCCCGATGGCTGTCTAAAGGTTTCGAACCAATTTCACCTTATTTCTTTGAAAATATCAGTAAAATCACCAACACTGCTACTATTAGTACCAACATCAGAAGTATGGCGTCCACAAGCTATTGCAATTTTGAAAATGGTTGTCTCATCACGAATCCCACTTCATCCCTAGATTACAGGGCTCACCATCGCCGACATATTACGGTGTTGGTTTTCGAGCCTTTTGTGTTAAAAAGACACGTGTAATCATCTCTCGCTGAACAGCTTTGTGGGTCAAAATAAAAATAAAAAAAAGAAAGAAAAGAAAAAACCCACGAAAATCGAGAATGCTCCGTATCCGTTCCTGCTAGTCGTATGAGGCCCTTAGGGCTTCGCACGGATCGTCGACGCATAGCAAGTAGCTTTTTGCACCGGGCTCACTTATTTTGCATATGAAGCATCAGAAGCACCCGACAACAGATGTCGGGGTGGTCAAATTTTAAGGATCCCAAATTGTAGTCCCATGTCCAATTTTTCTTCGGAGTCCGTCGTGATATTTACTTTTGTAAGTTGGACGATTCGTATGCAAGACGGTCGGTGGATCTTGCGTTTTGTTGACAGCTTCATTCGATCGAAATTGCTCCAAGGTGTGCATTATCATAACGTCGCTGAAAATCAATTATCCTTTACTTAAATAAAAAGCGTGAAAAGACGTGTTCGCTTCGTGTCGAGGTTGGCGTTTTAAATTCTTGAGCGTAATTTACTTTTTTGGAATGACGGAGACCAGCAAGTTCTTTTTCGTGTGCGCAAGGGAAAAAAGTTTTTATGACTTATATTACGTTTACCATTTTTTACTTAAGAGCATAAATAGAAGAAAAGAATAAGAAGCACGTGTAAAGTACTTCAAACATGTTTTGAATTTGAAAGAAACTATATTATTATGATTTAATTCAATCAATTCATGCACTCATTTAATGTTCATACGTTATATTATTTTCTTTTTTGCTCTCATACACTGATTAATGTTTTCAATGAAACTTCGTCAGAAAAAGTAGTATCATTGCCGAAATTTTATGCTAAAAGAACCAGTCTTCTTTGTAAATGTAGGTCGGTTTACCCTAGATATTCATAAGGAGAGAATGTGATAGTATCAGATAATATCTCAATGACAGGATATTTTATTTCCACGTTTTATACCCTTTAATTTGCATACGTTTAGTTTTTCAAACGTGGTAATAAGAATTTTAGCTAGCAGCGTTTAGTGACAACAGAGGTGGCAATTTCGAAAATTAACTGCATACTGCAAGCTGAACACTTTGAAGGCTCACAACCAAACATTCTGTCACATGAACAGGTGCACATCATTTTTTTTTTTAGTGAAAACTTGTGAACTGGAAAAATTAATCTAAAATTAATATACAGCAATCAGTTAGAAAAAACATACTCCCAAAATCATTATAAAACTGTAAGTATTATAATCAGATAATTTCAATACACTCGACTCTCCCAATGATGAACAAATCCAAGCCAGAGACCCTCCCAATGATGAAAAAATTTCTTCTCTCAAATGTCACATCAGTTGCGCATGCGTATTGTGTATAATATAATATTTTTTAGCATTTTAAACTGCGCGCCAATAACAACCAATCAGATGCCGAGTACAATGACTTGCGCAGTGGTATCAAGTGAATATTGCAAAAGATTTTGTTCATCATTGAGAGAGGAATGCGTTCATCATTGGGAGGTTTTCATCTTTGGGAAGTTCATCATTGGGAGAGTCGAGTGTAATAATTTGCATCGTCTGCCTTTTTGCTTCCTCATAGAGGAAGCTTTGTAGTCTTTACATTTTCCAATATTTTTCAAATAATTTAATTAAACTTTCATTACTTGATAACTGTCTAATACAACATTCTAATCAATTGTCCGGATGTATGTGTGTATGGATGTCGCCGTTTTTTGTTGCCACAACTTAAAAACAATTGTAGATAAATTGATAAAATTTGTAGGGTATATTGGCACCACCAATATCTCAAAACGAGCCAAAGGATTTTTCAAAATATTGAATTTTAAAATTTTTATATGCATTTATAATTTTTGTAAAATTGATTTTTCGACTATAAGTCCTCAAATAATCAAAATTCTAAGCTTATGTAAAGGAAAGAAAGATTCCTGTTGGATTAATGCATTTAATTGAATATTAAGGAAATTATGATTATTTGTAATTTTGAAAACTTTCATTTTTATATATACTTCAAATAAACAAAATACAAATGTAATGTCATGTGAATGTTTCCTCTATGAGGAAGCAAAGTGCTCAACAACTGAGCAGAAAAAAGTATAAATAAAGTTAACTGAAAGACCCGAGATCGAATTCACAGCTAGTTTTTGTTAACGTACATGTTAGTCAAAGTCATATATCTGCAACACTTTTCAGGTATGCAAATAAACAACAAAGTACAAAAAACGATGTTTCCGAAGCTGATTAAAGAGTTTATTATCCTTCTCTTTTTTATAATCAATATTGAGAATCTCATTGCCGTAAAAAATTCAGAATGGATCAGCAACTTAATAAAGCACGTTAAGACAGAATCTCAACAATACCAAGTATTGTTACTGTCAAACGAGACAGAAAATCCTCCTCATCATGAAACGGAAGATATTATTGCAAAAATATCCTCCGCTCTTCCGACATTGAAAATGGATGTTCATCAAGCGAATGTCAAAAAAGCTCTGGAGATGAGTATGATACCATCATTTTATGAGCCACAAACAACGACTCTCATTGTTTTGATTCAACTGTCGCAGAACAACCTGCAACTATCACAATTTTTAAAGCTTCGAAACTTCATGACTTTGCTATCAGAAGTAAGAACTCGGCCACAATGTCTGATTATACTACCTCAAGAAGCGAAACGGCTGAGCTACATGAAATTACTTCGTCTCTGGTGGTCCAAAAGATTTGTGGACACTACCATTCTTGAACTCAGCAACGACAAAATCAAAGAGAAAAGTTTTTTCCTGAACTCAAATCATGATGTGGCAACTTTGCACCAGTTCAATCCTTTTACGAACACTCTCAAGAGAAGTAACTACTCACCAGCAGTTTCTTGGTTTCCCGACAAAACACGTAATCTACATGGTTACCGGATGAAAACAGCCATGGTTCAGTCCCCACCTTCGATGTTTGTTGAAGAAAACCCAACGAAGAACATCACTGAACCGACTGGATCCGATGTAATGTTGACGAAAGCTTTAGCAAACGCAATGAACTTCCAAATCCTGTGGGTCACATCCGACGAGAAGTATTTGGGTATACCTAGCTGTATTAGGGAAAACAATACAGGATTCGTGCGAAACCTAATGGACAATGATATTCAGATGATCGGAATAGAATCTACGAGATATGCATCTTGTAATGAGAAGTTTTTAATGTACAGTAAAGGCACGAGAATTGCACACATGACTGTGCTGGTACCTACTTTGCGAGAGAAATCTCAATCCCTCACAATTTCTTGGAAATTCTGGAATGGAGTTGCACTCATCAGCCTCTTTTTTCTAACGTGGGCTTTTGCGAAAATTCTAAACTTTGACAATGACAGTTGGTCTCTCCTTCACCTTGAGCTGGTTGTACTAGGATTGACATCTCCTCGAGAGCCCCAAAGAGTATCAGAAAGAATCCTGTTTGGATTTATACTCTTAACATGTCTGCTTTACTCGTCTGTAATCTACACATCCTTTACAGATGTCAAATTGGTAATCCGATCTTCAGTGCAATTTGACACTCTGCATGATGTAGCTATTTCACCACTGATTCCTTCAATCGACGATATCCACTTCTTCCTGGTGTATAATAACTCAGAGATAACTTCAAGATTACTGTTAGACAAGTCTACTTGTGTTAATGCACCACATGACTGCTTGAATCGATTAATCAATAAGAAGGATGTAGCATGCATTACTACGACCTCGTTTGCTAATTGGATTAGTCAGAATACAAGGGACACTTGTGGTCAACCTGTCATGAAAATTGTAAAGGAGGTGTTCAGTACTACCGTGACAGGATACAATTTGGAAAATGCATCTCCCTACTTGAAGCGATTTGACATCTTGATCTTGAGACTTGTACAATCTGGATTATCTTACAAGTGGCAAAATACACGTTTCGGAAAATTGGAGATAATTGAAGCTCAAGATTCCTGTTCTGACCGAGGATCGGATACCCTGCAAATGCGGAATCAATTAATCTTTATCCTTTCTTTTGGTTATCTTTTCTCTTCTCTAGTTCTTGCTATTGAAGTTTATTGGTCTTATTTGAATAACCAGAGACAATAGGAAAACTGCACTGAGAAAAATGATTGGTTCGGACAACAAAACGTTTTGTTGTCCGAACCAACCATTTTTCTCAGTGTGTCTGTGGCGTTTCTATCCAAGTTTGTGATATGTACAAGAAAATATCTGGGGTTTTTTTTAGGAACGATAATAACTTCATTGTTAAAAGTAATAATGTGTAGATGAAAAATTCTTTCGAAATATAAATTTCTAATATGAAAATTTGGGTCAAAAATGAGCTTTGTATTGATTTTAGCACAGATTATTATCAGTTGGAAAGGAATATTCATTTTTTTAAAAGCTTCACCTTGGGTGACATTCATAAACGTGAATACCACTCTTCTACAATATTGATTTTATCAGAAGGAAAACTACTGCAGATACAAAGTGAAAACGTTGATATTGTACTAAAAATAGCACACTGACATTTTCTCGGGGTTCTAAGCACAAAATTGTTTTACTGTGTATATAATTTTGTGTAAGTATGTTGAAAAATTTACAATGAATAAAATAGTAATAGATTGGAATATCTATGTAAATATAAAAAAATTCTTACTCTTTACGTGAATACTTTTTATTACCTCTTTTTATTAATAAAAAAAAATGTTCCTTGTAATAATTTTCAATAATATTAAATAATGAAAATTAATTTAAAAGCAAATTAAATTTCTCACTTAAACACTTGTGTGAGATTTATGACCATTAGTTTTAATAAAGAAGTTTAAATACTCGACTCCAAAAACTTTTTAAATCGTCCTTTTAAAGACTACCAAACTGCTAAATAAGCCGTCAAATTACCGTCCCCCAAATCTCGCCAAAGTTAACGAGCCGTAACAGATGCAGGTGCGAAAAATCAAGTGGGACAGAAGCAGGCCATAAGTAAGAGCTGATTTCAACGAAAGATTAGCGATCTAAATGACGAAAACTTTCATTGCACATTTACTTCAAGATTTAATTTAAGCAATGAAGAAAATTAATGGTACGACGATGGAAGTACAAAACATCCATGACCAAGATACTGTTTTATTTCGCGTCACAGTTTTCACGATTGTGGGTTGATATTGATGAATTAAAACTTAAACGAAAGTGTCCAATAAGTATCTTGGGATAAAATTTCTTAAGGCAAAGGCGATATAAATGATTTTCAGAGAATACATCCAAAGATCGTTAACTTATGATTTATTTTAAACTCTGAAGGTCATCCGAAGTGAAAGCCGACAAAGCAGTTGTGCGTCTTCCATCAGGAGGCAGATTACCAAACTTTTTGTCATGAACGTGTGTTTTTGAAACATGCCATTTGTTCTTGCCAGCTCTCTGTGCCTGTCTCTTGAAAATCTGAAGAGCGTGACGAATAGGGACGAGTAGCAAACACGTTTAGTTACCATATCAAAGTAAAAACGAGAGTGCAGGCATTGCAAATTCATTTCTGAACAATGCGACATGCTTGCCAACTTGCTGAACGACAGATAGTTAAGGAAAACGACATTAAACGACACGAGTCGTTTTCGTGTAAGCAAACAACCAAGAGCCAAACGATCGATATTAATGACACTTGCACCTACTGAACCACCTTGAAGTGTCTATAGAACATCTTTCTTTTCGTGTAAATCGCTACCAGATTGCTTTTGCGTATTTATTTATGCATGAGCTCAACAAGCTAAAAAGAAGATTTTATGAAAATGATCTGGTCGGATTACGTTTTATGCAAAGAAGATTCCAGCGAATACAGAATGTAGAAAGTTGACTTTAATCATATTTTTCCAGGTGGAAATATTTTGAGCAATTTACTACTTATCACCTCTTGCCAGTAAATTGTCCACTTGATCTTTATCATAATACAAAACAACGGGGAAAAATGATATCTATTTTTAATTTTTTTTTTTTAATGATAAAAAGTAATAGAACAGAACAGGTTTTGAATACATGTTCTTGAAATTGAGATAAGTCTTCCGATCCTTAATTTCTCCAGTTGAAAGATTTTTTAAAATTGTTAGGTAATCTAGCTGGCTAATTTCTGATGCGTTTTCGTGAATAACGTCTATTTTTTTAAGATTGGAGTGTTGGCAGGCACGAGAACAGCCACATGAACTTTCTCACCAAACTTCATCGACTCTGAACGTGCCTTAACTTGCTTAAGAAGACGTCTTCCAGCCAAACTACTTAGGCAGTTTTGATGTTTGTCTGGCTCCTTCTATGAGATTCTGACACGCATCTCTTTCTTCACATAGTGTTCTCACGTCAGATTCTAAAAAAAAACCTAAAATCTATTTTTTGTGGCCCGTAGATTTGGGTACATATGTCAGCAATGAATATTTAGTTCTGATTCTTTTTGATTAAAATGTGCTCGAAGAAATATAATATTTAATCCTTAATTTTTATCACGAGATAAATCTCAATCACCTTTAAAAATTGAAATTTAGTTTTCAGAATATATTTGATAATTTGATAATAGGTAGAATTTAATACGAATTAGCTAATTTCTTTTTCAGTTTTTATGAGATTTTGACAGAGATATCGATTAATGGCTAGTCTATTAATCATATTTTGATTTTCTTTACAAGATATACACTCAGAAAAAAGTTTGTTTGAATCAAACAAACGTATCATTGCTATAGGGTCAAATAAAAAATATCTTTGAATTAAACAAAATTTGTTTGATTCAAAGAAATTTTCTTTAATTCAAAAAAATTGATTTTATCATAATAAACAAAAATTTCTTTGAATCAAAAAATTTCTTTTAATTCAAACAAATTTTGTTTAATTCAAAGATATTTTTTCTTTGACCCTATATAAATGATACGTTTGTTTGATTCGAACAAACTTTTTTCTGAGTGTACAAAATTAGTTTGAAAGATTGGAAGGTAATCTAAGACAGTAATTCATAATTGCTTGTTCTGACAGCGATCGTATAATCTATGAGCATTAGCTTTTGGGAGAAGGTGGATCGATAAATGATCGATGAAGACAGGAGGCTTCAAGGTGCTAGGTGCAGACGTACCTTGTAATTATCGACAAAGAACTTAATGGGTTTTGATATGAAAGGTTAAAAAGGTCCTACCGTTTCAAACCTACTGATGTCAATCTTCCCGAAAGTTCAGTTTCTCTTTTTTGAAATATTTCTCTCATCTCTGACCTTATGTAAATAAGCATTTCGTGTTGTATGATTGAAGATAAAACTGAAGAATTTTTTTAACTTTAAAAGCTGATAGCTATAAAAAGGATTATAAAATGCAAAATATAAAAGTGAAGTGTTGTTTTAACATACATACCTGCGAATCGTATCTACCTGTATTTAGCAAAGTATATCTAACATAAGCAACCCTTCGTCTTATAAAATCTAGCTCGCGGGACTAAATTCGTCGGCAATCAAAGTTTTTCAACAGGAAAAAAAGTTTGAAGCGTTACATTTAAGATCGCAAGGTGTTCGCTTGGCAGACAGACCTCTGATTTGCCTAGGGCTAATGTACAGTGTTGCACACTAAGAAGAAATTAAATAAATAGTGGATCTTTTAAAATACTATATCAAGTCAATCTTTGATCTTTTGTCCTCTTATTTTCGGATAAAATCCTACATTCTGAATAAAAAATGAATAGGTTTAAAGTTTAAATATAACTTTTAAAAAATTGCAAAAAATCATCAAAGGGTTTTGTAAGTATTTAAATATTGTGAATTAATTTTGCAGACTATGCAGGTATAGTCGTACTGTGAAAGTCGAGCCATGATTAAAAGTAGCCTTTAGGCTGCTTACACAGCAACGTGCTGTCGTTTGAAAGAAAAAGGTGGAAGAAGAGGTGGCGAAGGGCCAAGAGACGCCCATCTTCCGAAATGAAGGGTGTACTTTTTGCGTCTAGAATTTAGAGACCCGCAGAACTGCCCACTCGGCACCATTCAAAGGACCTTCATAAAAAAGTTTTGAATCGCAGAACCATTCGCAGAATATTACACTCGCTCAGGATAGCCTACAAATTTCAAAGGCACCCTTATAAAATAAAGGTGTAATTAGAAACGCTTGTTTGTAAAACGTCCTACTTGTTTATTTTTCACGGGACAAAACGAAAAAACCTCTTTAAAGTTCAAGCAAAAGGAGATTTCCGATGAAAGTGACTTATGAGCATTCTTTGGCGATGATTTAAGAATTTTGCATTGAATATGAGCATATTTAGAATTTTTTACCCAGGAGTAAAATATATTTAAAAATGAAAAATATTAACCTTTTTTATTGCTTTGATTTCGATAGAAATACTTACAGCTGCTTTCGCAATCTCCTATATATCATTTTGAGTCTTTTTAGCACATAAGGGACTATAGAAAAACTCCCAAAGAGCACATTCTCTCATTAGGATTCTTTCTCTGGAATGTAATTACAGCTGACTGACATTGCGCAAATGCCATTTGAAGTGGGTCGATTACCGAGGATTCAGAAAGTGCTCTTAAATATATAAAAGAAGATACTTGTTGGATAAAAACTTCGTCAAGGCTTAATTGAATCAAGCACTGACATTCGAATTGTCTGAAAGTTTCATACGCGAAATTTTTTGCTAGCACCCAATTTGTGTCACAACAACCATGAAAGTGGACAACTGATGATGGACAGGTGATTGAAGGACGGCAAATATCAGGTTGTTTAACTTCATAAATAATGTAAATCGAGGTCCTTTTTAATATAATTTTTTTAAGTTTTTCTCCGTTCCTTTGAATAGAAAGTATAAGTATAGAAAATTACAGAAGTTTCATCTCTTTTCATGAGTTTTATATCTCTTTCATCTATAATTCAATCTAAATTGAAATTCTTCATCATCTCCTTCTCCAAAAAAATGTTTTGAAAACAGAAGGCGGGTTGTTCTCATTTCGTATATATGATTTCCTTCCTATTGTCGAGCCTTGATGCAGGTCAGTGATAAATCTCCTTAGAAAAAAGTAGCTACCACAAATATGCATGATGAGATGGATGGGTGAAGTGCAAGGGCGTTACCGAACTTCTTTCGGTTCGAGTTGTTTCTGGGTTCTTATTTGCCTTTTTCATAATTTTTTAGTGATTGGACGATTAGAGAAAGGCGGTGCTCGTCAGTCAGTGTAAAGAGGATCGACGTATGCAGATCATTATATACTATATATATATATGCATATGTACTATATATACTGTAGACTCAAGAGAGTTTGTTACTTTGAACAATTCCGAACTCAAAGCCAACTATACTTCTTCATCAAACGAGCTTTCGAAACTTAGCCTGCGGCTTTGAAACTTCGTTTGCGTTCAGTACAATAGGATTCAGAACTTTCAGTTCTATCAGAGATTCAACTCCATTGAAGCTGGCACCTAAAATTTCCACGAAATGTACCAATGGCTTCCATATTGTGAAATTTGTTTAAAGGGGAAAAAGTTTGTTGATTTGTGTAAAACAGAAGCATGTTATAATTTTTTCTGGGGCACCTGTGTTTGAGAAACAGAGTTGTTTTAAGGTCCATCTGAACACAGATTTGTCGTCCTAATATAACATCCTTTTTGGTCGAGTTTTTGGTATAGTAATTCTTCCTTCTGGTTCCACTAATTTCAGCTTGTCCTTACAAATGAAAGGGTTCGCCACGCGTGCAATATGCCGTGCCCTTTTCTCAAATATTTGTTATTTCAGTCGGCGGATGTCCTTAAACTGAAAAAGGATACAAGGAAGTTGACTGGCCTCCAAATTCCAACATCAGAATGCTTTTAAGACTTAAGACTCTTCTTTGTTCGGTTTCTCACGTTTCCATTTTACATTTATTTATTTTAAAAAAATTATTTCACAATGTTATTTTCGTGTTTAAACTTTAAGCAGTAAAATTCATATTTTCGTACCTCTTAGAGTTTAAAATAATAATTTCTTAAAGACAAAAAATAAATTATTGGACAATATCTATAAAATTATAGATAAAATAGTACCCAGAAATTTGACAATTGAAAATTCGAAAAGTAAATCATTCGTTTCGAATAAGCTGCTGATATAATAAATCGGTCCATTAAATTTCGACAACTGTATTTAGTACTTAGGAAAGAACTCTTATTTATTTACCCAATATTTGCCTTCCACTATATATTGGACGGGTGTTACCCCTCTCCTAAAGTTAAAGCTTCCAGTTTGTTTGCAGTCTGCCTTTTCCGCCAGTAAACGGCAGGTTGATTTAGGATTTAAGGATTTTCAGGTTTACTGCTGAAAGATCACGTGAACAAACATATACTCACTCGAAAGATCAAAAATCTACAATTAAATGATTTCTGTATTTAGCAACCTTTTAATCCTCGTATTTCTCAAAGATCATCCAACTACAAAATTATAAAAATTATACATTATACTAGAGTTATATTTAAAGTAAATTAAAAGCTTATTAAGTAAGATGCCTGAAAAAATGAATGCCTGTAAGGTGGGAATCGGATAACTAATACATGACCTTAACTAGAGATGAAGAAAATTAAAAATTTAATTAAACATATCACCTATAAAGACACTTTTTTGATTTTTAGTTTCTTGTAAATCTCAAATTTAAATTAATACTTCCGGTTACTCCATATTAAATTTTTACTGAAAAAAGTTTCCAAGAGACCTGTCTCTAGTTCAGAAAAAAACTAGGAAACGAGGGGATCGTCGTGTTTGGATAGTCTTTAACTGACCATTACACCTGAATAGAAAGGCTATATAATAGAAAAGGGCGGCTTGGTCCTTGATCCGACCGACCCACTTCCTGTGAGACTCGAATGGGTGGATCCATGGGAGCCAACGGACAACGGTAGGTAATAATGACGAATGTTCTCTCGCCCTCTGATCGACAGGTCAGCGAATGTCCGGTTCGACGAGATTTTCATCAATGAAGTGGTCCCTACACCTCAATTTTATATACTCGACTGATCCTCTAGTTAGACTCAAATTGTGGAAGAAGAATAGCATAAAATAAACAACTATGATGTTCATTTCAGCCTAATGACTCGAGGGACTGAATACGTCAAAAATTTTTAAGTATGTACATACTAAGAGTATATAGTGCAGCCATATTATTTAGAGTTACTATATTCTTCTAATCCTTTCGACATAAGACCTGATTGTCTCGATGTTTATGAAATGTGAGTTAAAAATGAGTTTCAGCCGATGTCAATAAATCAAATTGAAGCCCATGTTAGATGTCAATCATAAATCAAGTTTCTAGATTTTCAATCAATCACAAGTATATGATTCATCGTATCTATTTACTAATTGTAAGAATGATGTTTGATCATCAATCATATTAAGTTGATGCTCATGGTTAAAAAAATGTATGTATTCCAATCGCGAATACCGTATGTGTATATCGAAATCCTTCTGAAAAAGAATCAACGGAAATACCTCAAACATGCTGTAAAAGCAACAATTCAGTGCTTGAAAGCCCGAGTTAGAATTAGCTTCTGTCCTTTAACGATGATCTTCTAAAGTTGTCTATTAACAATGAAAAAATCCATTAAGGGTGACATTAGAAAAATTCATTTACACTTCTTCACAACACAGTATAGCCAAAAGCTGTAAAAATCCGTTCTTGCATCTACATCTTTTTCAATTCTCGAAGCATTGAATTTTCCTTCAAATAGACTGTCACCATAAGTTCGGATTCATCATTCACTTTGGTGCTGACATTGCAGGAACTCTCACTCTCCCTTTTCTCATGCTCTCCTTTTCTATCTCCCCTTTTTTTCGTCTCGTGCATCGTTACTGCTCCCATTTTCGAGCCTTTTAAGAAATGAGTTTAGAACATTTTTGTGACATAACGCAGCCCACGTGAAAGGACATTTGAGAATAAAAACGCGCCCAAGGGCCGGCGAAGGCAGCACCTTTTACGCCCTCGCACGAATTCATCCTTTCTTTATATTATAGATGGAAAATAGACGACCGTAGGGGAGATCGTAGGAAAATTTACCTTGCAAGGATCACCTTTGCTCGCAGGAACTTGTTCGACAATAAGATGCTTTGTTGGACCTTGTTTGCTTGAGGGCTGTCTGGAAAAAGAATTGTACAGACTAGAAAAATTTGGCACATATAGAAGTGGAAGGGATGCGAGTCGTGTGGCTCTTCGCCAGTTTATTTAGGATCATCCCCAATGAGGACGGGACGTAATCCTCTGTCGATACGGATTTCGACCTGTTTCCGGGATATACGTGTCAGTCTAAATCTAGACCTACGTCGATGTTAATGGCTTCCTATAATTTATGCCGTGTTTGGAGAAATTGGTTCTGTGATGGAGCCTGAAATTATGTAAATTGACTTCCATTAAGCTAGCTTTAGTGAAGCATCGTTCCTAAATCCACAGTATTCTCCCACTTTTATTAATGTTGGCAAATATTTTATACAACTTTGTTTTTCAATTAATTCGCGTACCGAAATTCCGGTACAAATAGCCGCATTTTTTCGGTATAGAATAGATGAATTCTTGTGTCTTTTCTTAACCCGAACGGCAGAACTGTTGATATGGAATAATTAGTTTGATCTCTTAACCAAAATTTAATTAATCTCTTACATTTTGTTTATCATCTCAATTGAACTAATTAACAGCAATAAAATTCAACATGTTTCATCGTAATCTAAAGGTAATTTCAGGTCGCTTATTAGCTGATGATAATTATATTAACTCTTATCTTAAAACTTGCCATCGCGAAGCAACTTTGGATCCCGTCTGATGAAGTGAGGGAAGTACGCCGGTTTTTTAATTAAGTGTAAGATTGTGCCTAATCGACTTCCGCCAATAAATCAGGAACTGTCCCTTTATTCGACTGATGTAACTTGATAACTTTTCCGCCCATTTTAGTTCCTGTTTGTTGTTGATCCAGTTCCTTGGGTGTACAGTTACCAACCGGTGTCCAGTTGAAAGTCAAATGAGACGAGACAAAATCTCAGAATTCATTTCCAACTTTCTTTCCTCTCGAAAAGAAAATCCCAAATGGAAGATATTTTCCAGATTACCACTAAAAGTTCATTAATTATGCCGAATACTTGTGGCTTTGCACGTGCTGCGGTTTCCTGAGTCTGGGTTTCTTTTTTTGTCCTTGCGGCTAATTTATAGTAAAGGACCCGACAGGCTGATTTTTGTTTTAGAAAAAGAATTTTTAAAGCATTCAAATTTTATTTATCTGCCAAATATCCTAAAAAATTCCATCCTATCTCAAGTGAAAAACCAGTTTGTCGAGAATACTTTACAGGACAAAATGTTTTTCTGCGCACGAGAGTCATAAAGGATTGCCGGGGGCAAAATGATAAGGATAGTGGCTGCTTTATGTATACTACCTATGGTCCTTTGAAACCTTCATCATCCTTGCTGTGACTACGATACTTGGGGATTCACGATTGCGAATTTTATTGCGTGATCTGTCGCAAACCCGAGACACCTAGATTGCCTCATAAAAGATACGCGCGTTGTCATGCGCCCTTCTCCGAGCTACGCGTGCCTCGAACTTTTGCTTCAATCTTGAGCAGAGATTTTATAACATCATTTTCTGGGATGCTTTCTCATTCATCTTCCTTTATCGCGAAGCCTTTCACTCTGATTTTTTTTTCAAGATTGAACAATTCAAGGTGCTCCGTTAAAAACTTCTTATCACGAAAAAATTCCAGACTCCAAGTGCTGTTTATGAGCGCCATGCATCTGAAACGCTGCCATGGGGGATTTTTATCATGGATAATATCCTACTCAGATTCTGTATGAAGTTATTGCCTTTTCGTAATTTTAGTATTCCAAATTCAAGCATTTCTAATGTTTGAGAATAAGGAATTTCAAATTGAATGTAAAATATTTGGTTGGCAGGTCCTTTTTATTCGAGAGTTGTTTAAGTCTTGGGATCTAAGAATAATATTAGGTTATCGGTAGTAGAATAGAGATTCTGTCAGATTCCCACCCATGGACGCCCACGCGACTCGCCTACACTAGAAAACAAGATAGACTTTTCTACCCTTGAATGATGGCTCATTTCGGGTAGAGGGTCTTCACTATTCCGACACTCCCTGCACAACCCACTTCCTTTTTGACTTAGATATGGGACATGGGACACCGTAGGAGTGGAAGAAGTCTAGAGAACATACACGATTTTCTGGAACGACCTCTCGATACATTCACTGCAACCACATGTGTGCCAGGGAAGAAACTGTGACTTTTCTCTCTGAGGAGGTCGTAAAATGCCTACCCAGGAAACGTCGCATTCCATTCCAAGAGGGTAAATTGAAAACAGCCCATTACACTAAAGTAAACAAGAAATGTTTTATACCAAAAGCCTTTTTCTGGAATAATGAATGAATTTCAGAATTCAATTTCATTTCAGTTTCGAAATGAAATTGAATATTTACTTATATTGAATATTTGCTTACATTGAATATTTACAAAATCTTTACGATTTTGAATAACAAGAACGAACGCGCGCTCTGCGCGCGCATTTACTTCGACGTCTTTGAAAATTCACGAAAACCTTCAAAATCATTAATCTCTTAAAATCTATGTTAAAATTCTTTCAAATTCTACGATAATAATTAAAATCCCTTTTATATCCTTTAAAATCCATTAAAATTATTATAAATATCTTCAAATTCCATGAAATCCCTTAAAATTCCACAAAAATTTTCAAACTCATAAATCTTCTCAAATCCACGTTAAAATTCATAAAAATTTCTAAAAAAATCCTAGAATTTTTAGATTAGAAATCTCGTAAAATTACATGAAATTGTTAACGATTTTACAAAATCTTTTAAAAATTAAAAAAATCTCTTGAAATCTTTTAAAATTATTAGAAATCTCATAAAATTCCATAAAATCTAAAAAATTCCACAATTTAAAAATCAACTTTCTTGAAAGCCCTTAAAAAATCTACAGCCTTTGAAATCCTTTTAAATTCTAGTAAATTTTTGAAAAATTGTAAAAATCTTTTGAAATCTCTCCATAAAATTCGATGACAAACTTTAAAATATCTTAGAATTCCCAGAAAATTCTTGAAATTTTACGGTAACATTGAAAATCCCTTTATATCTGTAAAGTCCCTTAAAACTATTGGAAATCTTATAAAATTCCATGAAATCTTTTAAAATTATTAGAAATCTCATAAAATTCCATAAAATCTAAAAAATTCCACAATTTAAAAATCAACTTTCTTGAAAGCCCTTAAAAAATGTACAGCCTTTGAAATCCTTTTAAATTCTAGTAAATTTTTGAAAAATTGTAAAAATCTTTTGAAATCTCTCCATAAAATTCCATGACGAACTTTAAAATTTCTTAGAATTCCCAGAAAATTCTTGAAATTTTACGGTAATATTTAAAATCCCTTTATATCTGTAAAGTCCCTTAAAACTATTGGAAATCTTATAAAATTCCATGAAATCCTTTAAAATTTTCACAAAATCTTTTAAATATCAGAAAAATCTCTTAAAATCACTTAAAATTATTATAAATCTCATAAAATTTCTTAAAACCTCATTTGAAACCCTTTTGAAATCGCTTAAAGTTGAAATCTTTTAAAATTTTTAGAAACCTCTTAAAATTCCTCAAAATTTCAAAACATTTAGAAACTCTTAAAATCCTTCAGAATTCTTAAAAGTCTCTTAAAATTGCACGAATTCCTTTAGAATTTCACGAAATATCTTAAAATCCCATAAAATTCTACGAAATTCCTCTCGAAAAATGTCTCGAAAATCTCGAATAGATTATAGTTTCAAATCTGATTAGATTTGGAATGACTTTGAATGAAATTGTAAGAATAAAAATAAAACAATGCGCGAGTAGCGCGTCTCTTGGTTTGCTAGTATTTTTAAAAAAAGTTTCCTAATATTTTATAAATTAAATAATTACAACATGTGTTTTGCTTTATAAAAAATAATAGTTGTTAAATTGTTTTCAAAATTAACTACGTTCACAGTTGTATTGATATTTAATTGTGGTTTTGTTTTCTAAAAAAATGCCGTATAAATTTATAGTTATGTACAGTATTATTTGAAAAACCGGTTAATTAGTTATTAAATTAATTTATTAATTAGTCATAATAAATTAGTTAATTGTTTATTTTTAATATTACCATAAAACTGCTTTTTTAAAATCAAGATTTTCGATGTATTTCGAGTTTAGACTCATGATAAAATGATGATTAACGAAACCAAATTCAATAAACGATCGGCAAGTATCGATTGTCGAAAGTCCTTATCGATACTAACACAACAAATCAGGAGTGCGGAATAGGCGTTACGATATTTCGACTTCGACTCAATCATCTTTTTAGAATAGAGAAATCCTTATGAAAAGAGAATCATCGAGAGGAAACTTGAGTTTTGCAAAAAAAAAAATCGCAATCACTCGATTTCCTGCTTACCTCGGCTTATGTCATCATTCAAGCGAGGATGAATGCTTGAATGATTTTTTCTTCCGACGAAGATTTCTCTCTAGGCCCAGCTTGTTATTATGGCATTACGGATATCGAATGTCCTTTTGGTCTTTGGTACCTCTCTCTCTGTACCTTCATCTCTCATTCTGTTTAATAGATAATATAGAATACCACGAGACCCACGAGGGGAGAAAAAAAATCCAAGTTCGTGTACAATGCAGAAGAGCCGGGCTGCACAGTTCCGCCCACTTCCGGGCTCTGAATGCATCCTCGACTCGCGTAACTACCCTTAGGAGTGAAGCCATGTGAAACGATGAGACATGTCCTTTCGATGCTCTGCTCTTTCTTGTTCTTTTGCTTTACTCGCGGCAAAATGGGCACTTCAAATTCATAGTGTACAAATGCCTATCACTCTTGATCGAAATTTTTACAGGGATGGGATCGTGTGTCTCCCAGAAGAAAAACATAAAAGTAGAGCAATGAGAAACCTTTAAGGAAGGGAATCTTGCTAAATAAAGGTTACAAATAAGTGCATATACAATTATAAATTGCTTTTTTATTTACAAAAACGCTTTTTTTACAAATATGAAATTACAAGGATAAATCGAATACCGCAAAATTTAAAAAAATATTCAAAATTTGTGCACAATGCATCCGGTTTTTTATAAAACCTTACCATGGATATGTCTTAGCATAAATAATGTAATAATACACGAAGAAAAATGGATATTCAAGCTTAATATCTTGGATACACAGAAAAAAAAAAGTTTTGAAACAAGTCCGAAAGGTCTAGTTTGTGTTACAATTTAAGCCAGTTTTTGGGCTTAAAACTAAATTTAAGCCTAAAAACTGGCTTAAAATGTAACACAAACAAGACCTTCCGGGCTTGATTCAAAACTTTTTTTTTAGTGTGTACTGAACTATATATGACAGACATCTAAAGATATTCAGTTTAAGTATCTGGATATTCAGGCTCAATTATCTTAGATATTCAAATAGATGACTAACTATCTAAGATATTGAGTCGTATAGGTGACCAACTATCTAAGATATCCAATAAAATGAATATCTGGATATTTAGGATGAATATATTTGTAATTCAATTTTTTGACTATGTAGATATTAAGTTTGAATATCCATTTTTCTCCGTGCAATAATAATCAAGGAGTTGATTCCTCCTACGTTACTTGCTATTAAATATTCAAAGTTTTCAAAGGTCAGTTTTTGTAAATTCGACAATACTAAATTAAAGTGTGTTCATCTTAAATTAAATGATTACACAGCTGGCATGACGACTTAAAAGAGTGAAATTGGTTGAAGGATGGACGACACGAGGGCAAATATATAAATGCAGATATTGTGACAAGGATATTATTCGACTGACAAAATACAGTCTGGCTGGCTTACTTTTAATGCTCCACTAAAACTGGACCAGATAATCTTCCAAACTTATTTCCAACCCGTTCCTTTACGCCTCAACTCGTGAATGGCATCCCGCTGAGCTTCACATTGCGAACATCCCAGACCGAATTAGAGTGAGATTCATAGAAAGGATTTACTTCAATTCGCCTAGAATCTTTAAAAAAATATCCCATTGTCGAGTCGCGACAATAGAAACAGTCAATGTGGTCTATATCGTTTTAACGATCAAAAGCTTAGCATTTTATCATCTATTTAATGCCTTTCTCTGGTCCACCTATAAATAAAAAAAAATGTTCTTTATTTTCTATCAATTTTTGTGTTTTCTTCGAAAAATATTCAAAAAGATCCAATTAAAGATTCATACATATTAATATGTTCCTATTTATCTTTTTTTAATTTAAAGTCATCTGTCATAGATGCTTTTAATCTGTTATCGTGAATAATTAATTACATTTTCGATTAAAATTTCCCTCGAAATTACGTCATTTTTTTTCTATAAGTACGCCTACTGAGCTGCTCCATAATTTTTGACTAGCCGACAATTAGAGGGCGTATTTCCGAGCGTATTTCACTAATTAGTTTATTTGTACCTATGTCAAGTCTTTCATTAACTTCAAAGTCGGACTTAGAAGAAACCACTATCGATAAATCAGAAATCCTTTGAAAGAAGTTTTCCGAATCACCAAAACGTGTCGAATTTTTGGAAGATTTTTGCGTGTTAATCGACCCCTTTGAGGAAGGGGTGGCAAACTATGCTTTTGAGGAAGAATGACTCAACAGTAGAAATTCTACCACATGTCATCCTTTCTTGGAGAAACTAGATGAGACAAAGGCGATAGTTTCTAAAGTTGAGTCGGCACCCGTTGGACAATTAGTACAGTAGGGTTGGGCGCGAAGTAGTCACAAGCAAAGGTAGCAAGGGGTGTGGTTGTAATTTGCGAAGTAGCCTTTCGACCTCACCGACTTTCAGCATCCGTGACGCCAAAATCCCATATCATCCCGTCCCCCAGATGTCGCTTCCGTTTGGAAAATTAACTTTCTCGAAAAGAAAAAAACTCATTTCACAAATGTAATTCTTCATTTTTTCTTTATACTTATACAACATACAACTTGAGTGTTATAAAAGAAGAAAAGAAGTATATTTTCAAATATGGTCTGTAAATTATTTGAGTAACTCTTCCTGGAATCCTTCAATTCAATTACTCTTAAATCTTTGGGTGCGAAGATTCATTTCTCTCTCAACAGTGCATTTTGAATTATTGTCCCACGAAATTACAGCAATTGCATTTGCCACGCTCTGGAGATAAATTTTGAAGAGCGTAATGGAGTTCTTAGGAAAGAAATTCGTTTTATAGATACAATATAGAAATATTATAGATGCTGTGGTGATCGATTCGTCGTAGGTGAACTTTGGAGGCGCAGCCATTATATTAGGCACGCACTCATGGGGAGTCCTCGGGCCATAGGGCAAAGGCTCCCCGTGGCTCTCTGCAAATAAATTTCGCAACGGCATAAATAATTAATAGATTCGTTACGAGAGCGTCTATAAATCATTGACTGACACTCGATTGGTTGTGACTCATTGGTTGAGAAATTTGAAACTTCATCGTCCCGCTGAGACATCTAAAAAATCTTATTTTCGCTTTACATACATACATTGATAATAACTACCAAATGCAGCATGTCCAGGACAAGATCTCAAATTTTCTAGTTTTTTTTTCTCGTCAATCGTTTATTCTTTTCTCAGTCGAGTAAATTTGGATGATGAGATGATACACAATGGGATACATCCTGTCTCACCTAAAAGTTGATGGCAGGTGCATCATCCCTAAGCAATTTCCCCTCGACCTACAACTTGTTTGCTGCAGGTCAGATTTTTTCACGGCAGTGCACTCTAGTATATAATAGTTTCTGAAAATGTCTTCTTAATATTTCCAAGGTATCATCATTTTCAATATTGGAAATTTAAGAGGTCTAGTGAATAACAGACGAAATCACAGATTTCGTAATATAGTATCTAGCTTCAATTATGGCTATGGAGCTCAGGCTGACATACTCAAAGAAAAAAGTTGATTCGAGCCAGTTATTTTATAATGATTTGCTCAGAATTCGAAAAAACTAGTTGAATAAGATAATTATATGCTCAATTATAACATGATTAAATACCACGACCAATTTAATCAGAATAAAATATCGAACATCGAGGAGACATTTCCAATGCGACCCTGTCGTTTGATGCTGGTATTTCTGGAACGACACGCCAATCATCTTGAGCAGATGTCGAACGCGATCAGCGACATTCCGCGGCATGCAAGACGCAAGATTCTCGCACGGATGCCATTTCTCATCATGATTTGACCTCCTTCTCCAATGTATCATAAATCAAATCCCTGGATGAAACCCGAGATCACCATTGGATCATCATCCACTATTTTACTGACACCGAAGACGCGACTTCCTATGTTTTCTTGGAAAATAGCCTGACATTCTGATAGCCTGACATAACACTGTCCCTGCAAAGAGAGTAAAACTCGCAAGTCGACTGCATGGATATCGACTAGCTTTTCAGACCGGTCAACTTGGAATGAGAAAAAAATTCATCGGGTACTAGTCTCATTAAACGAGTCCTGTATTTAACTGGACTGCTCGAAACGACCTGGAAATGATTCTTTAAAGACTAACAAACACACACTCGTATCAGTTTTCTGAATGGTGAGTTATCTATATCTGAGACACGTGGCCGAGCAAAAAAGTGTCTTCAAAAAAGTGTCGTATATTCTTTTAAAGGATTGAGCAAGAGAGACGTTTATGGATGAGAACTGGATAGCTGATGGAAAGAGAACTTTATCTCAATTAGCTTTAATTGCATTCTTACTTATTTCATAAATTAATCCCAGAATGGCTGATGTCTGACACATCCAGACGATTCAATCCTTGGAAAGAATGTTTTAATTTATAATGTAGTAATATTCTTCTTTCTATCAAAATCCTCACTCATCACTGAATTTTGGTTTGCCTTGCGCCTGAAAGAGGCAAACCGGTCATCCTTGTACGAATCCTAATTTGGATGGAAGAATCCGTAGAAGGACTATTTCCTTTATATTTTAGTTTATACTTAACCATTCGCTCAAATTTTCTAGTAACCCATTCAAATGCTATAATAAAGATTTAGACATAGGTGTGAGATTCTTGTATAAAAGAGAGTATTACGTAGTAGTACAACTCGCAATATAGTCAGACATAGACGCAGTAATAAAGGCTGAATTCTGAGCTGAATTCTTAATACAATCAACAGTTTAATAATAGACGGAATATTTTTTGCAAAATATTGCACCATAAGAGCAACTCCTCAGCATGCTCAACTTTCTCTCTAATACTTTTTTTTGTGGATTTTTTTACTCATTGTTCTTTTCTCAGTCCCGAGAACGTGTTCGCCAAATTCTCATCCCCCATTTATTCTAAGTGTATATCCAGTCCTCCTCAGACAATTTAGCATTGAAAAGGCCGCTCCGGTGCAAGCAATAAAAACTTAAAATTGCCCTACGTACAAATGACGTGCTGTTCGAAAGAGCCACAGCACCGAAAGTATTTTTGCGGCGCTATTAAGGTACCGATTTCAGCTGCAGTCGAGCGTCTGAATAAAAGACGAGGAAACGTGGCGACATAAATATTTAAATGAATATATCAATGTAAGAAACAATCCCCCCATCCGGTTTATATCGACTCAGTATAATATATTTTTCCCAATATGTTTACTTGCATGAGCACCTGTAAGAAGAACAGGATTGCAAAAAGCTTCCGATAAGCTCCACATGTTTAACCTCGATTCACAATTTACAAAACTGTCAGTCATTCCTTATCTTCGACATTTTGTATCGATAAATAAAAACCTTTAACCGTATTTTACTTGGTGCTTCTTTTCTCGGAATATTTTTATAAAAGTCAATTATCATTTATTAATACTTACTTTCTACAAGGTCGAGAATTCCTTTCCACAACTGGAATTTTCAAAGTCAGAGTATATAATAGGAATTGGTGTCTTTTTCTATAACGAGGCGCATGAATATTTCCCAAAATTTCGACATAAATTTTATGTATCCGAATTGTTATAGTACATAATAATTTTCACTTGTTAGAATTTTCATTTGCCATAATTTTTAAATACCCTAATTTCCACTTAACCTAAATTTGATTTATCCGAAATTCCATTTATCATAATTTTTATTAACCCTAAATTGCATACAGCCTAAATTTTATTTATTCAAAATTCCATTTGTCATCGTTTTTATTTAGCCGAATTTCTATTAGTCATAATTCTTACTTGTCCTAATTTTTATATAACCTAATTTTCAGTTCACTGATTTTCCATTCGACATAATTTTCATTTGTCCTAATTTCTATATAAAATAATTTTTATGTGACCGAATTTCTATTTGCTATAATTTTTATTTACCCGAATTTTCATTCGTCATAATTTTTGTTTACCCTAAATTGCATTTAACCTAAATTTCATTTATCCGAATTTCCATTTGTCATAATTTTTATTTACCCTAATTTGCATTCAAATTTGCAAATTCGGATAAATAAATATTATAGCAAATAGAAATTCGATCACATAAAAATTAGTTTATATAGAAATTAAGACAAATGAAAATTATGTCGAATGGAAAATCGGTGAACTGAAAATTAGATCATATAAAAATTAGGACAAATAAGAATTATGACTAATAGAAATTCGGCTAAATAAAAACGATGACAAATGGAATTTTGGATAAATAAAATTTAGGTTATGTGGAAATTAGGGTATTTCAAAATTATGGCAAATGAAAATTCTGACAAGTGAAAATTATGTACAATAACAATTCGGGTACATAAAATTTATGTCAAATGCTTATTCGGCTAAATAGAAATTAGACTAAATAGAAATTAAGATTAATAAAAATTATGGTCAGTGGCTTTTAGGTAACTTCATTTTCGGTGAAATGAAATTTATGTCAATTGAAATTTGGGAAATATTCATGCGCCTCGTCTATGACTATAAAGTGTTTTAATAAGTTTCTATCTAAATTACAGTTGGTATATGTTTAACATTAAATAAAGAAGCATGCGACAGTAGTCAGACTATAATTGATGACACTATTTATAGAATGACGCTATTTTAATGGTTCATTCGCTGTCATATATCACCTTGCGATATATGAGATCACGGCTGATTACTGTATGTTAAATTGAAATCCCGACCATCCTCTTGTCCTCGTCGTCGTACCGAGCAATTTATATTAACGCGCGGTTAATTAACTCGATCTCATTGAAACCGGTTCGTCCCTCTTTTCCTTGCACTCACCATGCTTGGAATGTGCAATGAGAGTTCCGATATAATTATGTTAAAATATTGTGATTAAATGAGTACATTACGTCGATACTGATATAAACTATATCTGACTTGACACTCCTGACTTTCTATTTATTACTGCTTGACAAAATCTCCAAACATCGTGTGAATCTCGACTTCAGTTACACGCGTAAAGATGTTGAGCATATCTTACGAGATATCTTACGATAATCTTTGATTTAAACGGGTTATTAAGGAATAACACTTTGAAGGGATTTTACGAAATTTCCTTGGATTTTCAGGTATTTTAAGGCTTTTAATGAGATTTCATGGGATTTTGAATAAGGTTACAAGTGGGGAAGGAGCGTTCAAAGACCTTCAAAAAAAGAATTATGTAATAAATGGATGACTCCTTATCAGAATATATATTTTCATTGAATTAGTCAATTTTTCTTCCAAGTTTATTCTCCAACTTTTTCTTCTGCGAGTTAGCCTACTCGTGAAAAGTCAAAGGGCAACTGCAAGAAGATATGAAACAGAGGAATGAATGTTATCTGACCTGAGACATACATCTTGACACACGTCGACCTTCGTCTAGAATCTTAACGGTTTCCTTCGACCTCTGAACTGCTTTCAAAGGTTGTAGGGTGAGAAAGCGAAGCTCTTGGAAAATCGCTCGACGCGAATGATTTAGCGACTGGAAGGATTAGCTTTCGGATTCATAGGAGGAGGAAGTTAGTCCTGTGGGATACTAGATTTGCAGAACGAAACGGGTATTGGCACTCGTTCAAAGAGAACGCGAGGTTTCCGGCTCGTCGAGTCGAAGAAACCTAATGTAACGTGAATTTGTATGTTCTATTCTAAAACACACATTTCCATAAATATTGACGGTTGTGCTACTTCTTGTGAAATCCGGTTGTAGAAGATAAAGCCCAAAATCTTTAATAAAACCTTAAACTAGAATTTTAAATTCACTAGTTTTTCGATAATCGTTAAAAATTGACAAAGTCACTTCGTCCTGAGCTCATTTTAAGCAGAATTTTGATAGCTTTTAACTTCAAAGAAAAAATGTAATCTTTGATGTTATTAAATTCAAGAGAACTAGCAAACTAACACGCGCGCTGCGCGCACGATTATTTTTTTTTACTTCTTATAACTTCAAGTCATTCAAAAGTTAGTCATTCTCTTAATCTGAACCAGCGGAATTTCGCTGATTCAAATTTAGAGAGTAGGTTTCGAACAACAATGTATACGAGATTGTAAAGAAATTTCGTTACATCACCTTTTTAGAGCGGAATTTTAAAAGGATTTTTTAGGATTTTTAAAAGATTTCGCATCATTTTAAAGAATTTCTAGATACTTCGCGGAATTTTAAAGGAATTCATAAAATTTTAAAAGATTTTGCTGAATTTCATGAGATTTTTGATAATTTTAAGAAATTTCAACAGATTTTTCTGATTTTTAAAAGTTTTGTGGAATTTAATGATATTTCTAATACTTTTAATGTATTTTAATGCATAAAAAGGTATTCTAATTGTTATCATAGAATTTAAAAAAATTTTAAGAAGTTTCTGGGAATTTTGAGAAATTTTCTCAAACGTGAAGAGATTTCGAAGGTTTTTCGTGAAATTTTAAGAAATTCAGAAAAGTTTTTGGGATTTTAAGGGATTTTAAGTGTTGTCGTGGAATTTCGAAATTTTAAAAGTTTTCTGAGAATTTTAAGGGTCTTTAAATGTTGTCATGGAATTTCCAAGAATTTTAGGAAAATTAAGAGATTTTAATGAGTTTTAAAAGACTTTATTGGCATTTTTAAGGAATTTCAACATATTTTTCGGATTTTTAAAAGATTTTATGTAATTTTTAAGGATTTTATGCTCTCTAAATCTGAATTAGTGAAAAGTCGGTCATTAATTTATTTTAGTGAAAATTTTTACTAATTATTATTAGTTGTATTTCATTATTTCATTTAGTAGTTTTGAACTTTTCACTAAAGTTTTAGTCATAAAATGACTAACAATTAGTAGAATTTTTCAATAAAGTTAATTAGTAACCGACTTTTCACTAATTCAAATTTAGAGAATGGAATTTAACGATATTTCTAATACTTTTAATGTATTTTAAAAGATAAGAAGGTATTTTAATTATTATCATAGAATTTTAAAAAATTTCAAGAAGTATCTGGGAATTTTAAGAGATTTTCTCAAACTTTAAGAGATTTCGAAGATTTTTCGTGTAATTTTAAGAGATTTAGAAAGGTTTCTGGGATTTTAAGGAGTTTTAAGTCTTGTCGTGGAATTTCGAGCAATTTCGAAATTTTAAAAGGTTTCTGAGAATATTAAGGGATTTTAAATGTTGTCATGGAATTTTCAAGAATTTTAGGAGAATTAATGACTTTTAAAAGACTTTATTGGCATTTATAAGGATTTTATGAAATTTTATGAGGCTTCTAATAATTTTAAGGGATTTCAAGAAAGTTTTCTGATTTTTAAAAGATTTTATGGATTTTTGAAGAGTTTTATGGAATCTGACGAAATTTCTAATACATCTAATGGATTCTAAAGGATTTAAAGAGTTTTTAAATGTTATTGTAGAATCTTAAATAATTTCAAGAAGTTTCTGGGTATTTTAAGAGTTTTTCACAAATTTTAAACAATCTCAAGACATTTTTATGACTTTTAAAATATTTTATGGGATTTAAAAGATTTTAAAATTTGTTAGGGTATTTTGTTCAGGGATTTAAAAAAAATGTTATCCTTTTTAAAAGATTTTGTAGAATTTGTAAGGATTTCGAAGGTATTCGTAAAATTTTAAGGACGAGAGCAAACAAAAACGCGCGCGAAAAATCTCAAATTTCAATCATTTCATATTTTAAACCTTCAAAATGTGCCTGCTTTTTAAAGAAGTACCTTAATTAATGTTAGCTTAATTATAATTTTTCATATTACTTGGTCCAATTATTTTAAATCACGATGTGAACCTAGGCGTGAAAGGTACAACTAGAAAATATTGCTTTCGCTCAGGTAATAATTTTCGCCAAGTGGGCAATAATTATCGCAACACGAACAGTAATTTAGTCGTACTTATTGCACCAGGTAATGAATTAATGCTCGTAGTTGCACTTTTCACGATATGCATTCGCATCCGCATTTTGATCGCGAATACACCGAGTCTTAACGATCGTGATACAGGTATTAAATCCCAGAAAGAGGGGGCAGGGTCACGCAGGTGTTCAGGTGAAAGAGGCACGCGCAAAGAGATTCATCGCGCATGCGCCTCTTAACTTTCCCGTCCCCACGATTCTTTCATATGTGCGAAAGGAGAAATTGCGCAAGTTGTGTCGAAAGTGATTTTAAAAGACTGCAAGATAAAATCTACATTTTCTTTTCAATCTTAAAATAAGCCAGATTAATCAAGAGAACATGCAAATTTCAGAGGCGCATAAATATGCCCCAAACTCTACCTTGAATAATCTTCATTTTACCGAAACTCATTTGTCCGAATAAAAATTTACCTATTTTTCTATTTCTCCAAATTTCTGTTTGACCTAATTGTCTTTTATTCGAGTAAATACTTTATTTATTTGTAATCCTATTATAAAAAGATCATGAGAAAGCAGTTGTATATTTATATTTAAAATAAACAATTATTATCTATCTATAAATGTCTAAATCAATACTTTATAAAATATCACACTTTAAAGAAATAAATATATCATAAAATATAATATTTAAAAACAAAGGAAGGCAGATTTTTTTAGAGAGAAATATTAGATCAAAATCAATTCATATTTTACGCAAAGTAAAAAACGATTCGCATTTATTTTTATTATTTTTAATTTTAATATAAATAACTAATTACACATGTATCGCGCGCGTTATAAAAAAAGTGGGTAATTATATTCTTCTAAAAATTTACTGCATTCACAGTTTTATGATAATATTTCAAATAAAAAATTAATATTTATTATCACATCAATATAACTGTAAAAGTAGTTAATTTTGAAAATAATCTAACAACCATTATTTTTTATAAGTCAAAATACATGTAGTTATTATTTTATTTATAAAATACAAGGAAGTATATTATAAATTAGAACATTTAAAAAGAAAGTAAATTCGCGTTCGTTCTCGTATTAAAAAATTATGACGGGTATAACTCGTAACTACATGTAAAATTAGGGAAAATATTAATTCGAAAAAATGCCAATTATATCAAATGGAAATACGGATAAATAAAAAGTAGGTTAAATTTTTATTCGGTCAAATGAATGTAAAGTGAAGATTTTGGAAAGTAGAATTTGTGAGTTATTCATGTGAGTCTAAATAGAAATAGTTCTAATAGTTCTAATAGAAATAAGGCAATTTAGTAAACAGCTTGGCACTACTCTCTCAATCTAAATTAGTAAGAAATTACTAATGAATTAGTGCCGATTCGTTTACTAATTCACCTTAATAAGCATTTTTACAATCAATTAATTAAAAACTACTAATTCACAGTAAAAAAACAACTAATTCATTTAGTACGGGTAACTAAATCAATTAGTGAGCCTTACTGAATGAATTAGTAGTTTTTTACTACAAAATAGTAGTTTTTAACTAATTGATAGTAAAAATGCTTACTAAAGTGAATTAGTAAACGAATCGGCACTATTTAATTAGTAGCTTCTTACTAATTCAGATTGAGAGACTATTTCATTATTGAAGTAACTTGAAATGGCTTTTATTGTAGTTCCCGTCGAATAATTTACGCATTATATCATCCACAAACAAATATATATTCACTTGACATAAGATATGAATTCTTTTTCAATAAAAATCGAATTCTTACAACAAAAATGCAGAGATGTTGATGTATAGCGATGGATAGCGATGAATATCCGGTTCAAAGATGTGCCCACGCGTTGAAAGAGCAAATATGTCTCAAAGCCCCCCGAAGACTGGTGCAGCCCTTTAAGTCTGGCATGCAAGAGAAAGGACGCATCGAAAAAGTGCAAAGGAGTAAAAGAGAGGGTATTATGGGAAGGGGTAAGGCAGGTGTTTCCAGCGAGATCATTCTCTCGCGTTTATGCGCGCACGTGCTTTATTGCTTGGTCTTCTGAACACATCTCAGTGACTCTGTGCTCGTCAATCAGCGAAAAAACCGCTCTCCCTTCTCTCTCCCTCTCTTTGTCAATTTTTCCCTCTCACTTTCTCCCACTTCCCCTCTGGCTCAGACACATAAAGGAGAATTACGAGAAACGTGTAATCATTACAAATTACAAATTACTGAGGGCAAGGGACGTAAATTACATTTTAAATTTCAGACTCGTGGTGATTTGGAATATAAGGAGTAAGTCGAGTCTGAGATTTTTTCTTAAATGGAACGAGTTACGAAAAATTTAAAACTAATTTTGATGTATATCAATTCAATTTACATTTTTCTAGGTCATTTCAAACTTCAATTCTTCAATATTCAACATTCTGAGTAATTTTTGCAGGCTGACAATCAATCTTTCAACTCTAATTCGAGTTCTGTTATCTCTTCTTTATCTCGTACTCTATTTTTTTAATTACGTACTATTGTTAGTTGCTTAGGAAACGATTCTCTAATAAATGAACTGAATTGCAAAATACACTTCTGATGATTTTGGCAATCAGTTTCTTGGATTGCATAATAATTCAAAAGATCGAAGGGTCTGTAGACTACACTTGCATATTACTCAAAATGGTTATAATCGTAACTTTTCCGTGCTCTGGGGCAGGAAAGGTCACGGCCTCCGGTCGAGAAGAAGCAGGTGCCCAAAACTCCACACTCTCTCTTGGGCTCCAACATCTCTGCATTCAGTCATGTGCGCATGAGCCGTTACGTAAATCTCTGGTCCCTTCATCTTTTTGCTTCAACTTATCCTTTCTCTCTTTCTCCCTTTTCTCCCCTTTCTTTCGACTAGTGGTCCTGTGCCTTTTTGTGTCTCGAAGATAACAAACACGTCAGGATGCAAAAGCTCCGCCGCGCCGAAGAGGTCCAAAAAGAGTAGATATTGGTTGAATATTTATCGCCAGGTGGGTGCAACGAGAGGCGCTTAGTGAGTGGTTTACAATTTTTTAAATCTCGAGAGCTTTAAAAGTTGGTAAAAACCTTGTTTGCCTGAAAACCAGACTTTTTAACGATAAAGAAAGCGGGCGTTCCTTTGGGGGTTTACTCTATCATCGGATTATGAATTGGAGCAAATGAAGGAGTACAAATTATGGTACCTTGGGCACAGATTACAGGCTCTGATTATCTTGTACCTCTGCAGCTAAGAGTGTTCATTTCAAAATATTTCTGATAAGAACAAAACCTTCTTTAAGAATCAACATGTCGCTACCAGTTGGTAGCATTTGATAAAATTAGAGTCCTCTTTACAATAAATGTCAATTTTACGCATGTAAAATAAATACAAAACTTCCCGGTGAGAAGAGAAGAATTCAGAAAAATTAATATTTTCAAATTCAAAGGAAAAAGTGATCATTATTGAATTTTTTTGAATGTGCTAATTTTCCATCGGGAGAAGTGCCCAACGAAAGAATAGGTTTATATCCGAAACGAATTCTTTTCTATTTCCTAAATGTTTGCCACTTGAATTGTGTTCCATGCAGGCGAACATATTTTCCATTTTTTTAATTCCTCTTACTGAAGTTGTATCAACTTTAATTTTCAGTTGGATAAGAATTGTTTCTTTTATATGTTGTTACTTTTATATGTCGATTAAAAGGAATTGCTTTTGCATCTACAAAGTGACATGATTCTCTTTTTCTCTATTCCTTCTTTTGCGTTCCTTCCTTTTTTAATTCCTCCCAACACGCTTCCGTTAAATTTTTCTAAGTCGATTAAAAAGAATAGATTTTGCTTTTTTCTTCTACTCTTTAGTGGAACTTTCGATGGAGGAAATTTAGCACATTAATGGGAATTCAAATTCTGAATGTTTCTGAATCTTTTATTTAAAAACTTCGAAGCAATCTAAGTTATCGAATTTCGATGCAACATTGTTATACCAGTAGTGCAGCAAAGTTGTAATGCTTCAGAGATAATTACGTGCTCGTTTACAGCCTCGCTGGCAAATATCGTTTGCTAAGTTCCTCACTAAGCTCAGCGAGGCGGATAAATTAAAATTACTTTAACGACCAGCGACACGAACATCCAGAGAGGAAGGCAGGAAAGGCTTTTCAGTCCGGCGTAATCATGAATCAAAGTCAACGACGCGGTCGATCCGCAGCTGGTTATACTTTCTCGTACACACGACAGTCATTATTACTACTGTGATGCTGCCGGTTAATGCTGACAAGCTGTTTGGACGATCGGTTATACAGTCACCAGCGATTTTCAATGAAACGTATAATCCACGGTTGTCTCGTCAAAAATTCAGCATCCATCATCTGAGACCCAATTTCCGGTCAAAGACCGTTATCGGCAAACGGTATCGTTCGCGGAATTGGGGAACGGTCAATCAGGTCATGAATCTTGAGATCCGATCTTGACTTGAAGAAGGATTTCGTGAAGAAGGTTAAAACCTACTGAGGACCCGTATTCGTCAAGGACTGTCAACCAATCACGTAAATTCAGTCGCATCGGTGCAATCGGTTGCCTGTCTCTTGATTAATGATCGCTATAGAGGATTCCAATTCAGGTAGAACAGGTCCTTTATCTCTGCCAGGAAAGGATACTTTTTAAAGCTTCTATGAATATATAATATGGCACTGGCATGAAATTGATTTAAGATCCTCGCAGTTGGGCAAAATCATTTAAAAATTTTAAGTTCCAACCCGAATTAAAATAAGGGAATACCAATGTTATCTCCCACGTATTTATTCCTTTGTTTCTTATGTAATTACCCTATTGAAAAAAATGACGTCACAAAAAGACGTCTTTAAATGACGTCTTCAAATGACGTCATTTAAAGACGTCATTGGCTATGTCATAAATTGGAACATAAAATGACGTCTTTTTACATTCTCATCAGAGAATGTATTAGTTTTGTGTAAAATTTGACCCCCCCATTTTTTGTCAAATGTCGACGTTTTGTGACCCCCTGAACCCGAAAAACATGTTTTTACGAATGTGTCTGTCTGTCTGTCTGTCCGTCTGTCTGTCTGTCTGTCTGTCTGTCTGTCTGTCTGTAGATTTTTTCTTGTGAGCACGATAACTTTTGAAAGAATTGATCGATTTGATTGGCCTTTGGTATACTCTTTTAGTGTCCTAAAATGAAGGTCAAGTTCGTTAGCCAGCCATTTTTGATAAAAATTAAAAAATTTGGATTATTTTTAAAATTTTTGAAAAAATTTTTTTTTTAATTTACAAATTCTGTTTAAGGATATTCGTAGTACTTAAATAGTCGAACAATTTATCATTATGACTTTTTTCGATAGAACAAAAATTGTCAGACTTATAACATTTTGAAAATTCAAAAAAAGATAAAGAAAATTAAAATTTTAAGCTAAATAACACACGCTATGAAAAAAAGTTAAAAGATGAAAAATGTTCCTTTTTGAACGCCCTTTAAGACTGGTATAACCACTTTTTGAATTTTCTTGAAAAATTCTAAAATTTAACATTTTTAGCCAAATAACGTGATACGCGTTACTTGGCTAAAAATTTGAATTTTATATTTTTAAAGAAGGTTTGAATATCGAGCGCGAAGCGCATGTGCACTGATGAGAATGTGTTCCTTAAGGTCGATAGAACCTTAAGTAAATTAGTTTCCTTCTTCATTTGAAAATAAAGAAATTTAAATAAAAGTATATAGCAGCGATGAAGGTTGGTAAGCGAATGCAAGAGCGCGAAGTGTGATGAGAATGTGCTCACAGTGGCACCCCTAGTTTAAACTGTTTTTATCATCGGCAAAATGAAGTTACGTCATTTTTTTCCAACAAAATAACGTCATTTGAAATATTCACAAAGGTTTAAAATACAAATAACGTCATTTTTTGTAAAAAATTAACGTCATTTGTAAATTTCTTGCCAATAATGAAAATAAATAACGTCACTTTAAAAAAAATGACGTCATTTAGAAACAAAAATGACGTAAGTTCTCCAATAAATAACGTCATTTTTGTAACAAATAACGTAATTTGTAATTTACCCAAAGGCTGGAATGCAAATGTTCAATAACGTCAATGTTAAAAAAACAAACGTCAATGTTCAATAACGTCAATGTTCAATAACGTCAATGTTCAATAACGTCAATGTTCAATAACATTGAACATTTCATTTTGCCGATGATACAAAAAGTTTTTAAAAGACGTCATTTTATGTTCCAATTTATGACATAGCCAATGACGTCTTTAAATGACGTCATTTGAAGACGTCATTTAAAGACGTCTTTTTGTGACGTCATTTTTTTCAATAGGGTAATGAACTGGCCATTAAATGTAGGGTCTCTTTAAATATGCATTAATTGAATTGCCAGTCTGCAATATAATAAATTAGGTATGAAATACAATTAAATAACCCTAATCAGCTTCAACATTCCTCGGAGGCTGTACATACGCAATCAATTGCGTAAGTCAGTCTGCCTGGGACTCGACATCGATATCAACACAGACTGTTGATTCCCTCTTGTGTATTCCTCCCTTCATTTACTCCGGCGATCGTTAGAGAGGACGGTTTTAAATCAATGTCCGTGCGACAATTAACTCGTTTGTATGTGTTAGAAATTCGCAGAGTGTGAGTGAATAGGATGCACCTAGCTTGCAATGAAGCGTTGAGCGAACGAATGAATCAGGCGAGCACCACCTGCCAGAACGTGACCTCTTAATGCACATGTGCTTTCAAGCCTTTTCTCATTCTACTTGACTAGAATTACTCTTTTTTACTTGCTCTCAATTTTTACTCGCTCTTAATGATCCCGAATTTTCTGATTTAATAAATTTATCTCGCATTTATCTAGTCTAATGGTCATAATTTACTCAGAAGGAAGCTTTCAAAATATAATTGTGTATACAGTCAATCAATATTATAATATACTAGAATTTCATGATAGGACATCACTGATCTTTATTGATGCATGGGAAAAGAAAGTTTGCACAGTTCAACAACTTAATACACAGTCTAGGAATTCCTTTGACGAAATTCCATCAGTCTTATAGAATTAGTTTCTTGATTGTTTAATCGGCTTCCGGAGGGGTTGAGAACCCACTTTGTCCTAATTAATAAGAAACTAATTAATGAATATGCAATTTCACATCGGGTGGTTCTTAAGAGTTGTAATTGATGATCTGCAAGGAAATCGAATAAAAAAGGAGGAGGAGGAGGAAGTGACTTTATTTTGCAAAGAAAATAATTTATGAAATTGAATGAAATTCACTGTCCGTCAATAATATGTAAATTGCAAATTTTCGATTACTTATCATCATCAAAAGATGACTAACTTTCTCATCGAAACTGATGTAATTTCGAATCCTCTCTTCTTTTAATTAAAGGGATCGACTTCGAAGTCCGAGCTACCGTCACAGCGTAGATCTCACACTCGTGATATATATATGTAATTCGGTGGAAGGAACTTCTGTGAGGAGATGAAGTCTGATTGCACTCCCGCGCACTTTGCATGCCCGTTACAACTACTGTTAAGCAGCAGCTGTTCCGATACGTGTGCTTCGACCCAAGACCGTAGGTACTCTTTCTGGATGATGAATAGATAGAGAAGATATTTAAGAAGATTTATGAGCTCCTCGGTAAGACCTCGAGGGCATTCGCGGTGTCATTCTTCCACAGAGTGGAAGGAGGAAGCCGCACAAGAACAAAGCCATCGAATCTGGTTCTTCTTTCGATCGTACCGCGATGGATGGCCCTGCATTCTTTTGGCAATGCGCTCTTCTTTTCTCTGTATGCCTCTTGACGATTGACAAATGGATGCGGAAGAAACTTGATGAAGTTTATCGATGTTGCATCTCGCGATAATGATGCCGATATTAATTTTATGGGGGTCGATGAGGCATTTCTGTCTCTAGGCTCTAATATTGCAACTAACTACTCGTTTGTTCAAAAGTATAATCACTATAAATACCGATCTAAGAAATAAAATCAAGATAATAATGAATAAGAGTTGTAATTTAGAACAAGTCTTCAAATTCGCTGATTTAATGCGAATCTTGTGGGAATTGGAGTGGCCCACAATAAATAAGACCCATTGCAATGGACCGAGTGTCGACGCGTAAAAGTTTAAGCACCACTCCACGCTGCATTCTCAACGAACGTCATAAAATTCGATGGGATCATCCGCCCGCGGCTCTGCTGCACCTACGAATCACGCCGTGTCGGCTTTGCCAAGGTGAGCATGGCATCGGCACGACACGGTTGCAATTGCTCTGCTCACGGATCTGTGCGCTTTTGCTCTCTCTTTTCCTCCTTATCTTTTTATTTTTTTTCTCTCTTGTCTCTTTTGCTGTTCCTCTCTTTCTGCCTTCTCTTCGTTTCTTCCTGCCTCTTTTTCCCGTCCTCCTCTTTATCTTTAATCCTTTCCTCTCTCCCAACCTTCCACTTTTGCCCAGTCTTTTTTCCTCATCCTATCCCAAGGATCCAGCTAGTTTCTCTCTCTTCTTTATTCTTTTAATCTTCTTTTTTTCATCGCTCCCCTCCCCTCCTCTCTCTCCTTCTCTTTGTGAAACAATCACGGCACGAGCATGCGCGCGAGCCACGCTTGCACAACTTTCTGCGGCACGAGCGTAAAACTGAGTCTACTGAGTCTGCGCAGATCAGTTCTGTGTCTCTAAAAAGCTTGCCTTCCATGTAGAGGTTTATTTTATTTTCTATATTTCTAGAAAGATGATTAAGTCGAAATCGAAATATCGTAACGGCTATTCCCCACTCCTGTTTCGTCGTGTAGGTATCGATAGTGATTTTCGACAATCGATACTTGCGCGCGCTCATTTGAATTTCATTTCATTAATCATCATTTTATCACGAGTCTAAACTCGAAATATATCGAAAATCTTGGTTTTAAAGAAGCAGTTATATAGTAATATTTAAAATAAACAATTAAATAGTTTATTATGACTAATTAATAAATTAATCTAATAATTAATTTACCGGTTTCTCAAATAATACTGTACAACTGTTGTCTTTTGGACATCATTTGGACTGGCATGGATGTCCTCAGGATGTCTTTAGGACGTCCTCAGGATGTCAATGTCTTTTTGCCCACTGCGATAATTATATTAATTCGTTAATAATACTGTACATAACTATAATTGTGGTATTTTCTTTTAGAAAAAGAAACCACAATTAAATATCAATACAACTGTAAACGTAGTTAATTTTGAAAAGAATCTAACAACTATTATTTTTTATAAAGCAAAACACATGTTGTAATTATTGAATTTATAAAATATAATGAAATATTTTTAATAAATACATATTATTTTTGAAAATTGGTTAAATTTTTAAAATTCATATCATGTTACTGTTATTCCTATAAAACTCAAATTTTTAAAAATAAAATTTTATTTATGACGGATAGAAGAGAAGAAATAAAATATCATAAATTATAACATTTGAAAAAAAGTAAATGCGCGCGCGGAGGGCGCGTTCGTTCTTGTAACTTTAAATTCTTCATTTCCTTTTGTAACAGTAACTTTACATGGATTTTCTTCAGAAATCCCATCATAAAAAAGATGTTGCGATTATATCGAAAATGGATTCTGGAAATCTGAAGTCACGTTCTCTCTTCTTCTGTTGGTTAGATTTGTATTCACCGCCTGTACTTTGGAATCGAGATTAGAGCAAAAGAATTAAGAAGAGTTTCAAAAGTTTCAAATAATTTGAAGACAAAAAATCTTTTTGCATTCTTAAAGGGCACGTGATGCTTTACCATAAGAGCAATTTAGTTTCCCCAATGTTATGCTCGCAATAATAAATATGACATCCCATAAGAGAAGATATTATTTTTTCCTAAACCTAGGCCATTTACCTCCGTCTGGACAAAACAGAGGGTAAATGACTTAGTTTTAGGAAAAAATTTGTAATATTGCACTGGTACGTTAACAGTAGAAACTATTTAAACTATTTAACTATTAAATATTTTTTAGCAAAACTATTTTTAGCACAGCTTTTTGAAAGACTAGAGCTGAACTTCCTCTTTATAATTAATTGTAGCTTAAGGTGTTGTATCGTGTTCAAAGTAGTATCTGAGTCCGATCTGTGTGCAAAAACTGTCTGGAGTCAAGGTGAGTAATGCTTTTGCAGACCACCAAGAAGAATCCAAAAATTGGTTTTGACATTTGCAGGATATTATCGTCACCCTCTTGTAGCAATCGTAACCTTGACGTTCTCGACCATAAAATGGCTAATGTTTCCGAGATGGTCCTATATCTGCAGGTGCCATCTCGACTGCCTCACACCTTGGGTGGTGCTTCATTTAGTGAAGATATCACAATTTGATCTAGGATTCTCGTGGGACTCATAGTGTTTTGTCTCCTGTCATGTGGATTTTCTCGCCCTGAATCTTATGCAAATCCACATCCGGCGTCGATCTTCTCACTAAAATGCTAAACAATGATTTTATCATCCACTCACTATATAATAGCTAATGAACAGATTTAGACAAACAAGTTTCCCTTTTTCTAATTTGAATTTCTGTGATTCTATCTTTGGTGTTTTCAGATAAGCGACAAGTTTTTCTGTTAATGGAAGAGTGGATCTTATAATTAGAAAATTTTTGCTTGCTTTTCTTAATTTTAGCTGAAAACCTTGAAAATGCATTCGACCCGGGTTACTCGATGCGAGCATTGACCTCGTAGAACTTCTCTCGAGACTTCTCTAAACTTGATACGGATTAGTAATTTTTATGGACTATAACTCTAACGAATCGCTAATTCTCTAAAATACAATTTCTTCTTATTTCAAGAACAAAACAAAAACACACTTTTTCTTCATAATTTTTTCCCCTCTATCTTTTTCCCGTGAATCGCTCTTTCTCTTTCGTGCGAACGCAGTAGTGGGTTATATGCCCTCATATATTCGACGAACGGACGGTATTTAAGTCTTTGTAATCCGCTGAAGTTTTGCGGGGGAGCCAAGACACGGTGAGTCATGGCAGGTGCTTCGCTTCAAAAAAAAAAAAAGAGAAAATGGAGCTCTTCGTAAGAGCTGAACTAAGTGACCCTCGCCTTCTCTTCCCCTTTCATTTCTTCTTTTTCTTGTTTTCTGAGTCTTTCAAGAGAATCAATTTCTCTTGTATCATCCCCTCGATCGCAAACTTTTTCTCTGTGGGTCAATAGAGTATGTTATGTCACATACAGATGGAAATAAAATATTTTTCTTCCTTAAAATATATATTTAAATACATCAAATTCGTTCATATAGAAAATGCAATGAGAAACAAATTTTCATCTACATATGACATATTGAAATAAAAAAAATGTGTTGAATGACTTATTCAAAAAAATCTTTTTGTTCGTTTAAAGATAACAGTTTTCTCTGTGAAATTGACTTTTAAATTGGAAAATCCGTATTTAAATGAAAGTCTTTTCTTCAAACTGCATATTTAAAAAAATATATTACGTTGAAAGTAAATTAATATTCGAAATGGTGAGGCTTTGAAAATTATACTTGAGTTGAATGAGGTCTCTAAAAATTTGTTTACCTTTTGAGTTCCTGCGGCAGTAATTTTATCGCTATCTTTGTATCTTGAATCTCAAAGGGGAACCTATAGAGTCTACATTCTACATCTAGAGTGTCTACACCATATAACATTGACACTGCTCCAGGCGTAAACTATTCTCGTCAATACATAACTCTGCTCTCTTTCAAAGGGTGTTCAGTCTTCACGTGTAGACCTATTATATATACAACTACACCTACACATTTCCAGTCTCTAAACGAGGTCTCGTCTCTTGGTAATACATTTAACAGCAAACACGAAGCGTCTCTCTCAAATGTTCAGCGTGATGTCTAGTTTACGCCTAGTCTGAGCAGCATGCGGTACACCGTCTTCGCAATTTACTCCCATTCAAAGTGGGGACACTTGCCGGCTGCAGGGACGTTTCCAAGCTGCCGTGAAGAAACAATTTGGCAGAAAACTCATTGTGCAAGGATGAATGACATTTGACGTCGAACTGTAATAAAATGTGTGGCTGAGAGATATTTTTCGAAGAAAGGACAATACAGAGGCTACCCAATGTTGGTCCAACTTTGGTTCAGCTGTGGGAGTCTAATTTCCTGGTGGGAAAGGTGCGGCTTCTGGGATGTCTTCTTCAATATCTCCAAGGCTTTAGAAAATTTAAGAAACTGTTTGCCTTGAAGCTTCAAAGAAAGTTAAACGAGACGCATGAATATCCCTCAAATTTTACTTTTCCTAATTTACATTCTACCGAAATTCATTTGATCGATATTTAATTTTACCTAATTCATAATTTTCTGAATTAGCGTTTCACCTAATTTTTATTTTTACGAATTATTATTTCACGTAATTTTTAGTTTTTCGAATTACTATTAGACATCATTTTTATTTTTACGAATTTCCATTTACCCTAAATTTTATTTTTCCGATTTACCATTTGACCTGCATTTTATTTTATCGAATTACCATTTGCTCTAATTTTTACTTTTCCGAATTACCATTTGTTCTAATTTTTCTTTTTTCGAATTACCGTTTTATCTTAATTTTCAATTTTTCGAATTAATATCTGTCCTAATTTTTATTTTTTCGAATTACTATATTAGATATAATTTTTATTTTTCCGAATTACATTCTCAAGAATGTAATTACATTCCGAATTACATTCTCAAGTTATATGCACCCAGAAAACAGTTTCTTTAAATCAAAGAAACATTTCTTT
>CAJFCP010000132.1:886271-905134 GCA_904066005.1 Synergus itoensis | reverse complement strand
ATGAAAAATAATACTTCGGAATTATAAAAATTAGGACAAATGGTAATTCAGAGAATTAAAAATTAGATCAAATGGTAATTCGGAAAAATAAAAATTATATCTAATAGTAATTCGAAAAAATAAAAATTAGGACAGATGTTAATTCGAAAAATTGAAAATTAGATAAAACGGTAATTCGAAAAAACAAAAATTAGAGCAAATGGTAGGTCAAATGGTAAATCGGAAAAATAAAATTTAGGGTAAATGGAATTTCGTAAAAATAAAAATTATGTCTAATAGTAATACGAGAAACTAAAAATTAGGTGAAATAATAATTCGTAAAAATAAAAATTAGGTAAAACGCTAATTCGGAAAATTATGAATTAAATAAAATTAAATATCGGTCAAATGAATTTGGTAGAATGTAAATTAGGAAAAGTAAAATTTGGGGGATATTCGAGGGGATATTCATGCGTCTCAGCTAAACTAGTTTTCCTGGTTTCTTCAACATTTTAAAATATTATTATATTAATGTTGAATATTCGGTTGGAAATATTATACAATGAAAATGATATAAAGTTTTCTTATGGTTCTGTATTATCTATTGTTTCCCATCTGCGGCCCTGGATGACAACCCGGACACTTAACGAGATACCCACGCGTTGAGAAAATTCCGTCCTGGAAAAATACAATATTTGCAAACTCCATTCCGGAGGACGACCACCCGGAATGTTTTCACAGATTCTTCAGAATGACCGACGGTAGTCTTCATCCGCAGGACAGGCACGAAAGCCCTCCCGTGAACCCATGTTTTGTATGGAAATAGACGTCTACATGCAGCAGTGCGGTAATTGTGCGGATTCCTGAAAGCACTTCTAACGAGGCTAGCATTATGCACTCGTTATTTCGAACTCAAAGTCCGCGTGCGGGACGTTCTGTCCTTTAATGAAGAACGCCCCCAGTGCAGTCATCTCTTGCTCTTCACCAGCCTCCGGACACTTTGACGGATCGCGATCATGCAACCCGCATTGCTATATCCTACGCCCTCGGAATTTACCCACTTTATTTTCCTGCTCGGCATTTTAAATGATGAGAGAAATGTCAATCAGTCTAGTCAACTACCTTGTTTACCTCAAATGTCTTTATTCTCATGAATGCAGTTGTCAAGCTAAAGAAAATTGATTCGGACGGAATGAGATAGAATTTAACTATCCGATTGTACTTGAAGAGATTCTCAGCTAGAATATAATATTTTTATTTTTTTCATGATTAAAACGAGAGTTATTGTCTCGGTTATTGTCCTATCAAAAAGTGGACAATGAAAAATTTGCAGATATAAAATATAATTAAGGAGAGAAGAGGGAAAGTAGAGAAGGGTGATTAGAAAAAAAAAGGATCGAATTGAAGGAGAGGAAGTGTTATAAAAATAAAATGGAGGTAGAAAATGTTGAAGGAGAGGAGAATATGAGAGTACAAAGAAGAAAAACAATATAATATGAAAAAGAAGGGGAGGAGAAGCAGAAGTTTGAAAAGGAAGTGATGAATATACAGAGAGGAGGAGGAATGCTAATTTGTTAATAGACTTATGCAAAATAGGGACGGATAAGTGAAAAGGTTGGTGGAGAGGAAAGCTGGAAGTAATACTTTAAAGAGTCGAGACAGAGCGGGTATATTGAAAATTGATGCTCAAGAATAAATAGAGGAAATATGCGAGAAATATGCTGCTTGATGTCGTTGTGTATATCTTACATCCCTTTAATCTTATAAGTTATGTACCCCAATTTATCATGAAAATTATTCATGCGATATTAATTCCTCAAAGCTTTTTCTTTCAATTCGCCAATAAAAGGGCGAACATACGGGGAACACCGTGAAAAGAAAAACGTCAAGGGACTTGCTTTAACGCTCGTGAGCGGTGGAAGAGTCTACTGCTGGTTATTAAAAAGCCAGCCGACGGTGGCCTCACGAGGTTGAGGCGGTAATTATTTTCAGATTTCTTTTTGTCATTAACCTGTGAGTCGTCGCGAAAAGCAAGACGCTAAAGAGCATACGGGCCTCGGGATAGAAAAGGCAAAATAAAAAGGAAAAGAGTGAGCGAAAGCGCATATGACCTAACGAGCAAACTCGGCAGCATCTTGTCGGCGCGACCGTTCTGCCGTAGTGATTCTCTATTCTTAGACTACGATTGGACAGGTGGCAAGGCTGTACAGTGTACCTAGTATATATGCACCGTATGTGTACCTATTCCTCTTCTCTTCATTTCTCTTTTCGAGAGTCTTTCATTTTCTTTCTCCTTTTTTTCTTCCTCTCCCTAATCCTTTTTCTCTTTCTTGTACCTCTGCTTGTAAATCGTGTAGGTATACTTTCAGGAACAGAGACTCAGCGAGAGAATGCAATGTACTTTTGAGGTAGAGTATATTCTGAAAGAAGGCTTATCAAACAGAATGATATATACCTGACGTCAGTTGGCAAAGCCAGCGTATGTGATGAGAACACAAAATGAAAGATCATAGATTTATAGCTACTTGTTCCTTAAGGATGTTGCAAAACAGCTAATGACCTCAAATTTTTTCGCAATTTCTACCTTCCCTTGCCATCCCTTTTCTATCTTTAGATTCCTCTTCCATTAAATATCGTTCATATATTGAAGGGAATTAATTCCTTTATAGATTAACTCAAATTCCGCGCCTGATTTGCGATTATCGATACGAATGATACGGAAATTCCCCAGAGTAAAATATGATAGAGAAAGCGACGAATGACAAGTATCCAATTCTGATCACGGAAACATTCTGCACTGAAAGTAGATACACTTCCTGGAATTTTCATCTCCAGAATTCATAACAATTTTAAACTCGAAATCCACTCTGGCAGTGATTTTCCTGCCTAGAACTAAATTCCAAGTCGCAGCTACGAAAATACAAATTTCAGTTTCAGAAACTATTTCAACTATATCAGATTATATTCTCAGTGAAACAAGTTATATGTAAGTAGACGAAGAAGCTGTAGTCGCATGGATATTGCTTCTCTAAACTTTTGAAGTGGATTTTAAAACTTAAATTCTCAGACAGAATTTATTGATTGCCACAACGGGATATCTATTTTTTGCAAAAGAAGGATAAAAATCCGAAATCTTTTTCCGTATCGCCAAGAGCTGCTTAGAACACGGATCTCGTTCTCATATGAAATTATACAATTCAGGGAAAATGAGATACAGCGAATTCATCGTTGTGACAAGTAACAGGGTGCAAGGACCTCACTTGACTCCCAGCCAATGTAAACTTTGTAAACTGGCATAGGTATACATATACGAGGGGCATGAGAGGATTTGCGCGAGATCAACACGATGTACCGGGACGCGCTCGTAAATACTGGAAACTCCGATTATTTTTTCAGAGTCCGTAGTCGATTGGACGTGCTTGGACAGCCAAGCAGTTTCAGCACTCGATGCCGACCGCAGAAGTCCATTATTTTTCCAGGGAACATAAGCAGCCATCCGTCAAAGGAGAATCACACGCGATTGGGAATTCTGCACCGAAGCACGAAGTAGCAATAAAAACAAACTTCATCCAATGGTGCCACGTTTGGGGTCCTCGGGTGAAGTACTCCCCTGGGATACTCCATCATTTCATTCTTAAAAGTGGACTTTACACCACAGAAATCTTTCATTTTCTCGTGTTGCTCTAATCATTGATTGACAGATTTAATATTACTAGCAAACCAATACGCGCGCGATTATTTTCATTTTTTTCTTAAAACTTCAAGTCATTCCAAAGCCAATCAGATCTGAAACTATAATGTATACGAAATTTTTTGGACATTTTCAGAGAGGAATCACTTTTTTAGAGAGGGGTTTCAAGAGGTTTCTAGGAATTTTAAGGGAATTTGACGATTTTTAACCCTTGCTTGCCACCCCAGGCTTTTTTTTCTCTTAATTTAAAGTACCGAAACGTGAAGGAAATCGCTTTAAGTCGATATATTTGTTAATAATTCGAGACAAACCAATTGTTAAAGAAAAACATCCAATAGTTAATTTTTTATTACAGTTTCTATGGCTGGGGTAGCCGACACCCCAGTTTGGCAAGCGTTTTACTCCACAAAGGTGTAGCAAGTAAGGGTTAAGTGATTTTTACGAAATTCAAAAATTTTTAGGGGTTTAAAAAGATTTCGCAGAATTTTAAAGGATTTTTGGATATTTCATGAGATTTTAAAGGAATTCATGCAATTTTAAGAGACTTTTAAAGAATTTGAAGGGATTCTAAGAAATTCTAAATGTTTTGAAATTTTGAGGAATTTTAAGAGGTTTCTAAGAATTTTAAAATATTTCAACGAATTTAAGCGATTTATAAGGTTTTCGTTAAATTTTAAGGGATTTCAAAACGCTTGTAAGAGTATTATGGGGTTTTAATGAATTTTAAATGTTATCCTAGAATTTCAAGGAATTTTAAGATATTTTGAAAGATTTATAAGAATTGCAAAGGATTTTATGCAATTTTATGAAATTTTCTGATCTTTAAAAGATTTTGTGAGAATTTTAAAGGATTTCATGGAATTTGATAAGATTGTTAATAATGATTTTAATGGATTTTAAATGTTAAGGAATTTCAAGAGGTTTCTAGGAATTTTTAGAAATATTCCTGAATTTTAACGTAGATTTCAAAAGATTTATGATTTTGAAAATTGTCGTGGAATTTTAAAGGATTTCATGGAATTTTATGAGATTGTTATCATAGAATTCGAAAGAATTTCAAGAAGTTTCTGAAAATTTTAAGAGATTTTCACAAATTTTAAAAAATGTCGAAAGGTTTTCGTGAAATTTTAAGAGATGTAAAAAGGTTTCTGGGATTTTAAATCTTGTCGTAGAATTTCGAAATCGAAATTTTGAAATGTTTCTGATAGTTTTTAACGATTCTAAGGGATTTTAAATTTTATCATGGAATTTTCAGAAATTTTGAGAGAATTCAAGATATATTTCTGATTTTTAAAACATTTTATGGAATTTTTAAGGATTTCATAGAATTTGACGAGATATGCGGATTTTAAAAGATATGAAGGGATTTTTAAACTTATCAGGGAATTTTTTTGAGGGATTTCAAAAGACTTTTATGATTTTTAAAAGATTTTGTAGAATTTACAAAAATTTCGAAGGTTTTCGTAAAATTTTAAGGGACAAAGGCAAACAAACACACGTGCGATTATTTTGTGTTTTTTTCTACAACTTCAAGTCGTTTAAAAGTTAATCAGGTTTACAAAAAATAACAATGTATGCGAGATTTTCGAGATATTTCGTGACACCACTTTTTTCAAGATAGGAAAGATGTTTTCCTGCTGCAGAAAACATGCGAAGATATTTTAATCAATACATTTTTTGAATTGAATCCTATGGATCTCTTTGCATAGGATTTAAAAGAAAAAAAGAATCGTCTGAGAAATGATCAAATGATTGTAGAGGATATAAATCACCATCAAGTCAAATCTAATGGATAATTCCGAAACTACCGATCTTCGATTCGAAAGCTGTGGCGCAATAATCCTGAGGGGAAACGAGTGGAATTAAAAATTCCCGCTGTGTTGTGTTTTACGAGGCATAAAGCAGCGACGAACGGATCGGCCTCTAAATTTCCCCAGCGTGCTGGGAGTCTGCATATATTTTAAAAGCCTTTCCGCGACGCTCGCCGACATTATTTAAAAAAAAAGAAACATTAAATTTCAGAGACAGATCTCCTATGGATGCAACCGTAAAAAAATGTGGTCTCTGGTTATATGGCTACCCCATGAGGTCAAAAAGTGAGCGGCCGGCCGTTCATCAAAACTGCCGATCGTTACTCATGTTCGATAAACCAGAAACAAGTGGCACAGGTTGAATTTTTGAAATTTCAGGTCCTGGGATAAAATGGAAGCTAGTTTGCTCTTTGGATGAAATAAAGTCGGAACATTGAATATCGTTTGTTAATAGTATAGTACAAATTCCATAATAAGCAATAAATGGGCTTCTTTAATTCTGAAGCATCAAATTCACCAAAGCGATCAGATAAAAAGTTAATTTCGCAATATATATATTTTTTTTCCGTGACTGAAGTCGTGTGCCTGAGAGTCGCTCGAATTATTATAATAATTCCTTGGGTATTGCAGGACAAAATAGACGCTACTTGATGGGGACTTAAGGTGATTTTGAATGGTGCCTAACGACTTGGAGCCGCGTCATGGGGTCTGGCGTGTGAGTACGACGCCAAATAATACGGAGTCATGCTGGGTCCGCGTCCTGATGTCCCAATGGCAACACTATGGTGTAGATAATGTCCTCCCACACGAACGTCACTTCGTTACAAGGACCTTGGTCCTTAACCTCCTGTGAATTGTCCATCGCCTTCTTTCGCATCCTTTTAGATCCAGAACTCAAGGATTTTATTTCTATTGTGCAGCAGATGAAAACAGGATCGAGTCCATAAAATAGAACCTATAGTCCTATAACATCTCGAGTGTTCGACATTTATTATAGTCACAAGCCACTTTCACAATTTAGGATGAAATTCCCTCTTTTTGAATTCTGTCCTGTAAATCCGTTTTATAGATCTCTCGATTTTTAAAGTCAATTCTCAAAATTGCTCGAATTGTTTGTAATTTGAAGAATGAAGTTTGTTTTATTTATTAGCATTTTTTTTCACAAGTTATTCCAAGAGAAGTTTACTTTCGAGTTTACCAACAGATAGTAGAACTTTGTATTTGAAAGCCACAGAAGATGACAAAGGAAGTTGGATATTCTTATGAAGATGAGGAAGGCCTGCTGAGGTCTTGTGTGTAATTCTACAGCCCTTGTGAAGGGCCACGTCGTTTTAGAGAAAGTAGGGGTTACCTCAACCTCAAACCTCAACCTATTAGGCGTGTTGTGCGCGTCTGATTTATTTATTGCGCCCACAACCCACAACCCCCTTGATCCTTGATCTTCAGGGTGGGCGTGTTGATCCCGAAGATAACCGTTACATCAGATTCATCAAGGGGTGGTTGGACCATAATAGCCAGGATTACTGTGCCCGAAATTCAAGGGGCGGTTCTAACTGCCTAAAGACCACGTGATACCTGTTATGAAACTAATAGCAGGTGGATGGGATTTGAATAATCTTTCTTGCTAGCGCAATTTCAAAAAGATGTATTTAGCTCTATTATGAACTGTGGAATTGTGACCCACAAAAAGAAGAATTGTGTTCAGGGAAATTGTTCCCACAAACATGGATTTTGTCTTTTATATGATTAGAGGAGATCATTAAAAAGATAGAGAAAGTGACATTGATATTGATTGCATTTTCTTCTCGATTCTGCTAGATCATTCACCTTAAGAAGATTGAAAGTCCAACGCCTTATGAGTTTCTTTTTCTGTTTGCTCCCTAGCGTGAAATGACAAAGAGAATCGATAATCTTCGATTTGCGAAAAGACGATTTCTATCGACAGGTGGTATTGTGTCATTAATAATACAGATAATTCGTAGGAAATAATCTAAAACGCATCAATAACCAACCAAGACTGCAATGTCATTTGTATTGAATTACACTCCCAGAGATTCAGTGATTCTCATTTTTTATAAACACCAAGAAAGTAATTATATTCGAATCCAAATAATAATTAATTTAAGTGAACAGAATGAATATACAGTTGAGATGAAGGAAGGGATTATTCAATTAAAACCCGGAGTAGACTCTTGTGTCTCTACTTCTCTGTTGACACCAACTGGATGACTATATTACCTCAAAAATATTCCTTCCCCATCTTCAACTTCATAAAATATTTAATCACAAGGATTAATCTCAGCTTCTAAAATAATTTAGACCTGGCTTAAGTGCGTCAAGCCAAAGATTGGATGATGACTTCAGAATTGAGATTAAGTCTTAATGCTGAGGACATTTGAATAAAACGGGTGGCAACTTGGGATTTAAGAGAGTATCGAGGGGTTTGAAGTCTGGTCCGGTTGTCAGAGATGATTTTTCGAGTCACTCTGGCTGCTGTTTCACGTATAGGTTTGGTTTCCACTGAGGATTTACATGTTAAGATCAGCAGGGCCTCACGCGGTGAAAGAGTAACGGGCGACAGAGTGGCGTGCGCGTGACGATGCATGTGGGGTATCCCCATCGTGGTCATTGTCCAGCTTCAGCCATGGACGGACACACGAGAATCCTTGCTGAAAATAAGGCGAGGGACCTCACGCCGTGAACGGAGCTTGTCAACCTGCCTTTTTCGAAGTGCAAAACGTGACCACACTTCGTAACGACTGGCAAAGATCATCCTTGGGGTGACTTCGTCGTTGTCACGTCGTTATTTTAGCTTTCACGGCTTCTGGGTATTTGGACACTATATAAACTGTCAAATGCTTACTTTAATTTTAAAGGATATGCGGGTGAAGGATGAGCTTCAATCTGATGGCAATAGAAGATGCATCCAAATTATAGAAAGCATTCAAATTATTGTTAATTAATACATCATAAGATAATATAATGTGCAATACGTTAAGAATCTATATTTTGTATGTTTCAGGTGAGCCATTTTTTCCATTTGCTGTCACACAAGGTAATATTGCGACAGTATATTCTTTACAGTAATAGACTCATTAAGGTATATTCTTAACACTGTTAAATAATGGCTGGAAATGAGAAGCTTTTATAATGATGAAAAATATCAAAGCTTTTTAATAAGTATAAAATTTGCTCAAAACTTCTGCATCTTCCTAAAGTCGCGTTTCAAAATATATTGAGATTTTTCGAAATGTTTTCAAAACTTTGAATTTATTTTATATCCTTGAAACTTGGAAACTTTCAGTATACAGAAGCAGTTTATATGATTGAATTGTTTCTGAGACTAAAATCAAATTATTGAGGATTAACAGAAATCCTATCTTGGTGTAACGAAATATCTCGAAAATCTCGAATACATTGTTGTTGCAAACCTGATTGGCTTTTGAATGATTTGAAGTTTGTAATAAGGAAAACAAAATAATCGTGCGCGTGTTAGTTTGCAATCGTCCCTTAAAACATCACGAAAACCTTCAAAACTCCTTAAAATTCGTTAAAACTTCTTAAAATTCCTATTAACTACTCGAAACCCCTTAAAAATTCAGAAAAACCTGCAAAATCATTAATCTCTTAAAATCCAGGTTTAAATTCGTGAAAATCTCTAAAAATTCCTAGAAACCTCTTGAAGTTTCTTAACATTGAACATCTCTTAAAATCATTAGAAATTTCATCAAATCCTATGAAGTCCTTTAAAATTTTACAAAATATTTTAAAAATTATAAGAATCTCTTAAAACCCCTTAAAATTTTACGAAAATCTTCGCAATACTTGTAAATTCGACAAAATATTTTAAACATCATGAAAATCTGTTGAATTCCCTCAATAAAATTTCCTAACAAATTTTTAAGTCCTTTAAATCTCATAAAATATTTTAAAAGTCAAAAAAATCTCTTGAAATATGTTCAAAGTCGTGAAATTCTTGAAATTCTTTAAAATTCTAAGATAACATTTAAAAACTTTTAAAATCCATTAAAAGTATTAGAAATTTCGTCAAATTCCATGTAATTCTTAAAAATTACAATAAAGTCTTTTAAAAATCATTAAAACCCCTCGAATTCTCTTAAAATTCTCATAAATCTTTTAAAATTTCGAAATTCCACGACAAAATTTAAAATCCCTTAAAATCCCAGAAACCTCTTTAAATCCCTTAAAATTTCACGAAAACATTCGAAATTGTTTAAAATTTGTGAAAATCTCTTAAAAGTACATTAAAAGTATTAGAAGTCTCATTAAATTCGATGAAATCCTTAAAAATTCCATAAAATCCTTTAAAAATCAGAAAAATCTCTTAAAATTTCTTCAAATTATTAGAAATCTCATGAAACTCCACAAACTCTTTTAAAAATTATAAAAAAATCTCTTGAGTTCTCTTAAAATTCCTCGAAGTTTTACGAAAACAGTTGAAATCGCTTAAAATTCGTTGGAATCGTTTAAAATTCTTAGAATTCTATTAATATTATTCTTCAAAATTTCAAAACATTTAAAATCCATTAAAATTCTCTAGAGTTCTTAAAAATATTTTAAAACTTTATGAATTACTGTAAAATTCCACGAAATATCCTGAAATCCCTTAAAACTTTACAAAATCATTTATAAATTCTAAAATTCTTTAGAATTTAGTAAAAATTACTTGAAAATCGTCAAAATCCCTTAACATTTTTAGAAACCTTTTAAAATTCCTCTCTAAAAATATGGTATCACAAAATTATTGTTGTAAATCTGATTGAGCTTTGAATGACTTGAAGTTGTAAGAATTAAAGGAAATAATTTTGTTTTAATAAGTTTGCTAGTTTTTTTAAAAACTATTATAAGCATAAATTAGTGACAAAAACACGCGCTTTAGCCTGCAGATGATGATGACATTCTAGTTTGTTAAAAAGTATTTGCGACATAATTTGATATAATTCATAACAGAAAAGGAAAGGTCCATTAATCTTGCCGAAAATGGAGAGAAAAACTTAAAATTAGAGCAGATTTCTTACGCTTCGGAGATTTATCAAAGTCATTCCAAATACGGGTTCGCACCTTGCCTCAGCTTGCCGAAGGAGAGTTATGCGGTCGTCCCGCAAACGGCAAATTTCGCGCCTCCTCGTGCCGTTTAAGGCGATGTAGAGGCCCGATTACACGCTGGTTAATTTCAATAACGAGTGGACCATGAGTATTGCAGCTTAAATGAATTTCGATGGCACAAGTGTGTACTCTGCGTACGAAGTCATGACATGCCGTTACGTTGTGCCGTACAGAGCACTCAATTTCGCACGATTCTCCTCGCGCCAGTGCATCCTTTAGCGTACAATCGCCATTGTCAACTCTGTGAGGGAATTCCCCTAACAAAGGACATAATTTGCAAAATATTTCTGAGCAAATAAAGCAACCTGCACGTTCAATTGGAACCTGATTGCTTCCACAATGCGAAACTTTAACCTCAGAGTCAGTGTGAAAGTAAAAGACGGCTTGTTCAATTACTCTTTCAAACAGCTTTTTAACTACATCAATTATTTATTCTCCGACGTGCAGAGAAAATTGCCCTCTTTATTGCAAATTTTCTGCGTAAAATTGATTTTAGTACATTGGTTTATTCATATTTTGATGGTTTCTAATAAAAAGCGACACGTCCAAATATTATTCCTCAAAATTGTTCGAGTTGATGCTTTCTGAGAGATCCATCTCTAGATCTTAAAGCTCTCTAATCAGACTCTATTCACAATTTTTGACAGGCTCCTTTCCGAACAGATGGTCCATTGCGGAAATGAGCTTTCAAGATTAATCTCGCTAAATCGAGCGTCTTTCGTATTCCGGTGGGCGTAACGATATCTCACCAACGGATACAAAATCTCACAAGCATCCCATTCATAACCACGTGGAGGCTGAAAGGTACAAGACTCGTCATTATCCGCTGATGAAGAGGATCAAGAGGAAGAGCTGAAACAACCAAGTCTTTCAACTTTAAGCTCGTACTCCTAACTCCCGAATGGACGGCCGATTAGGAAACGAAGAAAAAAGTAAAGACTCTCGCTTCACTTAAAACAGACAGTAACAAGGATAACGTTCATTCCTTGAATCTTTCATTAAATAGAAGTTAACGAGGCTTCAAATCCTTATCAACTGAACATTTCTTATTTTATTCTTTCTCGTATAGGGGAAGCTTTGTATTAGGTCAAATTTTCAAATAGTAACATGATACATTTAATATTTTTTTCACTAATAATAGTTTTCGTTTTGCTAAAGTGTCTTCTTCCAGACGATATATTTCCGATTTGTAAAGATTTTTGGTTCGTTAGGCAGTCAGAATTTATCAAGGAGGAGGACTAGATGTTGGTGTGTCCAATTTAGAAAGCATGCTTTGGAATCTCGAAAATGAAAGCTTCTTAATCCTCTGGGTCTTGGTTAATTGGAGCTGAATCTGATCCAATCTAAATCTAATTTGGCGGACGGGAAACGCTAGATTTTTTTATCGGTCCCCTCGGACTTGGAGAACAAGTTCGTGGAACATTGGGGTTTCAATACCTCTGCTGACCACAATGAGATGATTCGAATAGGATAAAGGAATGGGATTCGACTTCCTTATTAGTTTCCATTACCGGTGTCTAATGTTGTTGATGCCCTGTTGAGATAGAAAAATGCCCGTCTCAAGTCGTGACTCTGCGAAATGAGTTTCGGATCATTGAAATCTAGACCTTGATTCTAGAGCACAAGAAAATTAGTCTTTGCTATCAGACTTGATCCTAGTCACGAGAAATTCAACCTGTTGTAAATTATCGATTAATAGGATTAGCAAAAATTATGTACAATTATTTAAACGAACTAGCAGACTAATTTTGATTTTCTTCTTAGAACTTTAAGTCATTCCAAAGCCAATCAGATTTGAAACTATAATGTATACGAAATTTTTATAGATTTTTAGAGAGAAACCACTTTTTATGAGAGGAATTTCAAGAGGTTTCTAAGAATCTTAAAGGAATTTAACGATTTTTAATTGATTTTGACAAAATCCAAAAGATTTTTAGGATTTTAAAAAGATTTCGTGGAATTTTAAGGGATTTTGGGATATTTCGTGAAATTTTAAAGGAATTCATGCAATTTTAAGAGACTTTTAAGTATTCTAAGGGATTTTATGGGATTCTAAATGTTTTGAAATTTTGTGGAATTTTAAGAGGTTTTAAAAAATTTAAAGAAAATATTTCAACGAATTTAAGGGATTTCTAAGGTTTTTTATGAAATTTTAAGGAATTTTTGAAAAGGTTTTTAAGAGTTTTATGGGGCTTTAAGGAATTTTAAATCTTATCCTGGAATTCGAAGGAATTTTAAGATATTTTAAAAGATTTCTAAGAATTGCGAGGATTTTATGGAATTTTATGAAATTTCTAATAATTTAAAGTGATTTTAAGAGATTTTTCTGATATTTAAAAGATTTTGTGAAAATTTTATCGGACTTCATGAAATTTGATAAGATTTCTAATAGTTTTAACGAATTTTAAAGATATAAAGGGATTTTAAATGTTACCGTAAAATTTCAAGAATTTTCTGGGAATTTTAAGAGATTTCAAAAGATTTTTACGATTTTTAAAAGACTTAGTAGAATTTAAAAGTATTTCAAAAGCTGTAAATTCTTTTTAAACGCTTTCAAGAAATTTGTCGATTTTTAAAATATATTGTGGAATTTTTATGGATTTGATGGATTTTTATGAGATTTCTAATAATTTTAAAAGATTTCAAGAGATTTTTCTAATTTTTAAAAGATTTTGTAGAGTTGTTAAGGATTTCATGGAATTTGATGAGATTTCTAATACTTTTTATTGATTTTAAAGGATATAAAAGGGATTTTAATTGTTATCATAGAATTTGAAAGATTTTCAAGAATTTTCTGGAAATTTTAAGAGATTTTAATGATTTTTAAAAGACTTTATCGAATCTTTAAGGATTTTATTAAATTTTATGAGACTTCTATTAATTTTAAAGGATTTCAAGAGATTTTTCTGATTTTTAAAAGATTTTATGTTATTTTTAAGGATTTCACAGAATTTGACAAGATCTCTAATACTTTTAATGGATTTTAAAAGATATATATATAAAGGGATTTTAAATGTTATCGTAGAATTTTAAAGAATTTCAAGATCAAGAAGTTTCTGGAAATTTTAAGAGGTTTACACGACATTGATCAAATTTCAATCGGATTTCAAGGGATTTTTATGACCTAAAATATATTATGGGATTTAATGGATTTTAAAACTGGTCAGGGAATTTTATTCAGGGATTTCAAAAGATTTTTATGATTTTTACAAGATTTTATAAAATTTACAAGGATTTTTTAATGTTTTCATAAAATTTTAAGAGTTTTCAAGAGATTTTTCTAATTTTAAAAATATTTTGTAAAATATTTAAAGATGATGAAATTCCTAATGATTTTAAGAGATTTTAAATGTTAAGAAACTTCATGAGGTTTCCAGGAATTTTTAGGGATTTTCACGAATCATGGATTTCAAGAGATTAATGATTTCGAAGGTTTTTGTTAATTTTTAATGATTTTCAAGACGTTTCTAAGAATTTTAAGATGTTTTAACGAATTTTAAAGAATTTCTGAGGTTTTCGTGAAATTTTACGGGACGAGGGCAAACAAACGCCATTTATTTTGTTTTTTTTTCCTACAACTTCAAGTCACTCAAAAGCCAATCAGATTTGCAACAACAATGTATGCGAGATTTTCGAGAGATTTCGTTACACCACTTTTTTAAGATAGGATTATCGGATTGATATTTTTTTGCAGACTAAGTATCTTTCATTTTAATCGTGAAAAATTCTCTTAGAAATCGACCGCAAAGCACGATGAGTCCAAAGCACGACGATCAAATAAAAAATACTCTGGAGCGCGAAGCGCGCGACGCCGCGATGAGAATTTTATAACAGGTTTTTATTTGAAGGTCACCAAGTGGTGAATCGCCCTTAGATTTCGTTTCGCGTCTGATCAAAGCTCGATTACGCGAATTTCGTCCCCTAAAAGAGAAAAAGGATGAAAAAGAGAACTATTCAGGTGGAGCAATTGCAGGACAATCCCCGTGATAGTCCCACATTGTGGTCCTGTGGAACCACTTTAGTAGTGCCACCTGCGAGTGAGCAAAGCCGGTTATAAAAAGATCCACCGCGTTTAGGAAGAACGAAGAAGAGGGGGAGGGTGAATTTGAGCTGGAGGAGCAGTTCACAATGACCATTGCCTTCTATGCGAGATACGAGTTAGGACCACCGGCACCGTCCATTCTGGACCAGTAAACGCGTTTCGAATTGAACCAGCCCAGCGACGGTATTTAATTCATTTCTAAATCCCATGATTCATTGGAAGGACTCTGATTCGAGAGAACGCCGCCATCCGCGGTACAAAGTCCCTTTCTGCTTCGCCGAGCCTCTACAATTTGAGACTTTGTTTGCTAAACATGAATAATTATCCTGAATTAATTTCTCCAGTAACAATGCTGACTCACGATCTTCTGCATACACGTCGTTTTATTATTAACGACGCCATAATTATGGAAAGCCTGCGAAGAAATATTATTCGTGGGATAGGGTTATATGAAAATGGAATGATGGATTTGGAAAAATCGAGGGAAAAGTATATTTAAATTGTAATTTCTCTTCGAGTTTTTAGACGAACTTTTTCTGAAGGACGACTGGTTTTAATTAGAGCATCTAATTTTTCACAATTAAATGAGAAATTGCATGAGTATTCCCCTTAACAATGTCGCTCGTAATTCACTTTGAATTACACTCTTACAAAATGTGAGCAAGAATACGAAACAAGTGTAGTCGCAATAAATGCGGGTAATTAAGGGAAATAAAATCAAAGAGTAAAAAAGTATTTTAACCTCGATTTTAACTATGCACTCGATGTTGACTTTTTTTCGTAAGAATATGATTTTACAACAATCGTTATGTTTTCAGTGTTTGTTGACTTTAAGAGACCATTAAGGTTCTCGAAAAATTTACGAGCCATTCTAATTTCATTATCGAATCCTGTTCTGAATTTAATCACTGTAATGGAACTTGCTCGAGATTGCGTAATTAAATTTAATCCTTTCGTGAAATTAATTCTAAATTGCGAGAATGTAATATTCATAATATGCTTATCGCTTCATACCTGGATAATAATATATTATGTATAATATAATATCTGCTCTATACAGGGATTAACAATCATTCAGTCTAAATTTACTAATTCCATAAATGAAAGGAAACCTTTTTCAAAATTGCCAAGGTTTTATTTAAAAAGAAGATTTAAAATTCCTTACGAAATACGTCCTGTTTTTCGTGTTTTTATTCCCTTTTGTTTTATTCCGCCTAAATATGAGCCAAAGAAGCGTTAAATTTGATTTTCACGGAAGCGCAAACCTTCTCCAAGATTGGTTTCTCCCCAAATGTCCAAAACCACTTTTTCGGTGAAAGTTCAGCCCAGCGTTAACGGCAGAAAATGGAGGAGTTGGAGTTGTTAAGATTTTTATAACTCTCAGCGGTGCGAGCTTCGGGCATTACGAAGGCGTACAAAACCATGGAACACCTTTTGCAACGCGGTAGGACCATTAGAGGTGGTTGGTGAATTTTTGCGGCCGGGGACTTAACGTTATTGAAATTCGTGACGTTAAAGTGAACTCGGTTGTGTTAATGGGAACAACGCTTCGCTGATTACAGAGCGGTGGAAAACGGAGGCCTTGCAGCGCAAGAGGTGCCTAAAGGATCCACAAGGACCACCTAGCGGGCCTTGCTAAATCCTCTTCTCTTTTGCAAAGCAAGGTTCAGTCGCCGCTACCAGATGGTCCCATCACCGGTCCAACGCCTCTGCGGCAATATTGAAATCCAAAGGTGTCATAATCTCTGGTTTAGGTTACCAGGTGGCTAATTTGCCGGTAAGCTCCCAGGGCTTGCGGATCTCATTACTGACACCGCCGCCAACATTACTAGGAAATGCTGCGAAATAGGTTACAAGTTACAGTTAACATTATTCCCTGAAGGAACCTCAAGATTCTCGAGACGAATCATGAGTCTCGGAAATGTTGATTAATTCCCAGAACTTCGTGGTTCGTTGATTCGTTCATTGGCGGGCCGACTTCACACTAAAGAAAAGGAGACTGTTTGTGGGCAACTCTAATAGTTGTAGAAATAAAACTTGTTTTCCTTTTGTGAAGCCTTTTCTGTGAAGCAGTCTAGTAAACTCTTTAGCGGTGTATAGTGACTCGGAAGACTTGTTGTTAAATGGTAGTTGATTAGTTCAAATTGTTTCAAAGCAGTAGCACAAAGCAAATTGTGAGAAAACTTTGTCTCGTAAACTCGGAATGAAATTGGAAGTTAAAGCCTAAAATATTTTTTCGAAATAAAGATCAGGCTCTTATACAAAGTGTCTGCTCAAGTTTTACTCTTTGCGGGAGTGTTTCATTCCTAAAAAAACACAATTGGAAGGTGGTAGTCATTCTCACCTTACCTTGGCTCATCCATAACACAGGAAGTCTATCGATTTAACGTAGTAAGACATCAATGGAAACCACAAGTACCTCTACCCACTTGAGTCAGCATACCCTTCTGGGAATTCTTGAGTACATTTTCTCGTGCATAGCTCGAGAAGCATTGTATGATACAGAATCTCTACTATATTCATGCACAGCACCCTTTTCCCGCAGAGTTTCTATTGGGAAAGGTTAAGACTTGGTAGTAGGGAGATTTCATTCAAGAAAAGCGTAGATGACAAAGGCGCACGCCACGAAGTTCTTGGCACGCCTATCGTTTTTGGTTCTAGGTTAGACCATGGATTCTGGAATCTTCAGTTCGACAAATCCTGAGAGAAATGGCCCCAGTGACTCATTGAGGAAGGGATTTCAGGAAATTTCGAGGTCACCATTGACCATGGAGGCAACACTTGGCTCCTGAATTGGCAGGAAGCCCGCGCCGCTTAACTCCTTACTAAAAGCTCAATGAGATTATCATCGGTTGTGACCAGGCTCAGAGTCTGAGACGCCCCCATCACTAAACTGATTGAATGAACTCGAGAGAATATGTCAATGAGAGTCATTGGCAGTACCAGTAGCGGGAGACATTGCGGTTTATTCTTGCACCACCTGGCAGTCGGCGCTTGCGACTCTTTACTTCCGATGGATTTAAAATTCTAGGTGTCCATTGTCAGAATGTGACCAAATAAATTAATCAGGCCAGCATTGCTTTTGCTCGACAGATAAAGTTTCTCTTAAATTTTTAAAAGCATTTAACTTTTGCATCAAAAGAAAGAATCTAAAATGAGAAAATTGACATGAATTCAATAAAGCTTAAAAAGAAACAAATATATTCTTGATGAATTGAAATTAAAAGGCGAGATAAGGCTTTGAATTGAGTGAATAAATGACAAAGAATTTTAAAAGACAATAATTATTCTAGAATCAGCTGTTTACAATAATGACGACAATAGCAAAAGGTTCGCAGATGGCCGTTAGAAAGTCGCTACTAAAACATATCAAGAATACATACAATCAGAATCGCGTAAATAGAGCTATAAACCTTCGAAAACTGTTACGAATCAATAACAGTCGACAATCAATTACATGAATAAAACAGAAATTAACATGGCAAATAATATTCGCAGAAAATAGACATAATGATAAAAGAAATGGTCTAAGCGAATGTGCGAAAATTGTCGATAAAAATGAGATTCAAAGTCAAGTCAGATCCTTAAAATGTTGAGAGAGATTAGCGAAAGCGAAGAGCCACTGTGATCCTAAAATTCAACAACGAAGACCAGAATCATCTATGAAAAGATCCGGACATCCTCTTTAGATCGCATCTCCTCGATCCAAGAATTTGTGATCATTATGACAAAGATCATTAAAAATTCGATATAATCACATCAAGCAACAAAATACGAAGCAGGACACATTATAATTCGCCACGCTGCAACAAATAATATAGCACACATATTCCTATTAGCACTATCACCTTTTATATTCAACAAACAGAAAAATTTATCACATCGCGAGTATTACAAATCCGTACCTTTGAGCTCTTTTGTTTCGGCTTCAAGCGTAGCGAAAATTTGGAAAATGTTTCCAGTTGAAAATCTAAAACGATTTGTCCCCTCGAATATTGACAAGTAATTGATTATAGATGATAGACCAATAAGACAGTCGCTCTTTTCGCAAACTTCAATTATCGCGCGTAGTTTAATCCTTTAACGCCCACTGGGACATATATGTCCCAAAATCGTATTCAAAAATCTATAACTCCGTCAAAAATTGAGATAGCTTTGTTTTCTCTTCGGCATAAGCTACCTACGTGTTTCTAGTATAAGTATAAGCATTCAT
>CAJFCP010000132.1:851285-881271 GCA_904066005.1 Synergus itoensis | reverse complement strand
ATGTGATTAACCGCATATGACTTCTCAAATGCTTGTCTATATGAGTCGAAAGCAAATTGGGTCTACCTGTCATTTGTTTCACCTCCAGATGACCTTCAAGAATCATGTAAAAAAATCAAAAAATATGTATTTGAACGTAAAATTTTCCGCTCTTTTCGAATCCATGGTCAAATTTTAGATTCCGCTGTAATAAACGCCTTTGACCTTCACATGACCTTGATACCGACGTGCTGGGGTTACACAGACCCCGGATTTGGAATCGGCGTGCTGAAAAACGTATAGGGTATGAATTTGGCTGGGGGACTTTTTTTTGTTCATTTTGTGGTCCTATGTTATGATCTGTCCTCACAATAATTTTCGGTCTCAAACGTTTGATTTTTTTTTACGATGAGAAAACAAATTTTCTATGCTTTTTGTACAAAGGGATGAAAATACAACCCCTCAAATACATGTGAAGTTTTTTTTCTGGTTGGGGGTGACTCCTGTCGATGTTCTGAAATACTTTAAGTACAAATATTCCTATCAAAAGTTTTCCAACTTCATTTTCTAACTTAAGGGTGGTTTTCGGCCTTAAGGGTGGTTTTGAGTGGAGTGAGAATTATGGCGTTTTTTTTCTATCATCTGAGACCCTGTTACACTCCAAAACAGTTTTTATTTTTGATAGGAAGTGGGTGGAAATAATTCGGGTTTTAAAGGGTTAAATCCGCCGCCTCAAGAATGAAGTTGGGATCATAACTAAGTAGATTTCAGGCTCGTGCGCAGAAAAATTTTTGCTGCTGAGGACATGTTAGGTAATTGTATATTTTTAGTTGATAATATTCTTTAATTTTTCATTCTAGGCTGGGTCAATAGCTTTTCTCATATTGAAATTTCATTGCGAAACATCTTTACTTTTAGAGTTATTCAAATTAGCAATAGTTTATTTACAATGAGGCGATAAACGAAGCGCCTAGTAATCAGTTCCGCTAGATTAAACCATCTTTATATTCGTAAGAATGTGTTCTATTTGCAGAGAAGACAAAACACATTACAACCAAGACGCTAAGTGCTTTGAAGCAGTTCTGGACTGGAGCAGCCACTTATCACTATAGGGTTCAGTGTTTAGAGTGATTAGCGCGGAATCACACTAACCGTGTAATCATGGCAGTGAGCAGCGGAATAATGTGCTTGAGTAACTCGCTCAAGCAAACGTATTAGTAGTGCGTGCACACTCTGATTTTGCTTTGCTCCTTTCAGAGTGCTAAGAGCTTCGCATATACTCTTTGATTATGTTACGTCGCTACCCCGCTAATGACGTCGCTTGAGCAAATCTACACGAGATACTTTCTCCTACGTTAATTTGCACTTCTTTTCTCAAATTAAAAACAAAAATCTCATCCGAATATTCCTTAATCCTCCATCTCGTATTAAATAATTAAAATGCGTTAAATATAAATAACGTTTTTACTGAGAGAGAAAATAATATCTTACTGAAAAAAATGGTGATGGAAATCATGAGTGGGTTTTAACTCAAGAACGAAATTATAATTGGGCCTTCATTAACGACACTGTCGATATTGAGAACTGGTCCAGGTACGAGGGCGTGTTACGCGAACAAGTTCTTCTGCAACTCTTCCTGATTCTCTTAGGTTTAATTACTGTTGTCATTGAATCAGTCTTTTTCACTTTCGGATTGCTGATAATGTCATAAACGATGAGACAACAATTTTTACTTTTTTTCAGGTGCTGAAATAAATTAATAAATTTTAACCCTCGTCAAAATCGACTCAAAAGATAACTTTTTATGACACTTGACAACCAAAAAAGAATGAATGATAAACTAACTGAAGGTGCCTTCATTTTATTAAGTTTAAAGTAAATATCGATTACATTTTAATAAATTGAACTTTCTAACTGAAGGAATTGGGAGGAAGACACTCAATAGTAGGATTGCATGGAAAAGATTTATTTTCGTCAAAAAGTGTCGTACATGTTAGATTATCAATGGACGAGAGAAAAACCGATGAACTATCGAATAACGTGTATATTCACCTAAAATTGGCTGGTATCGATTATTGATAATAAATTCCATAATATCACAATAACATCATTCACTCGTCTTCGGACCTGAAACTCCCGAAGACAGGCGAGTTCGCCTGATTGTTGGGCAAACGAGAACGTTTGACGTTCTCTCTATACTCGCCTTCGTACGCTCTTAAATACAAATTCTTAATTAAAATTTGATTATCCAGCTCAGATGGCGAAAGAAATCTCTTCGCTCGACTTAGCTGCTGTGCTTCCAACCCTTTCCACAAAAACCGTCCTAAATTTGATTGGCGGCCCATGGACAGTAAATTACGTCTTCTATCAACAGAAACATCGCGAATTCTTCTGCTACGATGCTTTGGTATTTCACTTTTACTTTCGGCAGTTGGTATCTCGTTATTTATTGAAGAATCACTGCTATTTGATAAAATGGATAAAACTGTCGTTTTATCAGTTCCCTCGGTTGAAAGCGGTGTTACAGTTGTGACCTCTTCAGTGAACTTGGACGAGTTGATTTTATTTTCTATGATATGTTTGAAGAAAGTGTAAATCTCGCCGATCGTAAAAGAAGTTCCGTTCCGGACAGTCATCTTGTTAATATTCATTTTCTTGATCAGTTCCTCCGTCGTATTCTGAGTTTCCAACATCGATAACTTCTCGTTCACGTAGTCGTTAATGAACTCGTAAAAGCCTTTGTACGTGCTCGACACCTTGTGCTTCTTCTTATCCTTCTTCTTCCCTTTCTCCACTCGAGCCTGATTTCTCTTTCTAGACTCTTTTCGCGATTGCTTCTCATACCAACGTAAAGTCTTGTTATAGAACCTCACAATCCTCTCAAACTCTCTTTTCAACTTTGTAAACTCTCGTTGATTCCTGACCTCAAAACTGTCCCGATTTTTAGCAGTTGAGTTCCTCCTGGGCTCAGACAAATCAACATGAAAGAAATTTTTGCTGATGACATTCAAAAGATCGTGCATTGTCACATTTGTATGATTTTCTGAATGCTTGGTATCGATTCTTTGTAGCTTTCGATAAACGACCTTGAGGAAGTCGACCATCTTCTCGTCTCTGGATTTAGATCTACCACCATGAGAAGTTCGATTTTTGAGGGTGTTTTGAAGAGTTAGGTTTGTTGAAACTTCGTGGGTTGAATTCTTCAAGGTCGTGAGGTTCTTCTTCATTTCCAGGTGAAGAAGCTTCTTGCCCACTTTGCGGAAGAAGTCTATGAACTTTTTGTAAGCTGCAATCACTGTCTGATTTCTCCCTTCTTCGTGGATTGATCTTCTTCTTCTGTTCCAACGGATTCTGGGATGCTGACCTAGGGAGCAGGTTGGAAGCTCTTTTGGACTCCAGTGTCCACTGATGCAAGTCGCTCCTGGGGGACCTTCACTTAGATAGTAGTTCTTGTCGCAGTCGTACATTATCTGCTTGTTGTTCACCACTTTCTTCACGTAGGGTCTGTGAACAGATTGATGACAGGGTTGCTAAAGATATTTCACAACATAACGGGATTTGAAGAACGTTGGAAAACAAGGTTTATAGAAAATGGTTTGGAGAACAGTATTTAGAGAACAAGGTTTGGAGAACAAGGTTTGGAGAACAAGGTTTGGAGAACAAGGTTTTGAAAACATAGGTCCAAGGAGCTATTGTTTTGTAGTACACATTGAAATGTAAATCTTCCTACAAGGTTATGAACTCTGGCGATCAACAAAATGAACCATACCTGTAATCATAAACTCCCATGTTTCCAACCAGAAGAACCTTTCCATGCTCTACGAAACCAGGGAATGGGCAGTAGACTTCAATGCAAGATGGAATATCCCCAGTCCAGTTTCCAAAACTGCACTCGACTGAAAAGGATTGATTAAAAGGACCACCTCCAATCAGCTCGAATCCATCCTTACACTTGAAGACAGCTTTCATGCCATGATCAGTTTTAGGTGCAATGACCATTCCATTTTTGGGTGCCTTTGGCATTTGCTTGCATCTGGCTGGTGAGCAAGAAGGTACTATTGACCAAGTACCATTGTTGCAGATAACTGGAGTGCTGTTGGCAGCAAACTCATAATCTTGAACACAATCAACCAACAATCTTTCACCATGTTCCACAACGGTTACATTATTGATATGATCTCGGTCATGACTTGCGACTGTCACATGGCCATTGACTATCTGTGGTACGACACATGGAGCAAGACACTGAGGAATTGGATATCGCCATTTTCCATCTATTTGACAGACTGACGAGGTGTTTCCTTCCAGCTTCATATGGTCATTGCAACGGAAAATAATACTTGCACCCAATCCAGTTCCTGATCAAGAAAAACAGAAAAGGAGAAAGATCTGTTGCAAATCTATAGTAAATCTTTTTCAATCTGCTTCAAATCTAAATCTGTTTCAATTTTTCCTAAATCTCTTGTAATTTTATTATATATTTATTGTGTAATAGGGGTTGAGTTTGAAAGGGAACATTATCGATTATTTGTCCGAAGATAATTTGAAACGGGATTAAATAATTATCAGCCTAAAGAGGACGATGAGGTCCGATGCGATGTGAAAAGGGAATATGAGATGATGCAAGGAACAATGTGAATTCAGCGAGCGAAGAGTATATGCAAAAAAGGCTATCGGTCTGCTCTTAAAATACCTGCTTCGATGTTCTCGATCCAGCCGTTGTAAAGGGTTCCCGGCGATCCACAGTTGATCTCTTTGCACGTCGGCGTTTGTCCTGTCCATCTTCTGTCGGCGCCGCATCGCCTCGTCGCTGCTCCTACTATGGTATAACCATATTTGCACTCGTAAGAGACTATGGAGTTGTATCCGAAGGATGTGAACACGGCGTTACCGTGGCGCGGATTCTCAGGAGCTGGACACTGCACTTGCGTGACCTGTGTATTGATAATGTCCTTCTGTATTTTCTTATTAAATCCTGAACAACCTTCATCGTTTCAAAAAAAAATTAAAAACGATCTTAAAGGTTGTTCGTAAATTACGCAATAGTCCTTTGAGGTCATTGATGGTTCAATATATTGATTCTATTAATAGAATACAATTAAGTTTGTTCGAACCTGAACACATTGGGGTAATTCTTTCGGAGTCCAATTTCCGTCGGCCATACAGATTTTCTCAGCACGGCCAACCAATTCGTAAGTGTCGGCGCAGTGATAGGAAACGCGACAGTCGTATGTGTAGCATTCACCTCAAATTAAAAAAAAAAGTTACCCTATTTATTACTGGTCATAACTTTATGTCGGAATTTTATCATTGAAAGCAAAATGTAATTTCGTTTTTTAAAGATTGATAGTTTATGAGAGTTTCATGTTTAATGATCTATATCAAATTTTTATACTTGTAGGTCGCTTGTACCAATACCGATAATTCGTACTAATAATTGACTATCAGATTTTAGTATGCTTTCAGAAAAATGGTTAGAAGGATATTGAATCATAAAAAGGTCGAACTGAAATTTAATAGATACGGGAATATTGATTTTATATGGGAAAGATAAATTGAAGCTTTAAAGCTCCCAAATGTTCCGCGTTCATACATTTTTTAAATGAAATTTATCGGTATATATGCAAAATTTCCTTCTCGAATTTTCGTGTTTTTATATATTCCGCTTGAAGTGGAAATATTTTCAATTATAATTTTCGAATACTGAATTTTTAGCATTTCAATTAAAAACCCTGCGATGGAAAATAAGTAGAGTGGAATTTTCAATTAGAGAACTTGTTCTGTGACAGTTTGAAAAAGAGCAATTCGATTTAAATTCTTCTCAACATGCACATTTTACGAAGCATGGAGTTAAATTCACCTTCAATTTTATATTCTCAAAGATTGATCAACAAAGATTGATCAACTACAGATGCACATTTAATTATTTATAATCAATCATGATTATATTCTATCAATTTGAAACATAAAAAAATAGAATCTGCAAATTATAAAAAGTAGATAGGGATGAAGCTTAAGATGATATTCTGTATATCCGTAAAGAAAAGGAAATGGGTGGAGGCTCGTTTCTTATGAAAATTAATTTCCGGGTGGAAAGAAACTTGATGAAGCTAATAAATTCATAAGCTTTGCAAACTGATATTCCTGGAAGGGGACTTTTAAAAGTTCAGGAAATTATTAAGCCTTCCCAATTGAAAATTCATGGAAATTTGTAATTATAAAGTAAACCAAACGTTAAAGAGGTGTTTCAGTTTTTCGAAATTACAATTTGATAACATAATATTATATAATAAAGTAAAATATACATGATTAGATATGAGTTTTTCTCATAAAATCTACCGTTTTCAAACATTATTTACATCGTTGCTCTTGTTCATGTTCTTTTTCTATTAGCATCATAAAAAATGACATTGTATCTCTAAAAATCAATAGAATATAATCTACACAGTCATGACGTGGATGGCTATAAATATCTGTTAGAAGGGTGATGTATAAAAATGATACCCCAATATGGTAACAATATATCATTCGCTAAAAGAATATTCCATAACTAGTAAATTACAATATTTAGTAGCTTAAATCTTCATAAATGTTTAAATATAAGATAGTTATGTTAGTTTTTTACAGCAATTGTGGACAAAGAGGGGTATTTATTATAATATGAAAATTAGGAGAACTTAATCAATCTAAAACATATGCATGCTAAAAATCCTTCTAATTCTAAAGAGAGAATTAACATAGTAAATAAAAAGCTAAAATCTTACCAGCGTGCCATCCATTAGCAATATCAGCAGGAGCCCCACAACTCTGAGGTTCACATGCGATATCAGGCCCAAACCAGCTAGCGGCCCCTTCCATCATGAGACACTTTGCTTTAGGAAAGCCAGTAGTCACATAGCCATGATCACAAAAATACTGGACCATGCTGTCTATATCGAAAGAAGTTTGTTCCGGCAGTGCATTATGCCTTGTATTTTTAATCTTTGGAGGTTCTAAGCAAAAACTTTTCGAATCTTTCTTGCAAGATGGTGTGCTTCCACTCCAACGTCCATCAGCTCTGCATGTCCTCTCCAATAACCCCACAGAGTAAAGATTAGCATCACAACTATAATGAGCCTTATCTCCAAAAAATCTCCCAGAAACTCTCATCAACCCATTTTCAATGTCTTCCAACTCTGGACATTCCCTATCTGGCTTAATACAAGACATTCCGCAAATTCCATCACATTTGCATTTCTTCTTCTTGCTCTTGCAATCCTCATCAGTTGAGCATTTTCTTAAACACTTTTGGTTTCGCATCTCAGCCTGTTCTTCATTTCTTGGACACAACGCTGATGGTGAGTTTCTTGGATTCTTGTAGATCCTACCATCATCGTCAACTTCAGGCTTGGATCTGTAGTTCTCATCATCATCGTCATCATCCTCAAAGTCATCATCATCTTCATCCTCGTCTTCCTCCACGATCGTCTGCTGCTGAAGTTTTGATTCTGAAGACAGAATCATGGAGCACAGCACCAGGAAAGCCAACGAAAGGATGACCCTAGGTCTCATCTCGATTCTCTATCTTGAACGCGGTTAGTAGAAACTGATGCTTATATTATCCGGAATGGTCCAGGATGTTCCATGGTCAATTCCGCAAAGCAGATGATGCTTAAAACTTATGAAGCTTCATTTTATTACGTACGCCTAACCCAGAGCTTTATTCTCGGAGGACGCTTTCGCGATGATCGATGGGAATCGCAACTCCTTTCCGTCCGGATTACGGTTTTTGCGCGAACTGCGACCCGAAGCTGCTGGGAATTCAGAAATCCTGGCGCACGCCGCTTCGCGCATTCGAGCTGTTCAATACGTCCCTCAACTTGCGCAGCATCCAGTAGATGGCAGAGATACGTGCTACAAGTACATACATACAGTCTAAAGCTACACAATAAAAATAAAGAGATCTTTTTGCTTCTCGCTGAACGTGTATTACGTTTGTGTAACTCCAGCCGGAGAATATTATGAATTGCACACAGAGTAAAAGATACTTTATAGAGGATAAGTGAAGAAATATGAGCAGAGTGGATAATTTGAGAAACTGTTAAGGAAATACTACTTTTGCTTCCAATCTGGCTTTAGGAAAGTTGAATTCGGTTTGTTTATTCTCGTGCTGTGGCTTATAAATTCAGTGGTTTTATTATGATTATTTTAATCATTTTTATCATAGTATTGGAACATCTTCTAGTTTGAATCTTTACTTCAGTCGCACATATTTACATACTTTAAGATCACACTGTAATCAGATTTCTAACTTTTCTTGTTTAAAACTTTTACAAAATCCCATTAACAATTGCTTCCCAATTCTTTCCATCTATACAAGTTTGTTTCGCAAAATCTCCTATATTAAATAACTCCAAGTTTGTTTATCTACATAAATCCACTCGCCTTTATTCTACCGTATTTCAAGCCACCTCTACTTTTCTTTTCTCTTTTCCCCTTTCAAAGAAAAAGTAGTTCCGTATCCCAGCCACGAAATATGGGGGACTTTTTTTCTTAGTAACTTTTTGATAACTTGTACCTTGTGCTCAACTTCTAGCCAATCTTCCCGCAATATTTACTGTGATGTTAGAAAAGTTATGATTAAACGATATAAGGAGGAGTAATTACTGCTCCAAAGAAAATCTACTCAGTGGAAAAGTTCTCTTTTTAAGACTTAATTAAATTAGGAAAATGGGATTATGGCAATTTTTCAAAAATTTCAAATTATCTTAATTAAGTTGTAGAGATAATGGAGAAGTAATTCTCCTACTTTCTGAACTTTGTACAAGACTCGCAAGAGAATTTACGTGACAGAGCACTCTTGAGTTTACAATTCTCTTTGAGATTCCACGAAACTTTTCAAAGCACTTTATAATCCTTCTAAAAGCAGTTTTCTTAACCTGAGAGGAATTTAATTAAATTTAACAAATATCTCACTTGCGTAATTAAATAACTCGATGAGTAATTAAAATCATTATAAACCTGGCAAAACAAGTCTTTCAGAGATATACACTTGAACCTAACACGTCAATAAAAGTCAAGTATACTTTCATTTCACTTGAAGCTCTACACATTAAATCAAATGCTATAAGAAAGATGATGCATTTCCGGTCCATTCAGCGTTGATACATTTGAAAAAATAATACAGCGGATGAGCTTTGGCTTTACCAATGAAAGTACAATATAAGACAAACTACTCGTATCCGATTTCCGATGGTCATTGCTTGAATGCGAGATTCCTTATTTGGGAATATTTCTCGGAATTGCGAAAGAAAAGAGATCAATGAAGAAATTTGTCAATGGAAAAAGATAAATGGTTTTATAGTCAAGCAATTATGCAGACATATATATATGCAGAAATATAACATCTTATATACTGAATTTATTGAGCCTATTTTATTGACACTGAATTTATTGTTATATTTATTTATAATCAATTATTTTATTGGTAATTATATTCATTGGTAATGTTTAATATTTTTATTAAGGTATAGTTAAATCTAATTGTCAGTTGTACATTTCTAGTTGGTATTTCAATGATATTTTTCGAGCGTATTCACAAACCGAATGGGATTGAATTCGAAAACTTTTGTGTTTGAGTTCAATAGCAATTTCCTTTATCAAACATAACCCGCTAGTAATTCTTTCACGTCCAACCACTTCGTTACACTCATTTGGGGTCGGTGCCGCATGTATCGACTGTGGCAGAATATCGCGCTATCAAGCAATTTCGATCCAATTTCATCGCGGCGTATATATACTCGATGCAACGACCACATCCCAACCATCTCAAATCTTGTGCCTTTAGTATGATTAGTGATTACCGATTGCCCCCTTTAATTTCTTATTTTTAAACTAATCTGAAAATATTTCTTATTATAACTGGCATCAATTCTGAAATAAGTATAATTGTAATATTCAAACATTATTTTCTAATAATTCAATTGATTAAATAAGAATAAAAACTAAATAACAATTCCAGTATTTCCCTTTTTTGTCTCTCTTCAGACAAATATGCTAACAACCCTTGATGACAAATTGTACACAGACTACCAGTTTCATTGGCTGCACCGGTGTTTTCAATTTGCGGCATGCAGCCTGCAGATTTGCATGATAAAGCAGCATTTCACGATGGCTCCTGAAAAATTTGCGGGGGCTCATGTGGGCGGCAGTAGAGAGATCAATTTTCATCGAACAAAGTCGTCGAGATCCTGGCTTGTTAGTGGCACTCTGATAATCCACGATTCTTTAGTAAGTTGGTATCGTCGTTAGAATAAGCCTGCGTCCGCCATTGTCTGCATAACGATTGTAATCAATCGGTATGGTTTAAGGCCCCACCTCCTTGTATGAAATTGTCGCATTTATTTCAGAGATTAATTTAACGACCTTGATCCAACCTTTAGTTTCCTTATTACAATTTATTATTCATATAAATCTTTCGAGTATCCAAAAATATTTGCAAAAACAAATTTTCCTCTCATTGTAGATTTGAGGTATTTTTATCATCAATAAGAAGTCGCTTTGAAATTTAACTCTCCTCTGGGACTTCAGGTATCTTAAAAAAAATGGGCAAACATTTGTAAAGAATTATACAATACGGTTTTTCAGAAACATGAATAGCATCTCTTCATTAATGTTCAACGGGCGACCAAGTCGAGTAATTAGAGAATCGAGTTTTGAGTTTCGCAATGAATAGAATCGAAATTCTCTGAAGCAATGCTGAGGGCGTTCCTTTTGTCTTGCTTTCCTTGCTCTAGACTACAAAGTGCTGGTGTCAATTCACGTCGAAGGATTTGTAATATTATCCTGATATGTTACTTAGTTTCAAACTTTACTCATCTCAAAGCTCAAATCATTAAAGTTGCTCGGAAAGCACAATAGAGTCTGAGATTTCACCTTATACAATTTTTAATAAAATAAAATCGACTTTCGCTCGTGTCAAACAAAAAGCAAGGAAGAAAATAGTGGATCTCTAAAGTAACAATCTCTAAACTCTATAGGGGAACAATTTTAATCCAATTGTTCGTGTCTCGTTACTGAGGTCCATTATCGAGCCTTAGGCGTGAGACTATTATTTTCTCTTTAATTCACATCGCGAATGATCGAGTAAGCTTCTAGGTGGAATCTTCGTGACTTGGCAAAATTATCTTTCTTGCTTGAAAGGGTTGACGAGAACCCAGACAATTCCTCAATCAGGAATAATTCCTCAATCAGGAATAATTCCTCTTAGCACGTCAGCTGCCAGATTAGATGAGTTTTCGGTTCACGAGAAATTAAATTCAGACACGATTCAGCGAAACTTTGCAATTCTTGCGCATCTGCGACTTTCCAGAAATTCGGACCTTTCAAGAAGCGATTTAAGTAAGTGACAAGTTAAACCATCATTAATTAAGAGAACTACCGAATAATAGTCTATTTTTAAGAAAAAAATAGTAATCAGTGATCCCTAAGTCAGAGAAGAAACAAGCAACTATTAGAAGACTGGATATCAAAAGAATTGCTGACTCTGCAAAATTAATTGTCGTCGTAATTATCATAACCATAAAATAATAGCAAACTGAAATGACTCTCATAACAACTTGCATAAAACGTGAATTGTAAATCGCGAGACTTGTGCATTTTGAATACCAATAAACATGTATTCACTCATAAATTCACATTAATAAATGTCAGATTGTGAATTTTATATAAGAATTTCTATTTTTTTTGACTCTGAGGGTCTAGTCCCTAGGATGACTAGAAGATGCAATTGAACATTTCCATTTCTCTTTTCTCGTCTCCCATTCTTCTGAGGATTTATGAATCTAAGATTATGCAGATCGTCTGTTAAATGGCAATTACTGGTAGTAGTTCTCGCACTCGAATGTCTACTTAAATGTTACGAGTCGGAGTATTCTCAAGGAGATGTGGCACCCACATTATCACCTACTGGGTCCTTTCGTTGGTGAACGAGTGTCTCGCGTCTCTTTGTTCAGTCTCCTAATGCGTTTTATTGCACAGATGCACCTAGTGCAGTCTCCTTTCACGAGCCGGCTCTTTTACAGCGAGCCGCCTGCATCCAATTCAGAGCCAATTGAATTCACAGATCCATCCATTACGAGCGTCCGGAAAGGATTACGAATTGTACGCGGGGCGTGCTGCATCTGCATCTTTTCGTGGTACCTGCAATGCAAGTCGAGATGCAAGCCAGATGCACGTGTGGGAGATCGAAAAAAAGATAATTGGTGAAAAATAAAAATCTTCCGAGGGTCCGAATAAATGTCGCTGAAGTCGCTTCAGATGGGCCTTAGGAATCGTCCACTTTTTAATAATTCCCTTGCTGTCAATGACAATCGCTTGGAATTATTGAAAATCGTACAAAATCATTTGTATTACACGGAGAAACTTTTCATTGTAGAATGTAATATTATAATATTCATTTTTACTAAAGTCAATAGGAAAGCGAGGATATAATAAGAAAAATAGATTTATTTGCCATAGAAATGGGACGAAATACTGTTTCTGTACTAGTTTTAAATATAGTACGACTTTACAAATTACCATTGAGAGTTGCAAAGGTTAATATCTTTAATAGAAAATTGACTTTAGAAATAAGTGATACCTATATAAATAAAAAGTAAAACTATAATTACAAAGATTGGTAGCTTAAATAATATAAATTGAAAAATAGTTTAGAGAAATTACCATTGTCACTAGGAATGAGCAATTTTGCTGTCAGAGACTTTATATACTGCAATAGTACGTTGCAGAAATTCCCATTGGAAATAGTAAATGAACTGCCGACTGCCGAGTGTCGATTGGCGCATTTTTAACTTAGGATTTTTGTTAACAGAGGGACAACCGAGCTTCATCTCGCAAGTTGCAAAAATTTTGACAGTTAGTATATAAGTATGATGAAGTTGATATATTTTGTGTCATATATTACTGCGATGCGTTTATGAATATGTGCGTTGTGCGTTTTTAGGTTAAGTAGTGTTAGTTTAAGTATTCAAACGTGTATTGAAAGTTTATATTTAGTTGATACATATGTTTATAATTTATATGTGTATATGTACGTACAAACTGAATTTATATTTCTCACTATAAAGATCTAATATGAACTATGGTAGAATTCACGAATGCTGTGAATTTTTTTATTATGAAGGTAGAATTATTTCCTATTTTCGATAGGAAAAGTTATAAATGTGGTTGCACTATCTCCTAAAGACTATGGTAATTCCGGTTGAGATGTGACTTTACTATTGACTTTTGTAAATTTAACATTCTTTTCTAGGAATAAATGAAACAGTCACTATTACTTTCTCCAATATTATTAGTAACTTCACAGTTTAATATTCAAAATAGTAATTTCTAAAAAACTGACATTATATCCTCACTTTCCTATTGACTTCAGTAAAAATAATAATTATAATATTACATTCTACAATGAAAAGTTTCTCCGTGTACTTTAAAACTAAACTTTCAATTTCTTGAAATCTTTATAGAAATAACTTGAATTCCTACGAAAAAATGATTGAAATCCGTTGAAATCTCTTGAAATATCCGTTGACCAGTTAAACTTTTTACTCTTTTTGAAAATATTTCCAGGCTTGTCCCTCCGATGAAATATTTCGCTTAAAAGGTTGTCAGATGTGTGATCCATAAACCTGAAACATATTTGGTGAAAGTTTCTCGGTTATTTTTGATAGGAAGATTGTAGGTTTTCTATAGCAGCAATGCCGTCGCGTGAATCTGTCTCCAGAAATTGGATCACTCTGAAAGGAGATTACAGTAATTAAATGACAGGTATGAAGAGAAGAGCGAATACATGGGTGACATATGGGGCGTCAGTACAGCTACAATTAAGTTGTCGACCCGACCGCTTTCACGCTTCTTCATTCAGGTGCATACTTTCTGCAGGCTGATTCAATTTTCTCGTAACATTTACCTCATTACAGTTAAATCAGAAAACGAGTCAGAAAATATAAATAGCACAGTTTCTGTTAGAAACATCACTTGCCAAATTGAGTAAGTTCACAGGAAGTCAGGGAAATCAGGGAAATGTCAGGGAAATTAAAAAATTCAATCTTGTGACCACTCTGAAAATAGTTTGATTTGAAAAACTTGTTTTGTCACTCTCGCTTATAAAAGAAGGAAATATTCTTGTCGATGAAGCAAAAATCTTTTCAACATACGAAACACGTGTTGTACTTTCGTATGTATTATAATGAATGAAACGAACTTTCAGCATTCCACGTCTCACGACGAAGCAGAAAGGATGCGGGTACGTGCAGCCTATAAATTCAGAAGCAATAAAGGGACGCCCCGTGACATAATTAACGGTCATAATTCTCACCGGCCTCGGGGTATTTGACATTCAATTAACGATCGACGAACCTAAACCGCGACCAAGATTCGCGGCGTGTGTGGCGACCACTTGACAAATGGATCTGCATGAATTTACTTTGCCAAATTGCTCACTTGTTAAGAATGATCCAAAAAATCGACATTAAATTCGAATTATTAAGGGAAATTAAAATTATATTTTACTAGCCTAAAATACTTGGACAAATAATATTCAACCGCGTCTTACAGAAATAAGAAAGGAATTTATTATGTATGAAATAATTAGGAGGCAGCGTGGCTCAACTGATAACGTGCTTGGAGTAAACTGGGCAAACTCCAGTATGGTTGCTAAAAGTAAACGTCACGTTTGTCGTGGGTTCGAATCCCAACGCAGGAAAGTGAAAGTATCTTTGACAGATTCTTCCTTCCTATGGATGTTGAGTTTAGAAAAGTCGCTAAATTTGTCTTGAACCCATTTTTATTTTCGAATCTTTATTTCATTGATATTAACATTTTCAAAAATTTTTTGATTCTGAAACTAATTTTGAGTGACTGGCCTTAAAAACGAGAGCTATTGTAAGAAAGTGTCTAATCGCACATAATTGACGCGTCATTTCACATAAACGGCTGCATATCAAGAAGCGAGTCGCTTCGTAAATGGCCCTTCCGGTCTCGAGTTCCGCATCATTGTCTCATTAATTAGCCATTCAGAATTACTTCCTATATACCACGCGTGCGCGGATGTGACGTCCGACAAAGCACGTGGTGGACGACCGATGACTGATAAACTGCTTATTGCCATACAGAGGCGTTCGTAGAAGATGGGCGGCATGATAAATACCTGCTGCAGGTGGTGGGCACTTGCGAAAGCGGATTATATATGTTTAAGACGTATGCAAAAGCTATTCTGTAAAAAGCGAGGAAAAAAGTCAAATTCCAAATTAGAATTGTATCATCTCTTCCAAGAATGAAAGCCATTTAATTAAACAAAAGCAAATGCAAACGTTTTTCATCAGCTCTTAAAAGCACCTACAAAAAGTGTGAAAAACGTTTGGAAAAGCGGATGATACTCTCATTTATATACCTATACTAGCAATTTTATGATCCGCACGCGATTAATTTCTCGTTTTTGAACACCTTTTGCTAGTATACAAAATAATTTAAAAATTTATAATTTTTGAAATATAGAAACTTGTAATCCCTTGACTAATTTCAGAAATCTCTATAAGTTTCGTAAAATTCTTTAAAATCCCTTTAATATCCTTCAAAATCCTTAAAATTAATTAATATCCTATAAAACCTCATAAGATCCCTTAAAATTATTTAAAACCTCTGAAATGTCATGAAATCTATTAAAATTCCTGACAATCCAATGGAATTTCGTAAAATCCCTTGAAAGTCCTTAAAAAATAACTTAATTTCTTATAAAATATCGTAAAATATCTTACAAGTATTTAAAATTCCATGAAATTTCGTAAAATCCCTCAAATCCCTTAAAAGTCTTTTATAGTACTTAATATCCTGTACAATATCTTAAAATCCCTTTAACATCCTTTAAAATCTGGTTAAAGTCCTTTAAATTTCGTAAAATTACTTGATTTTCTTTAAAATTCCACAACCTATCGTTATATCCCTTAAAATTATTTTAAATGTCATGAAATGTCATGAAATCCATTAAAATTCAGAATCTGGTGAAATTCCTTTAAATTTTATAAATTCACTTCATATTCCTTGATATTCCCTAAAATTCCACAATCTATTGTTATATCCCTTGAAATTACTTAAAGTTCTATAAAATCTTATGAAATTTCTTTAAATTTCGTAAAATCACTTGAGATTCCTTAAAATTACTCAAAAGCCCATGAAGTCTCATTAAATCTCTTAAAATTATTCAAAATTTCATGAAATCTCGTTAAATACTTAAAAATACTTGAAAATTCAATGAATTTCAACAAATCTCTTAAAATTTCTGAAAATAAAAGTCCTTAAAATTTCTTATTATCATAAAATACCTTAAAATCCCTTAAAATTACTTAGAATCCCAAAAAATATCATCAAATCCCACAAAGTTACTTAAAATCACATGAAATCTCACGAAATCTCCCGAAATTCCTAAAAATCCAATGAAATCTCCTAAATCCCTCGAAATCCCAAAAGTCGTTAAAATAATTTAATATCCTATGAAATATCGTAAAATCTCTGAAAATTACTTAAAATTTCTGTGAAATGAATTAATATTTTTAAAATACCTTAAAATCCAGTGAAGTTTTATAAAATTCCTAAAAATCTCTTAAAAGTTTCTCAAATTACTTAAAATTCCATAAAATATATAGTCACATCCAATAAAATTACTTTATAATCCCATAAAATCTCATAATTCTGATGGTAACTGATCTATAAATATACAAATACATATACATATAATATATTAAAAATACGAGTATTAAAACATTAAAAATTGATATAAAAAAAACACATGAAAAGTTTACTATAAATAAACTTTTCAATTTCTCGAATAATATTTACTAACCTTAGGTATATATCTTGAAATATTTTTTTGCTTCACTAATAATTTGTTTTTCACATAAAAATAATTATTTTTATTACTTTAAATTATTTTCTATCTTTATATAACCTTTTTATTAGTAATCGTTTTGACAACGAAAATAATCTGAAGATAGTTGTCAAATTCGGTATATTCACACCATTTACACATATTCGCGCAGTTTCTAAACCAATCAGGTTTTCGACAACAATGTGTTCGATATATTGGTAATATCTCTTTTTTAAGATAGATATTTGAATATCCTCCTCTTTCTAGCAACATCATTTTTCTTTGAAGATGACGTGTATCATTAAAACATTTCTCTTGGATACATTCAACAGAATTGAGGCGGATGTTGAAAAAAAAGTGACTTCCTCTCTCAATTCCTTTCATCGCGAAGACCGTTAGAAACCCCCAAAAGATATTTCTCTTGGGATCTATGCGCGAAATCATCCCGCGTTGCGTACTCACACACCTGTGCAAGCTTAACCCGGCCAAATTACCTTCTCGTTAAATATCTCAAGCAATGCTTTATTCTCGCACGCCCCCAACGCCGCATTATGAGGCGCGGCTGATTATCTTTGCCGTGTAGAATTCGCGTGTGGTGGTGGTGGACCTAACGATCTCGCCGCAATGCTTGCTTGCTCGGTTTTAAAAGCCTTGCCGTGTTCAAAACATGCCGCGTATCCATCACAATCTTCTCTCCCAAAGGCGATCGCTAAACCATGACCGTGTTGGGAATATCCGTGAAAAATAAAGCAAAGGGCGCCTACTCAAAAACCACAAAAGGAATCTTCCCCAAAGTTCCAAATGAATTCTTTTTGTTTTATCGATTTATAGTGAAAACTGCATTTAATTGCTAATATTGCTATAACTAGCAATATAATAATAATAATAATAATAATAATAATAATAATAATAATTACTATATGGTAATTAAAACATTATAAAATTGCAATTAACCTCGACAAAAACATTTTCAAATCTTAGGTTCTCGTTTTCCGAATCAAAGTTCCTTTTTAAATTTAAAAATTCAGAATAAGATTCCTATATATTGGACTGGTCCAGTCGACCAAACTGATAAAATCGTTCTTTTACACTAAAGAGAATATGCATCAGCAGTCAATGGGTCCAGGCGCCTATCGAAAAAATGGACAGGGGATCATCAAATATTTATGAATACGGAGGTGGTTAATAGCTTCGCGGCATGCAATCGTGCAGATTGCATTGGAATAAAAACACCTGTATCCATTTAAGTGAGAAGCTTTTAGCAACTCGACGATCGGCATATTGGATTTCATTAAGGTGTTTCCTCAAATAAACCCAATACGCAAACGGATACGCATACGCATACGCGTATGCGTAAAAAAGTATAACTAGTGCCAACTGTCGTTGGCGAATTGAAAAATTACTATATGAAAAATAACTTCGGGTTGTATCTCATGTCCATGCAAGGTTGCAAGAATGATTAGTTATCCATTTTCAATTGTAATAATTCCAAAAAATAAATTGTAATTATCCTCAAAATAATTAATGATTATCAAGAAAAAATTGTAATGATACTGTAATTAATTTAAATATATAATAATATAAAATTCTTAATTTATAATGTAATATATTATTTACTATAATATACTTAATTGTAATGTGATTACACTTTTTCTATATAATTATTAGTTACTCTAGTAACGTTATTTTTCATATGACTAGTAATTTTTTAATTCACCAGCGAGAGTTGGTACTAGTTACTTTTTTACGCATACGCGTTTGCGTAAAAAAGTATACTTTTTTACACAAACGTGTAAGCGTATGCGTATCCATTTGCGTAAAAAAGTATACTTTTTTACGCAAGCGTGAATGCGTATGCGTATCCATTTGCGTAAAAAAGTATACTTTTTTACGCAAACGCGTATGCGTATGCGTATCCGTTTGCGTATTGGGTTTATTTGAGGAAACACCTTTAGAGCTAGTGACGCAACCCAAGAATCGTGTTCGCTTTACCTTTTAAAATTTTTAAGAGATTATGACAACTGATTGACGTACCTTATGATACATACGATTTAAAGAACATGTAATGAGTCATGCTCGGAGTCATGAGAACCTTATACTCAATTTGCTTCTCGATCAGCGAGATTGCCAAAAAGTTTCTTTAGAAATTTTAATTTTAACCTAATTGAAAGAATTGAAAGAATCGAAATTACTATTATTCTCTGATTGCGAGTCTGATTGTGAGTTTAAGTAGAGAAAGGTTCTAGTTGAATGAACAGAAATCATTGTCAGAGTGACTTTTTCCATTACGAGTAATGAAATAGTGATACAGTGTTGAGCTATAGGTAGATGAGAAAAGATAAGAGAACGAGATGCTCATAACAGAGGAACATGAAAGGACACCGCCGGGAACTGGTCAAGCGATGAAAATAATGCAGGTCGTAGCGAATTCGTAATCACGAGGCTCGATGCGCCAGACGAGGGTGCATGAAATGCACACTTGAGTGCACATGGCCACTGGTCCATGAAACGTCTCTAAAAAAGTAACCTCATTTAAATTCTCAATAACTAAAAACGTCTAATATTATAAAAATCCTGCATTGTACCACTCACTCCACGTCAGAAGAGATTTTTCAATATCTGATTTAATCCAGGCTCATTCAGATTGACTTTTTTTCAATACAACCTTACATGTTTTATGAATTGAATTTCACTCATATTAGACGAGTAATACCATAAAAAAACTTTCATTTAAAATCTTTCAAATACATTATTATTTTGAGCTACGTAATTTTTTTTAAGGTGATAAAAAAATTGATCGACATCTCACGTTTCAAATTTGCTCTTATACCTTGAAGATACTTCCCCATTGCTTTTAGTATCAAAAGTACGATCGGATTACTGATACAGCTTTCGAAGAGATTGACGTAGCTTTAAAGACGGTCCTCAATACTGAAACGCATTACTCGTACATCCTAACATGGAAACTTCCTCATCAGTGCAGCATCGCAGCCATTTCAATTAAATTTCTCATTTCAGTGTTTACCTTCAACATCACAAGTTCGCTCTTTGCCCTGCAAATAATTTCGTTAGGACTTAATCTCCAGGCTTTTCTTTGTAAATGTATATCTTAACGATTAAAACTTTCGTGATATATTGAAGAGATATTTTCATTCTGGTCGAGTGTTTCAGTCGCATAAAAATCATAAAATGCATCGCCTCCTCTTGCAAAAAGAAGGCAATCAGGACAGAATGTAGAACGTTTTTTTTGCAATACCTCTCTTTTTATTTCTTGGTTCGCTTCTTCTCTTACTCCGCTTTCTTTCGGTCTCTCGCGAGAAAGATAAGAGACTTTAAACAGCTGACAGAAGAGTCTTTAATACCCTTTTAGTGATGTAACGGTACACTATGGATGCCAGTCTCGCAGTGTTAGTTTTCGCACATTAAGCGAGATCTGATCGTTAAATTTCAATTTACATGCTTATTTAATTTTTAAATAATTCAATAAAGTCGAATAAACCACTTTTCTCTCGTTTAGAGACGAAGCTTTTTAAAATTCTACTTTAGAATGGCTTACACCTGAGGCAATAACAACTATATTGCCAATATATTTACCATAAACAGGTGTTAAGCTTCATCGAGTTTCACACGTGTTTGCCGGAAGCGGAAATACGTTGTGAGAACATGAAAAGCCACAAGTGGCCAAGGACTTAGGTCTAATGATGCGCATATAAATGCGGGATGTGTGGAAAATGCAGATGACACTTGTAGATAAGAACCTAACCGTGAGATGCATTCAATAACAATTGCGTCTTTCACAATTATCACAATACAAAAACTTGATAGACTCTAAATTACATCGTAATTTATTTATTCTATTGAAACATTTATTTTATGAAAATGCGAAAACTCTCTTACACTAAGAGAACTAGTTCGGACAACAAAACTTTTTGTTGCTATAGAAGCAACAAAAATTGTTTGGTTGTGCCAACCAAATCTGGTTTCTATCAACAAACCTTTTGTTGAACCAAGAAAATTCATTTATACCAACAAAATCTCGGTTTTGGTTGAATTAAAAAAACTTTGGTTGGTTCAATAAAAATTCGGTTGGCACAACCAACAATTTTTGTTGCTTCTATAGCAACAAAAAGTTTTGTTGTCCAAATCAAACAGTTTTCTCAGTGTAATTTCCATGATTAACAATCTACTCGATTCAGCGAATACACTTGTTCGTAAATTAGTTTAATTAAATTAAATACAGTAGCTATATTAATTGCTATACTATATATATTACACGCTTCAATGTATCATTGAATTAATTAATTTATTCGCTAATGAATTGCTAATAAATAGGTATCGAAACGTATATTCGAGTAACAACTGAAGTAATTTATTAATTAAATATCGATTGTCAACGAGAGAGATGGAATGACGAGAGATTAATGATTTTCAGAATAATTTCTCAATTTTCTGAATTCTCAATCGATTGAAATTATTTCGCGTGATTCGGATTAATTTTTATAGAAATGTAGACCCACTGGAACCGAAAAATAAGCTCTTTCTTTTGGAATCAGTGTCGATTCATTTAATGCGGGTTCAAAGGCGCATGAATAATGACCTGCCAGTGATACAAATCGCAGCAATTCACCTGCAGTCGATCGGTAGATTCGATTGTGGTTCCAATTAAAAGAACACAGGTTAGGGTCAGCGGGTGGACCGTCTTTTGGTGCTCCCTGAGAGTCTGGAGATATATCCCATGGGGCGATCGATACTCTGTTTTCGATCTCAAATTATTAGTCATTGTAATCAAGGGGAAGCACTACTCTGCAAAACACATCATTTAAAATAATGATACCAAAAGATACACTTCGTAATTGGACTTGGATTATCTGCTGGCTGTATCTTTTGAACCAGAGGTCTTAATTAGCAAAATTTTTCTAAAATTTAAAAACATTGAACTAAAGGAAAGCTGAAAAATTCTGAAATCGTGAACTGAATAATATATGTATATATATGTATATACTAGCAAATCAATACGCGCGCGATTATTTTATTTTTCTTCTTACAACTTAAGAGGTTAGTACCAATGAAAATTTTTGAAAAATCGATTAATTAAAATTAATCATTTTATTAATTTTTTTCAACCTGGTCGTCATGATTCAGAAAAAACTATTGGATCGATCGGGCTGAAATTTGGATACGTTATTCTACACATATGTCTTCATTGCATGAACTAGAATCATAATTATTGATTAATATTTAACTCTTTTTTTAAACAATATACGGTAAAAGAAAAGGTGAAAAATTTTTAAGTCGGCCATTTTGAATTTATTTTTTTTCGGATTTCAACCATCCTAGTTCATGCGATAGCAACAAGTCTATTCTTTATAAATCTCATTGATTTTTGTGTTTCCGAGCCTCCAAACTTGAGATATCATGGCGACCAGTTTTTAAAATGGGTAACTTCAGGCAGCCATACCAGCCAGATTTATCATTAAAACTAAAAAAATAAAATTTTTTGTAATAGTGTTTTATATCTATATTCATGTGTGAAAAGTTAGAATCTGTAATATAAATTTTTATTTGAAAAAAAAATTCTTAAAAAAAAGGTGAAAACTTTGGTACTAACCCTTTAAAATCATTCCAAAGCCAATGAAATTTGAAACTACAATGTATGTGAAATTTTCGAGACATTTTTAGAGAGGAACCACTTTTTTAGAGAGGGGTTTCAAGAGATTTCTAGGAATTTTAAGGGAATTTTACGATTTTTAAGTGATTTTTACAAAATTCAAAATATTTTTAGGATTTTAAAAATATTTCGTAGAATTTTAAGGGATTTTAGGAAATTTCGTGAAATTGTAAAGGATTTCGTGCAATTTTAAAAGACTTTTAATATGGAATTCTAAATTTTCTGAAATTTTGAGAAATTTTAAGAGGGTTCTAAGAATTTTAAAAGATTTTAACGAATTTAAGCGATTTCTAACGTTTAATGTGAAATTTTAAGGAATTTCAAAAGGTTTGTAAGAGTTTTATGGGAATTTAAGGAATTTTAAATGTTATCCTAGAATTCTAAGAAATGTTAAGATATTTTAAAAGATTTTTAAGATTTGCGAGGGTTTTTATGGAATTTTATGAGATTTCTAATAATTTTAAGTGATTTCAAAAGATTTTTCTGATCCCTAAAAAATTTTATGAAAATTTTAAAGAATTTCATGAAATTTGATAAGATTTTAAATATTCTTAACGGATTTTTTTTTTTTTTCCGTAAAATTTTAAGAATTTTCTGGGAATTTTAAGAGATTTTAAAGTTTGTCAGGGAATTTTATGGAGAGATTTCAAAAGATTTTTACGATTATTAATAGATTTAGTAGAATTTAAAAGGATTTCAAAGGCTGTACATTTTTTAAGAGCTTTCAAAAAATTTGTCGATTTTATAAAGAAATTGTGGACTTTTTATGGATTTGATGGATTATTATGAGATTTCTAATAATTTAACAAATTTCAAGAGATTTTTCTAATCTTTAAATTAGAATTGTTAAGGATTTCATGGAATTTGACGATATTTATAGTAATTTTAAGGGATTTTAAATGTTAAGGAATTTCAAGAGGTTTCTAGGATTTTTTTTAGAGATTTTCATGAATTTGAAGGTGGATTTCAAAAGATTTATGGTTTTGAAAATGTTTGTGGAAATTTAAGGTATTTCATGGAATTTGAAAAATGGATTTTAATTGTTATCGTAGAATTTTAAAGAACTTTAAGAAGCAGTTTCTGGAAATTTTAAGAGATTTAAATAGGTTTCTGGGATTTTAAATCTTGTCGTGGAATTTCGAAATTTTGAGATTTCTGATAATTTTAAAGGATTTAAAGGTATTTTAAATTTTATCATAGAATTTCCAGAAATTTTAAGAGAATTCAAGAGATTTTTCTGATTTTTAAAAGATTTTATGGAATTTTTAAGGATTTCATGGAATTTGACGAGATTTCTAATACTTTTAATGGATTTCGAAGATTTTCGTAAAATTTGAAGGGTTTTCAAGAGATTTTGTAAAATTTTTAAAAATTTCATGGAATAGGATGAAATTTCTAATGATTTAAAAAAATTTTGAACGTTAAGAAACAAACACGCGTGCGATTATATTTTGACTTTTTTTTCCTACAATTTCAAGTCATTCAAAAGCCAATCAGGTTTACGACAACAATGTTTGCGAGATTTTCGAGACATTTCGTTACACCACCTTTTTAAGATAGGATTTTTTAAGATAGGATATATAATTATAAATTATATATTCATAGAAACTACTAAAGATCCCTTCATTAAAGAATTAATCCACTTGCTACATCTCGAACCGTAAATCTGAAGTTAGGTACCAGAGCTACTTTTAGTTCTTTAACCAAATTCTATGAAATCCGAAATCGTTGAAGCTCGTCATAAAAAAGTTTTCTGAGCGAATAAAGTGCTAGCAAGATGAACACTAACAGATTGTAGGCATTCGCGAAAGGGTAATTGGCTATGGTCGAACAGAAATCATATTGCAAGACCTTTTGAATAGAAGGCACCTGAGAGTACTGAGGGCGTATAAACAGGTGGGGGTACGAGTAGGAAATCAAGAAGGAGGAGGTACGAGATATTTGCAGGCAGATAGCGTTCTCATTGAGGTTATGAATTGAAAGGTACCCTCTATTCCAAGATCGTCTCGTGATACAGGTATTCCTTCGGGTACTGCGACTTCTGATTCAATTCCTAACGAGGGGTCTCATCGATGGTTTGCATTCCGTTTGCTCTCATTTACATCGAAAGCGCTGTAATGTCGGGATTTCTATAGAGAAGCAGATATCGCCGAGACGAGATAGATATATCTTTGCAGTCTATCGAGTTTACTGAAATAATTACATGCAGAAAAGTTAAATTATTTACGTAAAAGCAAATGCATTAATTCTGTTCCAAGGCGAACTTCTCCGGATTCAAAAACTTTGGAATTCCACTGGGGTTGACTGCATTTTCATAAATGTGTTGAGGTATCTTTCGCTATCACTTAAAATTTTTCAATCTAAAAAATTCAAGAGATTCTGCAGTATAAAAATATAATATCCACTGTTTCTGAATTTTATATTGAAGAAAGCGAGAAATTTTTTTATAATGCACGTGCACCGGATACGTTCAAATTACAGAGAAAGGGTCTCGACAGAGGGCGATAATTCCAACCTCGATAATCAATTGAACCTTTAATAGCCCCTCGAACTTTCTCTTCCGTTTTAACTTTTTAATCGCGTAATTTCAGCAGCATCGTTCGAATTAAATGACTCTTTAGGGAAATATAGTGGTTATAAAAAGAAGAGTAATCTCCGAGTGTTTACGAGATTTGGATCTGAGAACATGAAAACGATTTCGGTTGCCACATAAGGGATCCATCTAAGAAATCTACAGCTTTTGGAAATTTATTAATCTTCGAACGCATTTACTTAAAAATCCTAAAAAATTCACTAAAACCTACAAAATCGTTAATCTCTTGAAATCCATGGCTAAAATTCGTGAAAATTTCTAAAAATTTCTAGCAACCTCTTGAAGTTTCTTAACATTTAAAATCTCTTAAAATCTTTAGAAATTACATGAAATTCCATGAAATCCTTAAAAATTTTACAAATTCTTTTGAAAATTAGAATAATCGCTTTAAAATACTTAAAAATTCAGAAAAATCTATGTTAAAATTCTTTAAAATCTCTAAAAATTCCAAGAAACCTTTGAAAATCTTCGAAATCGCTTGAAATTAGTGAAAATCTCTTAAAATTTCCAAAAACTTCCTGAAATTCTTTTAAATTCTACGATAACAATTAAAATCCCTTTATAACCTTTAAAATCCATTAAAGGTATGAGAAATGTCTTCAAATTCCATTAAATCCCTTAAAATTACACAAAAATTTTCAAACTCATAAATCTTATCCACGTTAAAATTCATGAAAATCTCTAAAAATTCCTAGAATTTTTAGATTAGAAATCTCGTCAAATTCCATGAAATCCTTAACAATTCTACAAAATCTTTTAAAAATTGGAAAAATCTCTTGAAATCTTTTAAAATTATCTCATAAAAATCCATCAAATTCCTAAAAATTCCACAATATTTTTTAAAAATCGACTTTCTTGAAAGCCCTTAAAAATGTACAGCCTTTGAAATCCTTTTAAATTCTACTAAATATTTTTTAAATCTTTCGAAATCTCTTCACAAAATTCCATGACAAACATTAAAATCTCTTAAAATTCCCAGAAAATTCTTGAAATTTTACGGTAACATTTAAAATCCTTTTATATCTTTAAAATCTGTTAAAACTATTAGAAATCTTTTATCAAATTCCATGAAACCCTTTAAAATTCTCACAAAATCTTTGAAATATCAGAAAAATCTCTTGAAATCACTTAAAATTATTAGAAATCTCATAAAATTCTTTAAAACCCCATAAAACTCTTACAATCCTTTTGAAATTCCTTAAAACTTCACGAAAACCTTAGAAATCGATTAAATTCGTTGAAATCTTTAAAAATTTTTAGAAACCTCTTAAAATTCCTTAAAAATTTCAAAACATTTAAAATCTCCAAAATTCCCTCAGAATTTTTAAAAGTCTCTTAAAATTCCATAAAATTCTATGAAATCTTTTTTAAAATCCTAAAAATCTCTTGAATTTCGTAAAAATCACTTAAAAATCGTCAAATTCCCTTAAAATTCCTAGAAACCTCTTGAAATTCCTCTTTAAAAAAGTGTTTCCTCTCTAAAAATGTCTCAAAAATCTCGAATAGATTATAGTTTCAAACCTGATTGTATTTGGAATGACTTTCAATGAAATTGTAAGAAGAAAAATAAAACAATCGCGTGCGTATCGCGTCTTTTGGTTTGCTAGTATTTATAAAAAATGTTTCCTTATATTTTATAAATTAAATAATTGCAACATGTGTTTTGCTTCATAAACAATAATAGTTGTTAGATTGTTTTCAAAATTAACTACGTTTACAGTTTTATTGATGCTTAATTTTGATTTTGTTTTCTAAAAAAAGTACCGTATAAATTTACAGTTACGTACAGTATTATTTGAAAAACCGGTTAATTAATTATTAAATTAATTTATTAATTATTCGTGATAAATTAGTTAATTGTTTATTTTTAATATTACCATAAAACTGCTTTTTTAAAGCCAAGATTTTTTATATATTCCGAATTTAGACTCGTTATAAAATGATGATTAACGAAACCGAATTCAAATAATTGCACGGAATTTACGATCGCCAAGTATCGATTGTCTAAAATCACTATCGATACTTACATGACGAATCAGGAGTGCGGAATAGACGTTACGATATTTCGACTTCGACTCAATCATCTTTTTAGAATAAATAATTAAATATGTTCAATTTCTTATAAATAATTAACAATAATTGGGAAATTAAAATCAATTTAAAGTCTACATAATTCCACCTCGTTTAGACCATACAAGGCAACTGCACCTGTCGCACTGGTCACTAGGACACTTCCCATATTTTTTCAATTTTTATATCGACATAAAAGTATGTCCATCGTCTAGACTTCGAAGGTGCCAACGATTTATGGTTCAAAGACACGAGACTCGTTAAGCAGCCTTATACTTAGCGATAATGAATATTCTCCTGGACTGCGTAACAGACGCCCACTTATAGAAATGCCATAATTCAACCGTTAGGCTCTCCCCAGCAAACCTAATAAATATTTATCACTCATAATAACGTCTGAATCCGGCAGGACATTATATCAATATTGATTCATATTTCCATCTGCGACACGCGATAACTGCATTAAGTTCGATTTTTCGCTTCAATTCGAGATCGAACTCCATCGAGCAAAACCTACGTGTTAATCTTTAATTGAGTGTGACCAGTAAACTTGTCTTGGAACTAATCATTCCAGTTCTTATCCTTTTTATGTCACCAGATGTGTGTCTTTTTCTGCCTGATTTATTTCTTGAAGTTTATCATTTTCGTTTTATCGATTGCTTTCTTCTTAGGTTGTTAATTATGCTATGTTAATTATCCTATGTTAATTATCCGCAGCCATCCTTGCATTATCCGTTTCTGCAATGCATATAAATTGACATATTATCGAGAAAGTTGAGCTCCGAGTAATTCCTCTTCTTAGAGCCTGTACATTTATTTTAATTCAGTCTCATCTCTCAGGATTTTCTTGGGGATTATTTATAATAATTTTTCTATCATTAATTTCCATAATATAATATTCATTTTGTTCTTATTTATCCTCGAATGATTCAATACTTTTTGAAAAGTGAAGAATACTCTTCTTTTCGAGAATTTTGAGATCTACTGAGAATTTACGAAACTATCACTTATTACTTATTTACTTATCACTTTTTCAGGCCCTTGATCCTTTTATCGCGATAGGGAGGAGAACAAGTGTTTGTGTGAGACTTGAAATTGGGTTTTCGGTCGCAGGTGCTCGTGTAGTGCACAGGTCAGGGTTAGATTAACCCCGATCAGGTTACCCTTCGCGTGGGAGTGCTCGAAGGCCTTAGTAATAATAGGATACTAGGCAAGCATATAGGGGGATTTTCTCTAGTGTTATAGAGCCCTATAGAACCGCAGATAGATATCCCCCATTCGCAATTTCAGCAACTCGCTGATTTATCTCGCTATTTTCTGCTTCCATCTCTTAAATTGTTTGGGAAGTTCGAAATCTGAAACTCGAATAGAAATTTAATACCAGTAAATAACAATTTTCTCACATTAAAATTCATGAACTATTGTTGAAAGTGAACAAGATTATGATTAGAGAGATTATGATTAGATATTTATCTATATTGATATGAAAGCCAGCTCTGCGAATTTTTTCTACAGAAAAACTTATACTTTATTAAAAAAAACTTATACAAACATATAAAATCTAGAGTTGCCACATAAATTCGTAGAATGTCTACATATGTTTTTGTATTGTATTCTTATAAAATAAAGAAAGATTCTTCTTTCAGCTCTGCTTTGTTTGAGCGGCGTGTATACACTGAGACAAGGATCTTCTCAAAATTTACTCTGTCGACCTGTCTTCTTGCACGTATATCAGTGTATCACGTTTTGGTACAACAAGTCGCCCCAGGCTTGGATATTATCCACTATATGCTATCCAAACGATGCGTAGGGTCGGGAACGTTTGTGGGGTTGATGTATCCCCCAGAAGAAAGGAAATCTTCGCAGTAAATCACAGATCTAGGCAACAGGTGTAACGTTGCATCACGATCTGAGCTCTTGTTTCACGAATCCAACAGAAAGGATTAGAAAAAAGGATCCCAGATTTTTTTTCCCACTCAAGATCTTCATTTCATTCGAAGAAAGAGAAATCGAAATACCTTTTTTGAAATTAATGTATTTCCTCTCTTCAATTACACCCAACCCACCAAAAACGAAAGTATTGATATGAATTAATCAATTAACGATTGGGTTGAAGTTTCAGACGTCTAGTCTGACGATTTTTCATTTTCACATTCATTGAAATAAAAATATTTTTAAAAATGTTTCCAAAACCCATCATTTTTATTTATTTACTGACAGAAATTTACCCAGCGTTTTCCGGGATTTTAACAGATTTTTTAAAGGAATTTTAAAGAGACTTTAAACGATTGCAAAAGATTTAAAATTATTTTCAGGACTTTTTCAAGATTTCAAGGATTTTTTTTTAATTGGGATTTCCAGAAATATTTCGGATCTTATGAAATTTTATGTGATTTTCAGGAATTTAACGGACTTCAAGATTTTATATGGTTTTGAAGAAGTTTAATGGGATTTTATAAAATTTTAAAGGATTTTAAAGGAAAATTTTACGCCATTTTGGGGATTTTATGAAGACATAATTTTAAGATATTTCATGGGATTTTAAGTAATTTTAAGGGATTTAACAATGTTTTTTTGGACAATAAATAAGGAATTTTAAGAGCTTTCAAGGGATTTCACGAGATTTCAAGATATTTCAAGAGATTTTAATGAAATCCAGGAAATTTTGAAATATTTCAAACTATTTCAAGATATTTACAGATGATTTTAAAGATTTTAAAGAAAGTCAAGTAATTTTAAAATATTTTAAGGGATTTCATTTGATTTCGTCTAAATTAGA
>CAJFCP010000132.1:818133-850885 GCA_904066005.1 Synergus itoensis | reverse complement strand
TTCAGATTTAGAGAGTAAACTGTTTTGAACTTTTTATAAAAAAACCCCTTGAAGTTGCATAAAATCTCTTGAAATCCCTTAAAATTCTCTGAACTTTCTTAAAATCAAATGAAATTCCTTAAAATCTCTTAAAATTCCGGGTAGCTCCAGGTAAATTTCTGCTAGTAAATAAATAAAAATAAAAAATGTTTTATGGAACTCTTTTTGATATTCCAAATCTAATAAAATAATAATTATAAAAAATAAAAAAATAAAATAAAATAAAAACTCCGTCAAACAAACGTCTGAAACTTCAATCCAATAATTAACGCTTGCTCAATTCGCCCCAATTCATATAATTGCTTTTTCTTGCTGAGAAGACAAAAAAACGAAGAAATGCAAAGTAAAAATTTTTAAAATTTGTATCTTCTTGCCTCACTCAATCACAAGTAATGGGATAAGGACGCCACGTGAGATTTAAAGATGATTAGTCTCGCCTCATCGAGTGCAGACGTCACTCGAAAAATAACTTCATTAGTTACAACATTTTTTTCAAAGACACCTGGTCGAGTTGTGGATTGTGGTGCTTTGTAAAAATTGTAGTGGACGAATAAAGACTTTATCCCTTTTCGTCGCGCAGCTTTTGCGCATCCCGAATCCCGAGTCATGTTGCATTTACTGTACCAACATTGAAAAAAAAAAAAATTGCAACATCAAACAGCGCGCGGCACGATGCCGAAAGAAGTTCGAACCCGCGGCCCTTCGGGGAATCATGGTACGCAGGAACGAACGAAATAAAATGAAATTAATCCGAGGACCCGGCGGGGGTCGTCGGCTCCTCTCTGTCCTAGCTCATAATAAATAAATCCACGCTACAGCCCCCATGGTGTCCCAATTAATTCCGCTTTATTACAGGACGCTCCTAACAATATTCATGCCGATATCAAGTTCATTACAGGGCTCGTCCTTTTATATGTTATCGATGTCGCCGTTGACAAATATTGTTCTGTGAATAAAAAATATTTCATATTTATTCATAAGTATTAGCTTCCTAAAGTGGCGGGAAGAAAAATCATCTCTGCTACCTATAAAAATAAAAAAAAAATGTAAAACTGAAAGAAATATATAATTCCTCTGTCTTAAACGTAAAAGAGCGATGATCCGAATGATATTTCTTTTCGGGAAGGCCCGCCGCGAGATTCACCGATGGTTAATGAAGGGGTTGGAGGCAGAAGGTAGGTTCGAAGGCGTGCACTGATTTTGCAATCGTTGAAGGCGAAGCGGGCAGGTCGAGTCGATAATCTGCTTAAAATTCGAGCAGACTATCCTTCCTAAATCTGCGTCTTCGATCGGCTATTGGTCGGCCACGGGGCCTCTTGTAAGTGCTGTTAATCGACCGTAAATAATTTCATTTATCACACCTATCATTGGCCCGCCGACGTGACCGTTCGCGAAATCGGCTTTCACTTCTCCAAGAAATTGGTGCTTGTATCAATCACAGCTATCGACATGACTCTTCATACCGTTATTCAGAACGCGTGCTCATAAATTATTTATTTATCTCGATTTACTTCGAACAGTATTAACTTTTAAGTGCAACCTCGCATTCAATGTTTCCAATTACGCAATGCTGAATCGCTGATTGAGTAATGATTTCGTGATATACATTTGCCGAGCGGAATTGCTCCTTTTGATTTATTCTGATTCAAATAATTCATTACGAGTCCAATTAGATTTCTGATCGGTGAATTCGATAAAATGGAAAAACGATTCGTATATCAAATATTAAACGGTTCGTTTTCTTTACAGGGGAGGGAAGAAAATTTACAAGCCCCCTTTTCGTTATTTTACTCGTGGATTTCCTATTCACGCCAGACTGCCCTTAAATCTCGATACCTCGAAGCGAAGAGTAGAATATGCGATGTTATATGGTTGTCGTAAACAACGAGAGGCGAACGTAGAAATAAGAACCCGAATCGTCCATGGCTGGTGATTGTCTGGCGGTTCGCATAAAGTATAAACCACCCACGACATAAAGCCGTAGGAGTTATTGTAGTGCGTCACCTCGGCACCTGGAGCCCTCGCCACAGCGACCTGAGAATTTGCCAGCGCAGACCCCGCGTAGATTATGGGAAACACCATGAACGGGACATTTATGGCCGTGAAACTCGCGACGCCCGAGAAGGGCACTCCATCGCGGATTTGATACAACTTAATCGCTGGAAGACAGCCAGGCATTCCTTACGAGTCGAGTTCATGATATGCTTTTTGGGTTCACCGTGATCCCCCAATAAAGAGTGTGAAGCACGGCCCCCGCAGTTTTCGACCCTCGCCTTTTAGATCTTTTAGTCGAGAAATGTTTCATTTTTTCACTTTTTTTCTTTTTTTCTTCCTTTCTTTGTTTTTTATATACTTTGCTTTCGCTGAACATCGACATTATATTATACCTCATTTTATGTCTCATGCTACACTAAAAAATAAACTACACTTTAGTGACTGTTAATGGCCAGTTTTGCATTGGAGAACATCTCATAATATTTGATCAGGAAGATATGAACACCTTCGAAGCTTGTGGAAAGAGTTTAAAGTTAAAAGAGATATTTACTTTTATACTTATATTTTCTACCGGATTTTGTGCTTCCAGCAGTCCCATATTAATGTACATGTAGGCAGACTAGGTGATGAAACTGAAGTTCTCAACGTTTACGTCAACGAAAAGTTATTTTTTTGTAAAAAGGGTGAGACTTAAAATCTTATTGCGCTAAATGGTTCCATTTAATGTCCAAAGAAGGCCAAAACAGTTTCATCCACCTAACCCCCTAGGTTCACCCTCAAAATCAACCCCTAAGCACAAAAAAAATCATCAAAAATCCCCAAACTTCGAGATATAAAATTTTATCATTCCAAATGGGTTCATTAAATACCCAAAAAGGCCAAAAACAGTTTCATACAACTAACCCCCTAGGTTCACTCTCAAAATCAACCCCTGAGGTTAGGGGTTGATACTTAGGGGGTTAAGTGGATGAAACTGTTTTTGACCCCTTTTAACATTATATGAAACCATTTCAAATGATAAAATTTTAGATCTGGAAGTTTGGGGATTTTTAATGATTGTTTTTGTGCTTAGGGGTTGATTTTGAGAGTGAATCTAGGGGGTTAGGTGAATGAAACTGTTTTGGGCTTCTTTGGACATTAAATGGACCCATTTGGAATGATTAAATTTTAGGTCACGAAGTTTGGAGATTTTTAATAAATTTTTTTTGTACTTAGGGATTGATTTTGAGGGTGATCCTAGGGGGTTAGGTGGATGAAACTGTTTTGGGCTTCCTTGGACATTAAATTAACTCATTTGGAACAAGAAAATTTTAGGTCTCAAAGTTAGGGGAACTACAATGAAATTTTTTTATACTTAGGGGTTTATTTTGAGGGTGATCCTAGAGGGTTAGGTGCATGAAACTGTTTTGGGCTTCTTTGGACATTAAATGGACTCATTTGGAACAATAAAATTTTAAGTTTCGAAGTTAGAGGAATTACAATGATTTTTTTTGTACTTAGGGGTTGATTTTGAGGGTAATTCTAGGGGGTTAGATTGGTGAAACTGTTTTGGGCTTCTTTGAACATTAAATGGACTCATTTGGAACAATAAAATTTTAGGTCTCAACGTTAGGGGAATTACAATGAAATTTTTTTATACTTAGGGGTTGATTTTGAGGGTGATCCTAGGGGGTTAGGTGGATGAAACTGTTTTGGGCTTCTTTGGACATTAAATGGACTCATTTGGGACAATAAAATTTTAGGTCTCAAAGTTAGGGGGATTACAATGCTTTTTTTTTTGTACTTAGGGGTTGATTTTAAGGGTGATTCTAGGGGGTTAGGTGGATGAAACTGTTTTGGGCTTCTTTGGTCATTAAATGAAACCATTTAGTGCAATCAGATTTTAGGTCTCGAAATTAGGGGATTTATGATTTTTTTGTGCTTAGGGGTTGATTTTGAGGGTGAACCTAGGGTCTTAGGTGGATGAAACTATTTTGAACTGTTTGGACATTAAATAGAACTATTTAAAAGAATAAAATTTTAGTTCTCGAAGTTAGGGGAATTGCTATGATTTTTTTTGTACTTAGGGGATGATTTGTGGTGAAATGCGTCAAATAACCATTAAAATCGCTGAAAATTTTTCAGAATTTGTTTTATCAAATGCATTAAAATTGACAAAAATTTGATATGTAGAATCTACAATATTGTTGAATTTCAAATTGAAATCATACAATTTTGTATGTTTTTTGTAATTCAATATTATTATTTTTCCAGGCAATATTTCCCGCGGTATAATATAATATAATATAATATAATATAATATAATATAATATCTCGTATAATATTGCTAGTATCAAATAAAGTCAAAATATCTTAATCCGGGCTTGACTTCCAGAAAGCTACTCGTTTTAAAATTAAATTAGACTATGAACACTGACTTTATATACTCTGCTTTACCCTCTCAAGACAAATACAAGAAATAATGAATATTATAGTAATTCCAGAGTGACCGTGAGTGCGTACATTGATCCAAGGAAAAGTGAATTATCATTGAAATCGACATTATTTGCCCATACATCTTACTTAAGCCTTCACCTCGGTTGGATGTTGTTTTAAAAATTTAAACATGAGTTACTACACCTATCGTGAATCCGACAACGGACAAATAAATCGTCGGATTGGAAGAAATTGAGCACGTCGTGCCGTGTCGAGAATTCGACTCGCTTTATACACATGTCGCACATTGCACTGATGTTAAATAATTTTACTTGTTCATGCCTCTTATAGCTCGTATATCATTCTCGCGGCCTTGAGTCTTATTAAAAATAATTTCCAACGTACTTATGAACAAGAAAGAAAAAATTAATGAAAAAGGATAGTGCTTTACGGGATACTCGATTTTAAACCAGCAGGAGATTTTCTGAGCATTTCTCTTAAGTTTCCTAAAAGTGAACTCATCTACTCATTAAACATTCCTACTTTCCCGAAAACAAAATTCCTTCCGACTCGTATAATAATTACTTTTAACTTAATTCCGAAAAATACATTTGGATCGTAACCTTCCTGAGATTATCTCAAACAAAAAATCTCTTAAATTTCATTTTGATATCTGTACTTCTTATCTCTAGATTACGAAGAGTCATAAAAATGTCGCTATATATCATGGTTTCTTTGGGTGTCTGATTCATAATTAGCATGCTCGGAGGTGCGTTTAATATATCTTAAATCAAAGAGATCAGACTGTTTGGGATTCAAGGTGCGTTTCGTCCGAGATTCAAGACTTAAGATGAATCAGGGAGTATATTTTGGGTAACTTTCTATCCCTCGGGACTTGGGTTCGGTACATGGGCGAGACGTTCACGTTCACATAGTTGGGAAACAGTTCGGCTGCGGAACTGCAAGTGAGATGCTGGGATCCAGATACCCGGACATTACTTGGCTCTCATCCGCTCATCTACATGGCGGGCAATACATATTCCCGCGGAGGGCATGAGAGAGTCGGCAGCGATGCAGATATGGTTTATGTACCGGACCTCATTGTGGAACGCCTTTGCGCCCCCATGTAACCCACGGATGTAACGTGTAGATTCAAGAGATACTCATACTCTCTTAACCTGGCTGCTCCGCGCCTTACTAATGCTCCAGTTTATAAGGGTTATCTCGCCCCCAGATCCCCTTTCGACGAGCAGCCAGTCTGATTCTGATAGAAGTTAGGAAAGACTGAGAGAGACGGGCAGAAAGCTCTCAGGGGGTCTCTCGTCTCTCCTGAAACGTAATCTGGATCACAAAGTGCTGCAGTTGAGATAAAATGTAACTCTATCTCAATGAAAGGTCAGAGAAGTTGGGAGGTGCTGCACTTTAGGGAAATAAAAGTCGACGTCTTAACCCAAGTGGAAATTTACAATTGGCGTAGTACTGTGCCAGTACTGGCCAACGTTGGCGTGGTGCTGGAAGAGGTACTGGCGCAGATCTGGCTGAGTGTTGGGGTGATAACGCTGTTCAGTACTGATTAGCCAGGTTTGTTTCTGTACTGGATTCAAGTACTGGTGCAGTACTGGTGCAGTATTGTTGTAGTACTGCAGTACTGGTACAGTACTGATCCAATGGTAAAGTCAGTACTATGCCAGCTTTGGCTACCCAATATTGGCACAATACAACTGGTACAGTACTGTGCCGGTTGTAAGTATCGGCTTAACCATGTAATTTCCACTTGGGAAACAGGGATTTTAGTTTATAATTAAGTAAATTAGTCTACCGGATAGACTGAGAGAAAGGAAATTTAATAACGAAAGTCAAATAGTGTGCATTTTTTAAAGTTACATCTTAATATAACTTTTTCAGCTTCCAGAAATATCAGATTGTCAGATTAATTATTGGCAATTGAAATCCCTATTATTATATTAATATAATGTATAAATATACATACAATTTGATTAAAGTGTTGCAATTTAAACGTCATGCCAATTATGATTACTCAGGATGCTGAAATTGAAGTATTTTTTTGGTAAAAATAAGCATTAATAATAAAGATGATTAAGATGGGAAAAATATTTTTCAGAGAACGAAGACGTCCGATCTTTAAATCTTTTATAAAAGACTATCTCCTTCAATCAGAAATTTCATAAATCTTAGTAATGTTTAATAAAAAGATTGCAGTTTCTGAATACGACCCTGAATCTCCCGTCAGATAAGAATGCAACTTCTAAGTATAAGTATTCAAGAAATTTGTTTCGTTGGTCACGCTGCTCGTTCAGCGAAAAGATAAGGTTTGAGACTCAGAGACCCTAGAGAAGAGGCGAGGATGAGTTGTAACTTGGAAGTGGTTAGAGGCGGGGAGGAAAGAAAAAAAATCATTTCGAATGAACGATCGATCTAGGGTCTCCCATAGTATAATCTATGGGAGTGGAATGAAGAGATCATGCTTCTAGTGATTTAAGTCCTTGGTCATCCCGGATCTACTGTCATTGTGTATATATCTGCATTGTAGGTCGAGGTGACTAGCAAAGTAGTATTCGAATACTTCAAACTCCTTTCACATGCACTCTTGATCCTATTCATCCCATCATTATGTGTCTTTTTGGATAAAAAATAATTTTGAACTAATAGTTCTGAACTTCCTCAACAGAGAGCTTGATTTTTCGTTTGAAATGGTTCAAAATTTCTTGAAAAATTCTTGAATTAAATTTTAATAATGTTAATAAAGATACTGGACGCTGAAAGAATGGATCATTATCTCCAAAATTGAAATAAAAATGCTTTCACGTAGGATCTTATATTCTCAACAACGTTTCCATTTCTCAGCAATAAAAAGCTTGGGAGAATTTCAGTGATAATTCGTGGTTTCTTGGAGTATAAAACTGAAACGCGATCGAGTGCACCATATAATTTCAATTGACCAATGAGAGGAATTAGTCGCCCCAGTACACATGATCCACTTCGATGTAATCTCTACCAGACCGGTAACTCACCGAAGTATCCAGAATTTTTCGCTGCTCCATTATCTTCTCACAAAGTACATGTTCGCTTTTGAAAGTTTAAGAGCGATCAGCCCTCAAATGCGATACCATCACTCTAGCCTATTTAAAAAAATAACCGGTTCGAATATATTACACCTGTGCGACATTTAACCTCTTACTCTCTCTTTAATCGACCCCAAAATTATCTGTTTCTGGAAAGATTTCCAACTTGAACTTATTCTTCTTAAAGGATTTTCTCTCAGAAATTTTTCAAAAATTTCGTATAAATCTCTCAAATTTACGACAACTTTGTAAATCTCTTAAAATTCATTGTTTCTTGAAATTCGTAGAAATATCTTAAAATTCGACGAAATCTTTTCAAATTTGTTAATATTTCATAAAAACCTTTAAATTTTCACTAATTGTTTTACAATTCAACAAAATCATTGCAACTCCTTTAAATTCCTCAAAAAACTTCAAAATATTTTAAAATTCCTACAAATCTCTTAAAATTTCCTACAATCTTTCAAAATTCCACAAAATCTTTTAAAAATCTCTTGAAATATTTCAAAATTCAACGAGGAACTTTAATATCTCTTAAAATTACTGGAAACTTATTGAAATTTCAAAATTTCTTTAAATTTTTAAAAGCTTCTTAAAATTCTTTACAATTACACGAAAAACTTTAAAAGCTCTTCAAGTACGAAAAGATCTATTAAAATTATTGAAAACTTCTTGAAATTCCATAAAATTCTACAAAATGTTTTATAAATCATAAAGATCATGTGAGATTCTTTAAAATTTCCATCAAATCCCTTAGAAAAACTTAAAAAAAATCAAAATTTCTTAAAATTCTTACAAACTTTTTAACACCCTTCAAAATTCCACGAGAATATTTATAATCCCTTAAAATTTCTTAAAACTCTTCCAAGTTTCTTAAAATCATTTATAATTCCATGAAAAACTTTGAAATCCTTTAAAATACGTAAAAATCTCTTAACATTTTGTAAAATTCCATAAAATTTTTTGAAAGTCATGAAAATCTCATGAAATCCCTTTAAATTCTACTAAATCGTTTAAATATTATACAAATCTCTTGTAATCCCTTTAAATTCCTACTCCCTAAATTTGAAACAGTAAAAATACCACTGATTGAAACAGTGCATTTTGTGATAACTGGTAAGACAGTAAACTTTACTGATTTTTCAGTGGAGTTTACTGAGAATTAGTAAAAAAGTACTAAAGTGAACAGTTTTTGGAACTGATAAAACAGTAATACATACTGGCGCGTACAGTTACTTTTTACTGATTTACAGTGGAAGTCTAGAGACTGTCGGAAACAGTGAAATTTTACTGTGAATCAGTGATTTTTTACTGTTTCAAATTTAGGGATTTAAAATCTTTTAAAATTGTTGAAAATCTCTTGAAATCATTATAAAACCCAAAGAATCTCAAAGAATGCCTGGAAATTCTTTATAATCCTCTGAAATCCTTGGAAAGTTTCTAAAATCTGTTAAAAAATAACATAGTTAGCATAAATGTCAATTTCTATTTTCCCTGACATTTCTCTGACTTCCCTGACTTCCCTGACATGTGGCCACCCTGTCACTTCACCAATTTTCGTCCCCGAGTTTCACATCCAAAGTGAGAGTACACATGATGAAAAAACCAGAGTAATTTTGTACTTTTTTACCAGTACTTTTGTCTCGACTTTTGTCCCAGTTTAGGATCTTATTGGGATTCCATTGATACTTTTTTTTGCCTAAGGATGATCTCTCTCGATTCGTCATCACCTTTCTGCGTCAGACTCGTGTAAATTCCACGACCTGGTAATCGCGCGTCTGTCTCTTATGGTGCGGGAGTGGCACCATGGTGGGAGCAGATACGGGGTTCCATATGGGGGGACGCCGGGTCGGCGCGTGGGCGGCCGCAGGCAGGACGCACGTCTCGCGGGGAGAGAAGCGTGCATTCCGGATGTTTTGGAGAGGGAGATCCACATATACTGAACGAGAGAGAAAGAGAGAGGAGACACGGAGAAAAGGAGGAGAAACAAAGATCGAAAGTGGTCTTTGAAGAGGGGTAACTTCACTCTCATGTGAAGAAGATTGAAGTGGAAGAGAGAGGAGAAGAAAGGAGTAGATGGATAAAACAAAGATAGAAATAAAGAAAGAGAAATAGGTGCACACAGGACGAAAGAGAGAGGGCATATCTTCGTATGGGAAAGGATGCCATGCGCGAGTAGTGCCTCGTGGAATAAAAGGAGTTTTATATGACTCGGTGGTTTATGGTCGTGGATTTTATCTGATCGTATTGCCACCGGTGCAGATTTCGCAATAAATTAGGACGAGTTATAATTAAAAGGGCACCGGTTAACGCTCCAGCATCGCTTACTACCGGCGATAGGATGGTAACCGATCTATGCATGTTTAACAGATTCGATTAAATATCGATTACAATCACTGATATTAAGGTCCATTACCGTCCAGTACCCCTATCAAGTGTCCAGCATAAGTGTCGAGGCAAGAACGAAACTGCGCCAGCTTCTGACTCAGATTATGGACGTGTAGGTGTTTTTTCCCACAAATAACACTTCCTTTTCCTCTTTTTTGATAGTTTATGTTTGTTTATTTGTTGTTTATAATTTGAACACATAGGTCTAATACTTTATCACTTTAAGTGAGAGGTTGTTTCCAGGGTTGATAAATATTATCCTAACTTAGGGGGGCGCGTAACAAAATGGGAGTCAGGGTTTCCAGCCTGCCAGTCCCTCACTTGACTGTCGCATCATTCTTGGGAAATTACCAGCTGGGCGATGTGGGAGGACTTGATTGGACCAGTAACCAGCTTAACCACTCTCATCATATTAATAATTCAAATCTTTCAAATAAAAACTTCCCCACCAGCAGAGGTGTCTTCTCGAAACACGCGTGCTTTGATTTACAAGTATTTTTATGTGGTTGGCTGCAGACGTACTTTCCAGCTCCATATTTTCACTTCTTTTTTTTATTTGCATTCTTTTTGTTGACTCCTATTCAGGAAGAAAGAACTGAACCAAAACCTATACTTATGCCCGTACCAACTTGACGCATATTACTTCCCTCTGGTGGGGTTACTCCCTCTCTCGAGACATAAAACTGAACACCTTTTTTTTCATCAAAAGAATCGAGATTTCAGGCTGCATGCTGGAGAATTTTTAAGTTAATTTTGGAAGTGTATAATTTTTCATTGCTGAAATTATCGTAAATTATCGCAAGTCTGTAGATCTCCTACTATACTTATTTTCAAGATTATTATTCGATGTCCATCTTTGGGATATTGGATCCATAAAAAGAATGCTCATACTTATCAACTTCCCTCCTCATGTTGCAGCATTACCTTTTTACTTTGGCACTTGATAAACGATTTTCTCATTGACTTTGGGGAAGATACAGTGTTATAGTGCAGCAATTGGTCTTACGGGGGTCGAGGCATGGCCTGGCGCCGCGCATCAGTTGCCCTCAGGAATGCCGCTCCGATGTTACTGCACCACCTGGTCTTGCAATCCTTCCATCGAGAAACACCGAGGTCTGCGGGTTGCACGAAATACACACGTGGGTGGCATAAAATTTCATCACTAAGATTGTAGATCACGTTCTCCATGTTCCCAAATTTAATCCATCAGGATATTCAGGATTCATCCTCTGAAAAATAGTCCTCCATACATATCCTTCTGTACGAGATACCTCCAGTATGCAAATAATTCTCGAAGAATTTAAATCCACATTTCAGTCACAGATAAATATTCAAAGAAACCTTTTACCAGCGAGCAATCCTTCAACTTTAAATTTACTTTTTTTATGTCTTTCCTTTCTTAGGGATCATTCACCAAAATACGTGATGTTCTTAAGTGTCGTGAAATCTAGTGAAATCTATATAGAACCTCTTTTCAACTCCCCGAGTCGAAATATAGGTCCTCCTTTTATCCTCCAAATTCTCTATAATTTGTTAGAATGTAGGTAATCAATCTCTATGAAAATAAAAATAGTGAATAATTATAACTATTAATTGTCATTAATAATTTTACATTCTGAGACTAACACAGAGAGAAAATGGAGGTTTGAATGAGGACTTAGAAAATTTTACAAAAATTCAATTAGGCTAAAGAGGATTAAAAGAAGACTCAGTAGGACCTTAGAGACCTAAATGAGGACTTAAAAAATCCTAGGAAAATTGCAAAGAGAACAAAAAGAATCAATAGAGTATTAAATAGGACCTAAGAGAACTAAATGAGGATGTCGAGGACTAAAGAGAACCAAACTAGGATTTATTAAGTACTATAGAGCGTCAACAGAGAACCTATATTTCGACTCGGGTCTTTTTAAAATCCTTTGAAATCTCAAAAATTTGTTAAAGGTTCCGTGAAATCGGGTGATCGATCACATATTTTGTGAATGACTTATATGATTTCTTTTGACTTCTTTTTTTTGACGTCTGTTTTTCTTTTGACCTAATTATGTACGTCAGAAAGATGATCCATATAAAGTTGATAATTTTTTTCCTCAATGTCACGTTTTGATAAATCGAATTCAAGATTGTGAATGGGAGTGCCTGTCGGCTGAAGCTGATAAGAACTTCGACTGATTGGTTGTCCATTTAGTAAGTATCTTTACATTTCAATGACCGGACGGACACCAGACAGACTATAATAGCCCCTGGACGTCTAGTCTTGATAAGAACGAGACGACCCTCTATTTATTTCACATCTCCCTCTAAAGATACAACTCTTCGAAGTGACATTAAACTAATGTATAGCTTATCTCTCACTTTTAGATTTTTAACCAGAAGGTGCCTAAGATCATTAAATCCTTAAAAGCATATGAAAATCCTATTCTACTCTTTTCAGAACGAATCTAAATATTTGATTGAAAACGAACTGAAAATTAGGCTGAGACTCAGACTAATTTCTGGGTCTCTGAGTAAAGCCTGAGAAAAAATTTAAGCGCAAAGTCCGCCTCTCTCATTAAAATTTCAACACAAGACGATCCTTCTTACGAGTAAAATGCATCTCCTGAAACTTATTCAGAAGCGCGGATCTCATCGCTTCTTGAGAAAACTGGCGGCGCCAAAACAAATAATAACACACTCTTTCTCAGGGATTACGTTGAGTCCATGTGCGCACGAGGGAAAAATAATTTTGAGAAAAAAAAGAAAATATAAATAAGTAGGCGGTTGAAAACATTTGGTTTCTTGCGTATATGAAACGAGTGTATGTGCCGGAGTGTGAGCTAGCAGACAGCGAGCGAAGGGCAATTTGCGGTGCTGCGCTGAATGTTTCATTACCGAGAGGCGCTCTTGGGTAGCTACCGAATTTCGAATGAGCTACTGCCTACCTCGGACCTGCGTCTGTCAGGCCCTGAAGACTCATAATTGAAATCCGCTGCCTCGGGATGGCCGCCAACCGCAAATTGTGCGAGCAAACACTTTTGTCTTGGGCCGCCCGCAATTTGCATCCACACTCGCATGTATTCGTATGCGCACATTCATTTCTATATAACGCCAATCCAATGAAATTGCGAGTGCAACTTTCGCACTCGAAAGAAAGTGTGTGTGTTTCCGTGAGAGTGGAATGAAATTTTTTCTTCGTCGAAATTCCCGAGTCGAAATATAGATCTTTTTTATATTCTCCATGATGCTGAATTAATTCTTTTTTAGATCTCCTTAGTACTCGACATCCTTATTTGATTCTGTTAGATCTTATTTAGTGCAATTTTAATCCTCTTTGAGTCTCTTTAAAATTTTTCTAGCATTTCAAGTTATCATTTACACCTCTCATAATCTCTACAATATTTTAAGTCCGATTTTAATACTCTAATTATCTCTGGAATAATGTTATATCCTATTTAGAGGTTTTGAATGTATATACATTTATTGAAAATAATATTTAAAGTTAACTAAAATATTCATGATTAACTATTTTGAAATATTTAACATTTTCCTCTCTTAAAAAATCCTCTTAAAACTCCCAGAACCCGAATAGAAATTTTTCTGTGGCCCCGATCGGGCCCAGATTGGGGAATCTGGCCCCGATCGGATTCAGATCGGGGGATTTCAGACCGGGGATGAAACATACGGCCCGACCAGGCCCAGATCTGGTCAAACCTGGCCCGATCGAGCCGGACGTTTCAAAAACTTATTGGAATTCTTTAAAATGCTAAGATAACAATAAAAATCTCTTTATACCCTTTAAAATCGATTAAAAGTATTAGAAATCTCATCAAATTCTATGAAATCCTTAAAAATCCCTTATTTAGAATTTTTAAGGATTGGCTTTTGAATGATTTGTTAAGTTGTAAGAAGTAAAACAAATAATCGTGCGCGTACGATTATTTAAACGTACGTACCTCCTTAGTTTCCGTAGAATTTTTAAGTTCTCTTTTAAGGCTCTGTAACTTTTTGAATATTTTTAACTCCTTTTTAGACACTATTTAATCTCTAAATTTCAAAAATAATTTTTCTATCTCATCTCTAAACACTTCTTAATCTCTACATTACAAAATTTAAACTCTAAATTTAACTCTAAATTTGCAATTTATAGTAAAATCATGTATCATTACTAAAGAATAATAGATTGTTTTTGATTATTTTCAAGGGCAATATACTTTTACCAGTTAATCTAGATAATTATGATTTTAATGTCAAAGTATAGGGCCTATATTTCGACATAATTAAGTCCGTTTTAAGACCTCTAAACGTGCAAAAGTGGAAATTTCCGCACATTTTGAGGAGTTAAATAGTACTTAAATTATATTGAATTAGTTCTCATTAGATCCTCATAAAGTCTCCAAGATTAACTTAAGAGAATCAAAAAAGAATTCAGATTTTGACTCGGGAAGGAAGCCTCAAGCGTAAAGGATGCAGTTTATTGTTAACAATTGCCAACATTTCTTTGTTTCATTTTCACCGTTTTATATTTGTACATGTCATACGTTTTTCGAGATATTTTAATATTTGATCTGAAGAATATTGTCCACAATTATATAGCTCTTGCTTACCGCGATCTTATTTTAGTCAATAATTCTTGAGGATCTTGGTAAGAATAACCGGACAAAAGGAATGGTGCACATAGAGATTTTAGGATCAGGTAGGCAAGAAGATTCTCATGTGAGAATCGTCTACCAGATCTGAAGATGAGAGAAAAAGCGTTGCTTCGGCCCAAATCTGATCCAGTGATCCTTTTTACAAGGGGTTTACCACAGAGGTCTTATAAACAGAATCTCTTTACTACCTTCTCATATTTGAAATGTGTACGTTTTAAGCTCTTCCCAAGATGGTACAAATATAAATTCATCTCATGAAGGATCAACGGTCTATCTTTTATAGATTTACTCTGGGGTGAATGGACCGACATATTTCAGGTCTGCTGAACCACAACAAAAAGGCTATCGTGTTTAATTCAAATATTGTGGAAAGAATTTCATAATATGTTACCAACAAAACGAAGTTTACAATTTTCTCTGTTGACGATAATGATAGGTTTGAATGAGTGACGACTTTTACTTCCTGCAAAGATTTCTTGCAGATGAAATACATTGTAGTGAAATGAGTGAAGGAATTATGCTCGCGAACATTTTCAAATGGCCATTTATCAACGTAGGTTATGTGATACCTGAACCAACGCCTCTTAGTGAATTATTGGGGGTCTAGGAAAGAAGGTTGGTCAGCGTGGCTCAGGGGCGACGTGAATTTGTAATTCGTAAGTTATCATCCAGTCAGGATTTTTTAAGGACGCCATTAATCAGTCTCTAAGCGCGTTAAATATCGCTGCGATTATAGAATGCAGTTCTCAATGACGAATGATTTCCATGTTCCTTTTCTGGACCAAACATTACGAACATTCTACATTTTCTAAGATCTGAGATAACTCAGATAACATTTCAGAGATATAAGATTTGAGACGGAAAAGGAAAATGTGTTTACATGTTTCCAAGGATAATTATACCCCAAATTTCCGCTGTAATTTACGGTTGACAGCTTTAAACATTTGAGACAGATGAAATATAAGAAATGATTATAATTTACGGATCAATTAATTCTTATCTAAAAATACATTCCACACAGCTCCAATAACTTTCGCAAAATTCCTTAAATCCTTTAAATAATTGTCCATCACCAATAAATTGATGATGAGAAGAAACCGAATAATTGAGATTTCTTTTTTGATTTCTACTGAATAGAGGTGATTGATAACATAGAGATTTCTTTTTGAGTAAACAGTAATTCACCTGTCAGTAAAAAATATGTCCGACAACGGTCGAGTTCGTTTTCACATCGATCCTTACCTCGGAGGCACGACTTCGTTTCATTTGCATGAGAGCATTTCGTTTATGATACAAACTTACCAGGGGAATCCCATATAAGGCTCGGCGGCCAGTTGCCTTTCGAGCTGTCAGCGAGAAGGCTATTGTCAACGACAGATGGACGTCGAATGGGCAACACGTGTTGCATACAACATTGCATGAGATGCATATATGTATATCCGCCATTCACCGAAAAAGAGCCTGTGCTGTTTTATGCATTATCGACAGGTACCAAACAATGGAACCGATAAAAGTTACTACTCTTCCTCTATTCGAGCACCTGTCCAGATTCCCAAATCTGATAACCATTTTTTAATTTTAAATCTAATCCCCAAAAAATTAGACAAAAATTCATGTGTATATAAAGGATTTTCCTTAAAAAAGTCAAAAATAACATGCTTCAAAATGGTTAGAGAGCCCTATTGAAAAAAATGACGTCACAAAAAGACGTCTTTAAATGACGTCTTCAAATGACGTCATTTAAAAACGTCATTGGCTATGTCATAAATTGGAACATAAAATGACGTCTTTTTTAAACTGTTTTTATCATCGGCAAAATGAAATTACGTCATTTTTTTCCAACAAAATAACGTCATTTGAAATATTCACAAAGGTTTAAAATACAAATAACGTCAAATAACGTCAAATAACGTCATACAAATAACGTCAAATAACAAATACAAATAACAAATACAAAAAATGAGCGCGCCTACGGCGCGCGGGGGGTCGAATATAGTTCGATCGTCGCGCTTCGCGCTCCGTGTTGCGCGCTTCGCGCGCTTGTGCCCTGCAGGAGGCTTGCACTTTACAGGACGCTCGTACCTACATGTTTTTTTTTTTAAATTACTTTAAATTTAAATTTAATTAAATTAAATTTAAATGAAATTAAATTAAAGCATTGAATGTAAAAGAAAACTAATTTACTTAAGGTTCTATCGACCTTAAGGAGCACATTCTCATCAGGGCACTCGCGCTTCGCGCTCGATATTTTATTTAAACCTCGCGCTCGGCTCTGTTTAACAATATTTTTCATGATTAAAACGAAAACTACTCATCCTATTGAAAAGTGGCCAAAAGATAACTTGTAGATCTTTCTAAGACCAATAATTATGTTTCTTATCATTTTCTCTGCATCTCGCGTCATTTGGCTCAAAATTTGAATTTTCGATTTTTTAAGGAAATTCAAAAAGTTGTTATGCCTATCCTATAGGGCGTTCAAAAAGAAACATTTTTCATCTTTAGACTTTTTTTCATACCGTGCGTTGTTTGGCTTCTAATTTAAGTTTTCTTTCATTTTTTTGGATTTTCAAAATGTTATAAGTCTTTCAATTTTTTTTTTATCCAAAAAAGTCATTAAGAAAAATTGTTCGACTTTTTGAGTACTACGAACATCCGTCATTAGAATTTTTAAATTAAAAAAAAAAGTGGTATCAAAAATTTTCAAAATGCTCCAACTTTTTGAATTTTTATCCAAAATGGCTGGCCAACGAACTTGACCTTCATTTTAGGACACTCAAAGAGTATACCAAAGGCCAATCCAATCGGTCAATTCTTTCGAAAGTTATCGTGCTCACAAACTAAAAATCTACAGACAGACAGACACACAGACACACAGACAGACAGACAGACAGACACACAGACAGACAGACACATTCGTAAAAACATGTTTTTCGGGTTCAGGGGGTCCCAAAACGTGGACATTTGACAAAAACTGGGGGGGTCAAATTTTACACAAATCTAATACCTTCTCTGATGAGAATGTAATAACAAATAAAATAACGTCAAATAACGTCAAATAACGTCAAATAACGTCATACAAATGACGTCATTTTTTTCAATAGGGAAATGACGTTATTTTGCTGAAAAAAATGACGTAATTTCATTTTGCGGATGATACAAAAAGTTTTTAAAAGACGTCATTTTATGTTCCAATTTATGACATAGCCAATGACGTCTTTAAATGACGTCATTTGAAGACGTCATTTAAAGACGTCTTTTTGTGACGTCATTTTTTTCAATAGGGAGGAGAATCTAGATTAGATAAATGCAGACGCAATTTTGCAGGATCTTCTTTAGAAGCGACTCGGAAATCTGGGAGACATCTAAAGAAGGGTGGAATTTCTGAAGGTTTCAAATGACCTTTAAAAGAAACTGATACCAGGGACTGAAAAGCTTTTTCTAATCACAGCACTTAGGACAATGATCCTGATCCGAAGGCGGGCAGGTGGATCCGAAAATCCAGAGCTTAGACTGGAAACCGTAAAAATCCGCTTTATCGGGATGAGACTTCGTTCGAAGTGGCACTTTATCTATCTGTGGAGCCTGGGTAATGTGTGCAACATAACACCGATGTCCTTCAAGAACTCAGGGTTAACTGGTCATAAAAAGTTGATGGAACCTGTCAATAACATCTTGCATTCTAGACTTTCGAAAGTTTTTCATTTTAATTGCTCTTCATTTTTACATATCAAGCTTCAAGAGCGAATTCCGCAATTAACGTTAGCTTATGAAAGAAGGTCACGCTAACTGGGATAGAATAAATTAAATTTTACAAGTCTTAATGAAGCTAATTCCCCTTCGGTTGACAAACCGTTCAGCAACGTTAAACAACGTCATAAAGTGGATAGACCGTTTGCTATGCTAATAACCTTCCTTACAATGTTACAAGTGTCACCGCCTCCACATTCAAGAAGGGTCTGCAGCATAATTTATGTCACGATACTTCATTGTAACTCGATATCCTGTTTAATGCTAGTCTCCACAGTCTTTATAAATGCCCAATTCGGATTGCAGCTAAATAACGTGGAGGTGGATGGCGTGCCTTCCAGACTACAGAATTTTCTTTAATCTCTAACATCGGCGGCACGATCGTCTGACATTTTGTACTTGCAGTATCATTTGTCTAGTAGGGAGTAGGTTTCAGTTTACGATCGATTAAATTCATAAATAGCTGATTCGTCAGGGAAGCGAAAGGGCCCGACATAGGACGTAAAACACGACAATACAAGATTTTAACCGCCCTCTACAGGATATTAGTACGACGTGGGCACTGGGCAGTGGGCACACTGTGTGAATGCGTTTACGCACCGCTCATTTGAATATTTTATTGTTACGGCTTTTCAATAGCACGACGTCCAAGTGATAGGATGTGTTGAGGATTTTATGGCCAGAAGAGGTGACGTCCCTGCAAGGCGTGGTACATTAATGACACTCTCTGTATTTTAACGATCAAAGCCAAACTTCGCCTTGTAATAAGTATAAAGTCTACAGCAAGACTTTATCAATGCAAATTGTATAAATAAGCTCTTGCACTTTGTATTTTTTTATTGCGGAGTTTACTCAATAAACATTACATCTTGGAGTGAGAGGACATGCACATGTTGTTTCATAATTTTCTACTAATTTCTAATTCTCATAATGGTTGAGGAAAATATGTTCATTTGCGATGCTTGACCATATCAGTTATCAGATAATATTTTATCAGAAAAATATAAAAAATTGAGGTTGTAAACGCAGCAGAAAATTTTTCGATATTTCGAATTTTGAATATTGCATCAAGAGTTGATCTCAGCGAATTCGGATCCAGGATAGAGATCCAATATTGGTAAGATGAAAATGTTTCCAGGGTAGAGCGATAAAATTCGCTGGCGTTCGTCCGGTCGACTTTGATAACGATCGGTTATCAGATCGAAAGTCTCATAAACGCAGCTGTAAAAGTGCTCGTATTTCGAAGAATGCAAGTGCAGCGGCCATAATTTTGGTTTGCGAGTTTCGGACGCAAAGCGAATATGCAAAGATTTCAATAGCGATAACCAAACCAAGAATAGAGCTTCCTGTTTGAAATCAGAAAACATGGTATCTATATTTTTTACTATTTTGACTCGATTTCCGGATAGAAATCTCGGAAATTTATGCATCAGATCTGTTTATTTTGTTTTTTAATATTGAACAACATAGAAAATACATGAAAAATAGGTTCTACTGTGACGCAACAATTAGTGAACATCCTCCTTCCGGTTCCACTCAGGAAAATGCTTTCAAGGTCCCCTTGGCGTTTATTGTCTGGCCAGACACTTGACACCTTTAGTAAGTATCGTCGGGCATTTTTTACGTCCCACTGAGTCACGTGTCTTAAGAAATGTGCAAAAAAGTTTTTACCGGAGGTAAGTACAAGATATATGGCAAGAGACGTGTTTAGTTTCCGTTCTTCGGTCCAAATAAGTTACTGACGTCTTTTACGCTCGACTGCCTCACATGATTAAATTATTGAAACGTGCTTAGAAAATGCAATTGTGTTTGTCTCTCCACACGGAACAAGACAACAGATCACGTGGCAAGTTTCAAAATTATTTCATTATTTAAACTTCATACGATAAACTAAAAAGTAATCTAACCGATTTTTTAATTTTAAAATGAATTTTAAATTAAATATTAAGTAAATAAAGATGAGTCATTTTTTAGAAATTTAGCCTCGAATTTAGTAGATGTTCTTGAAGCTAAAAAGGTAAAAAATGGAAGTCGAAGTGCTAAAAAGGCGACAAATCGATTACAAAGGCCGCAGAGTCGTTTCGTTTACTATAAGCACCCGGAAATCTGCTATTGCCGACAGTAATGACTTTGGTCCTTCAGTTGCGAAGAGTGTCTCCAGATTGCGTTTGCACACTCAAGAGCCTGAGAAATTTCACAAGCCTACCCTCTGATTTTAAAGGACCGACTTCCGTTTCATCTTATCTGCAAATTGTAACAGCAAGAAGCGTGACGAAAGTCGTTAGGTCTCCACGCGACCGTGAAATCTTTATTCAAATGGAATCTCATTACTTTTGTTTTTATGATATTTTTAAGAAAACTGTAATACTAAAATATAGATAAAGATTAATGTAAACAAAATTGTAAATGATACAACTTCTCAACAGACAAAAATTGACCTTACATTAACCCACGTTCATAATAGAGCATTAGACACTCAGAATGAAATCCACGTGTAGAACGGTAATAAAAATTTTGAATCAGTGGGTGCTTATGCTTATGCTTATACAAAAATGAATCCAGTGCGGAAGTCCGTAAATAAAAGCTGCTCACAGTCATAATTCACATTCATCCGGCCTTAAGTATATATTTTACGAGGTATCATTTTTTGTATTATTTTCTCGGCGCGGAAAAGCTTCTTCCAAACCAAATAGTACTGACTGGAACCAATGTAGAGATTCCGCCCACGCAGGGAAACTTCCTGTCTTCCTCTTGTGGGGTATTTATCTGTTTTCCAAAACCCTTGCCTGAACCAACACCTCTTGCTCAAAAATTCGAAAGAGATCTCCCAAGGGTCACATATCTTTCCGCTCATCTCCCTCTACTGAAAACAGACTCACTCTCGATTCTATTTTATCTCACGAGACACAAGGAAAGGAGTATACGTCACGTTACATCGTCTACTAAAGTTGAAGGGCCTTTCCGAAGTCAGCTGCCAACATGTTTGATTCTTTTGGTATACCTTAGACCTTAGACACTGCATTGTAGGTCTGCTGGGATTCCCTCGAGAATTAACACCACCGAAGGCAATTCATCAACTCTCCCTGTCAAGAAAAAACTTTCCAGAGACCGATCGTTTCCAATAAAAACGTACCTGAGGTCTCCCCTTTGTGAAATTATGGGCTCGCGTGTTTGCTTCGAATTGATGAGGACGCTCTGATATCACTTCACTGACAATAACTTGTTCTTGTGCCCGTTTTGCTCACGTTTTGGTGAATCTTGCAAACGATAACAGAATTCAATTTAAATGAATTATTTCGAGTTGCCTCAATTACAACTCTTAGGGAGAGAAAAAAAATGATCCGTTTGATTTATTTACATTGCTTCTGGTTTTAAACTTTCCTGAATAAGTTAAAGTTGTTCATTCAATATTAAATTTCGTACTCTGTATTTCGAGCTGTATTTGATATCAATATTTGCAAAGGTCAAGCAGGAAGCAGAGTTAAAAAGTTTGGATGAGAGATTAAAATGAACCTAGAGACCAGGATTTTTAAAAATTATCTAATAAGGGCCATTATTTAGTATTATATATGTGTGAAGTCGTAATTGATGCTTGAGCTTAATTAAACAGTGTCTGGATATTAAAGCATTCACATTCTCTGCTTGAGCTTTCAAGATCGATTAAAAGGTCTTGAAATACGCGATGATTAAATAACACCTCGTAGTATCTTGCCAGATGGGTTCATCTTGATGATAGCCGGCCCTGTCTTGGCAGAAGACACCCACGCAGGTGAGGCCACACACGATGGTCCCGTCATTTGTTGGACATCGCATGGTCATGTCATGTTGCAGGAACGTGGTACACAGCATTGTACACTTCTTTGCACTGTCCCGCGGCGTGTCGCACTTCAATGTACTCGTGCAACTTTATGGTCGAAACCGATTGCGTTTCAGTCCATCACTGAGCCCGTCTGACATATCCACACATTTTCTATCTAGTAAAAGCTTCAAAAATCTAATCACTGTTTTTTTTTAATGAATTCTACAACTATTTCAATTAAAAACCAGATCAATCAAGTTTAGACGGTTGATTGACCTCGTTATTGATGCGACTTGATTAATTGACTTAGACATTGCATACACTGAGAAAAATAGTTCGTGAAACTTTACCGAACTCAGTTCAGTAAACTGGGGACATAGGGACATTTCGGTAAAGTTAAATTAATGAAAACTTAATGCTTAGAACGTGAAATTTTGATAAATTTGAAGGAATATCTACCGAACTTAACTGTGAGAAAGAAACAGGGCCAAACAATTAATTTTTTAATGCTCCGCAATATTACAAACACAAAGTGCTGTGACTAAAATTTTTAGATGCCCTCACATCATATTTATAAATTTATTTTTTCAATATAAGTAAATTAGCATAATAATGACATTATGAATACCCTAATTAATGATTGTAAATATTAATACACACTTAAACGGTGGATTATTATTATTTATTATCATATTCTAAAAAAATGTATAGAGTTGAACTCGAAATATATCGAAAATCGTAATGTTTTCTTCTTATTGGTCAATACAGGTGACGCTGGAAATTTTAAATCTGCAACGTGAAGTACTTTTAAAAAAATGTATTTGTATACATTTTAAATGATTTTGCAATGTGCAAATTATTTTTAAAAACCTAGAAAGTAGGAAAATCAATATAAAATATAAATTTTACTACTAAAATTTAATATCTAATTGATTGTCTTCAAAGAACGAATCACAACCACAACAATTCTCATTCAGTTTGACATATTTTGTTTTATATAGGAAAATAACGATTAAACGTACCATCTTAATACTGAAGATCTCATTTTATAATAACTCATACTTTTTGGATTACTAAAAACTCTTATAACTTCGTTTATTATCCATAATTTTTTTTTTGACTTGATCAAAGACATAATTGTAATTTAAACTTTTTTCTTAACTGCAAAAATATTATAACTGTAATTTTTCTTTCAATTTAAATAAATTGAAAGTCAATTAGACCATGAAAAACTGTAAAAATTTCAATTTACTAAAATTCAAAGAATGTTCTTATAAAGTTGATATTTTGGACATTAAGAAAGATTTTAAGTTTAAATTTTGATTTTAATTTTATTTATTCATTTCGATTTGTCAAGATATTACTACTATAGGTTTAATGTTTGACTTAGTTCTTCATTAGTTAAAGCCAAGGTAAAGTTGATATTTTGGACATTAAGAAAGATTTTAAGTTTAAATTTTGATTTTAATTTTATTTATTCATTTCGATTTGTCAAGATATGACTACTATAGGTTTAATGTTTGACTTAGTTCTCCATTAGTCAAAGCCAAGGTCAAAGCCAAGCAAGGCGACTGTCTTGCTTGACGTTGAGTTCGTTGAATCATTAGGAGAGGCTTGGAATTATAATATTGAATCAATTAAATGCATAGTCAATAGGAATGCAAATAGTTCAAATGAATACGATCAGAGATGTTGTTGAAAGTTGAAGAGAGATCAGGAGCAATCGCTCGGTGAGAAAGCACCCTGATTTCCATCTACAATAATGTTAAGGACCGAAGGAGTAGGCATTTGTAATCCCGCGAAAGCTGGGACCAGGATCCAATTTATATCGCGTCCTGAAGACGTAGTCGATTAATCCTGTAGGACTCGCGGGACCACCCAGGTGAAACTAACACCCTGCTTTCGTTCTCTCGCCCTGACATTGCTCGCGCGTCGTAAACGTCCTTCGTCCTACTTTAACGGTTCGGCGGCTTTTACTAAACGCCCAACTCCAGACAAACTAAAGACCCAATCTCAACGCAGCTGCGTCCTCAACCCTTTTTAATCAGCACTTAATCGTCCTTCTCGCCGTAATTCCGATCACATTCCTCTCCCGATGTAGGCCAATTATTTTAGTACACCGAAAATCAATCGAAAATCGTCTATTTTTTATTTAAATGCTGATTTGATGTAGTTTATTATCGAGAATTGATTCTTATAAAGAGATATAAATCAAGAGAGTATTTATGGAAAAGTGAGCTGTGAAAAGAATTTAGGTGTTATCTTAATCCGAGATGAATAATTTTTAGGATGAAGAAAAGGCACTCGATCATATAGGACATCAAGGACCTTTAACTGACTCAGCATTGGATTGTGCGGGCAGATGTTTCGAAGTGGACACTGGACACATCTTCGATCAAACGACACCCACAATCTGCACGATTATGATAATATTTATTCGCGACGGGACATTTATTTTTATGATTTTTTCTTTTCGGTTAGACACGTGAAGGGCGAAAACGATTTCCAGTGCTAATTTGAATATTGCGTTGCGGGGGTGTCAGTAACGGGCAGCTGCACGACTCGCATAAAACAAAACGTTTCTGAACCATTCGCGCTTCTTCGGAAGAAAGTATACGTGGGTGTGAGACAAGGTTTGCAAAGATGAATAGTTTGAAATTTTATCTGAATGGGAAAAGCACCTTGTTACACAAACCCGAAAGGCTTTTATTAAAATTAAATATACTTTAAATCAATCATCAATCAATCGAACGTAATTGAGTGCAATTTGTAATTGCATTTCTGGAAAGATAAATAGCGATAAATTATAAATCGATGATCGCGTGAATTTAGAGAACGTAGCGAAACGTTATTTATTATCAAGTTTTTTTGTTGAAATTTCTTACGAGAATTTATTACTCCTCTTCTATAGCTAAAATAGCGGGGAAATCGACATTTGTTTTTACGAGGCGTGTCTAATCGATTCCCCGATATTAATACTTCCCATCAAACCTGTTCGTATGCCTGAATCGAGGTGCATGGTGCACATATCTACCTAAGGATATATGAAAACCCACACAGGCACACTTATTCACTCCCCATGGTTACCCCGAGGGTTTTGAATTCTTTCCCCATTACGAGGTCACAGTTCATTTCCTAAGCAAGGTCACAGACACCTGCTTCTAACACTTGGAGGGCTTATTTTACCGCCACTTTAGGTGGCCTTTTTAGGTGCCTTTTTCTCAAGATGTGTGTGAACTTGGCACCGTCATTTTCTGAGGGGGGGTAGATCTTTAGTTAAGAGGTGGATAAAAGCAGGTTGTATTAATCACGAGATAAGGAAACTGGATTCTCATCCAAATTAAACAAGAACCTTATGTCTAATTATTTTTCAAAAATATTTATGCACTGAATCGAAACTACTTTATAATTGCAACTTCTTTATAGTTCTGAATTTTATTTCCTATTTTAAAAAAGTGATGTTACCAATATATCGAACACATTGTTATCGAAAACCTGATTAGTTTAGAAACTGCGCGAATTTTGTGAATGTATCGAATTTGAAAACAATTTTCAGACTATTTTCGTTGTCAAAAAGGTTATTAAGACAGAGAATGCGAATTTTACAAAATTTATTGAAATTTTAGAAATATTAAAGGATATTTCAAGAAATTTTATGAAATTTATTCTGATTTACAGAAATTTTAAGGGATTTTACCAGTTATTGGGGTTTTATAGAATCTAAAGAAATTTAAAGAATCTAAAAATCTAATAAAGAATTTTCATAGGATTTTCACGTAATTAAAAGTATTTAACGAGATTTCATGGAATTATAAATAATTTTAAAGGATTTAATGATATTTTGTGTAATTTTAGAAACTTTAAAGCTATTTAAAGGAATTTCGCGAAGTTTCATTGGATTTTTAGGTATTTTAAGGGATATTAAATAGTTTTAAGGACTTTTAAGGGATTCAAGGGATTCTACGAGATTTCATTGGATTTTTAGCACTTTTAAGAGATCATGAGATTTTGAGAAGTCTTAAAAGATTTAACGATAGATATGTTGTGGAATTTTAAGTGATTTTAAAAACTTTTAAGGTATTTGAAGGGATTTCACAAAATTTCATTGGATTTTTAGATATTTTGAGGGTTTTAATGAGATTTAATGGGACTTTGAACAATTCCAAGGAATTTAAAAGGATTCTACAAATTTATTGAGATTCCTAAAATTAGACTAGGAATTACAAGTCTTCATATTTAAAAATTAAAAATTTTGAATTATTTTGCATACTTTTGAAATCCCTTAATTTTTCCAATCCCACAATTTTTTGGGAAAAATTATGAGATGTTAAAGTATTATAAAGTAATTTTAAGGAATTTTACTATATATTTTGTGGAATTTTAAGTAATTTGAGAAACTTTTAGACATTTTACGAAATTTCCTTGAATTTTAAAGTATTTTAAGAGATTTAATGAGATTTCATGGAATCTTGAAAAATTTTAAGGAATTTAAAAGGGCTTAACGAAATTTATTGATATTTTAGAAATATTAAGTGATTTCACGGTATTTCGAGGAAATTTATGAAATTTTTAAAGATTTTACGAAATTGCATGAAATTTTAAGTAATTTTCAGAAATTTTACAATATTTCATAGGATATTAAGTTATTTTAACGACTTAAGGGATTTCAAGGGATTTACGAGATTTCATTGGATTTTCAGGAATTTCCAGGGATATTAAATAATTTTAAGAAAATTTATTTCCAGAAATTTTAAAGGATTTGTTGAGATTATATTAGATTTTCAAGAATTTTAAACAATTTAACGAAATTTCATGGAATTTTGAGTGATTTTAAGTAATTTTAAGTAATTTTAAGAAAGATCAAGTGAATTTACGAATTTTAAAGAAATTTCACCAAATTTTGAAGGATAAAGGCATTTTAAGAAATTTTATAAAACTCATGAAGATTTCTGAAATTAGATGAAGAATTACAAGATATTATATTTCAAGAATTGAAAATTCTCAATTATTTTTTCTACTAGCAAAATGTGTGCAAAAACGAGAAACCAATTGCGCGCAGAGCGCGCGGATCATAATTGCTAGTTTGTATACAAAGCAGAGGAATCTTTAATTTTGAATTTGATTTGTAAATTCCCTTCCCTCCCTCTATTCAAAATCCTCTTTCTATGTAAACTTGAGTCTTATGCAAATGTGGGTTTCTTTATCACAAAAATAACTCTGTCGTCTTTTCAGTTTGGTAGTTCACTTAAAAGATGAGCATTTTAAGATATTCTTTTCAACCCTTTTCGTGGCGACGGCGCGACTTTCGTCGTGGAAGAATTCCTGCAAAAGGCCCAATCATTCAGAGCCCGGGAACGTAATGAATGGCTGGCATTTACATACGAAGATGGCGAGTATCTTATTACAAGAGAAGCAGGGGTGGGTTCTTACGTAGAGTTCGGTTAGAGCTCACATGGGGAACAATGCTCGCCAAGGTGGTCGCGAAGGTAATGCCTGAACGACGCGCCGTTGAAGACACGATTAACATCCGTTAATAAGATGGATGTGCGTGACTGCCATTGTTGTGCCACGGACATCGGGTGTGATTTAGATGCTTTTGCACCGAATGACCCGTCATCTCTATGATCGGTTGAGGGGGAGGCATCCATTCCCTTTGTTTATCACCTTTTTTCACCCCCCGGCCTTTCAAGTATAGTGTTTAACATGATAATTTGTCAAGTGAATTGTATAATTGATAATTTGTAAAAGGATAAAGCACACAAAAGCATTTAAAGCATATAAACCTTTAAAATCTCAGATCTTGAGAATTTTCAATGAATAATAATAATTTGAGCAAAACATTTGTTAAATATAATGACTCGAACTGTAGAAGCTGATTACTTCCTCATGTAACTCAAATAACAGAAATTATTTCGCAGAAGGCACTTTCAATCGTTCCATTAATCATTTCATAGAAAAGTAATAACTCACACGTCTACTAGAGAAATCCAAATTCATGTAATTCAGGATAATTGCATTTCCGAGCAAGTTTTCCTGGGGGCAAGCATTACCCTTTTTTCAGTCAGATCCGGCACCTTTTCACGAAGCCATTTGCCGCGATCGTGCAGTACTGCAACCGTATGAGAGAGGCCTGGCAAGACTCGTGCGAAGGCGCAAGATGCAATGATAGCAAGACGCGCATAGCAGCTGTTGCTCGCGATAGCGCCAAGGGAGGGTTTAATGTACCACGAAGCCCGAGATGCGCGCATAATCTCCTACATGCGCGCGAGGAATATGCACTATACGCGAATGCATATTTCTTAACGCGCGGCATATGGCGCTCAATGATTTTTCTCGAGAGTTAATTATTCCAAGCATCTATCCCGCCAAAAGGACACCGCCGTTTCAGTGTTTCACTCCTCGCTCGGGAATCTTATTTCACTTGAGCCGAGCACAGAAATTACATTTGCGGCTTGCCCACGAAAAATTACGCAACTCGTACCTTATCGCCTTCACATTTTTTCACACAGAGTGCAGATAATGTTTCGCTGGGAATGAAAAAAGCGGAATTTATGCAGTACGCTCTGAGAAATGCTGGGTAATTAAAATTGATTTTTATGGAGATGGACATGGATAGGAAATTGGCAATTATACTTTACAAGATACATTCACTTTTATTTACATTCACCAGGGTTAATGTAAACTGACCCATATCTCAGATAATTTCGCACATTACTTCACTCTCCATCAATAAACCATCATGCCTTGGCCCCGCATAGATTCCTTTTCCCACATCATCAATTATTAAGCGATCAGCCTCACATTTGTGGTAACATGTGGACATTGTGGAAGCACCAATCGCGAGTTCTATTCGATCTTCGAACATCTCTGAATCAATGAACCCGCATGTGGAGGGTCTCTTATGAAAAAGGGGTGTGTGTAACACCCACACACGACGGTGTAGAAAGGTTGCACCTGGTCGAGCAAGATTTGAGTGCTTTAAGTGTATAAGTGCATTCTCTGATGCGAAATACATAATACATTAGAGGCACAGTATGTCAGAACTCACATCAGAACTTGGAACCCAGTACTCGTAAACAATATTCATTGCAGTGGCTGACAGTGTCGTGACCTGTTCCGGATGAAAGTACACGGAAAAAATATGTCCTGTAAAAAATGTAGAATTAGTCCAGGAGTTTTGGACGGGTACCAAAATATTGGAGATCTTGAATGACTTTTAATAAAAGGTTTCAAACTTTTCAATACTAAATGCAAATGAGTCTTGGAAATTCTCTATAATAGTCTAGGAAAAATAGTTTTGTATTTACTGAAGAGCTGGGATTACAGAAAGTCCTGGACAGTCTGGGAAAATGTTGCGCATTGATGTGCGCAGTCGACCATCAGCTGGCAGAGTGAAATATAAAGTTAATAAGTGTACTTATATAAAACTCACGAAATCTTAAACATTAAAATATTAAAAATAATAAAATGATACAGTTATAATATAATATTTAAATAAAACATGTTAAAACAAATTAAATATCACTTGGGTCATTGTGACGTTTCTCACAAGCGGTGAAGATTTGGCTAGTTAGTATATGAGGACCATTTCGACCGGTATACTCAGCGTGCGATATTCTGCGTTAGAGAATTTCGTTGTATGTAGTAGTGTTAGGTTAGGTATAGAATTAGGTTTGTGTGTATTAATTAAGTGACGAAAACGTTTCTCGTGTGTGTGATATGAACTTGGTCACAAAAGAGTACTAAGTCTGAAGTTAGCTTTGCTTTTTTTATTTTGTTTAAGAACCCTTCATATTTTCCTAAACTGTCCAGGACTTTATGTAGTTCTTTCTTGCACTTAGTATTGAAATATCTTGTAAATTTCATAGAAGGAGGTTTACAATTTTTACAACATTTTGGTACCCGTCCAAGATTCCCAGACTGAGTTCTACACTTTTTATAGGACATATTTTTTCCGTGTATAGTTTGGACTTTGAAGTTGTTACTTCAAGAGGGACTTTACGTGTCCACTACTGTCCATCTCTTTCGCTTCCCCATAGTGACAATTCGCAGAATTGAGATCTCGACGGGGCAGGCTTTCTCGATGTAGCTCTTATCGATTGTCGGTTTCTTGACAGTGAAAAATGAAAGCTACGGACCTGGCGATCATGCGTACATACACGGATCGAAAAGTGGAACGAAGAACGGTCTGATGATCCTCCCTCTCGACACACGCAGCACAGAGATGGCAGAAAATAAAATACACGAGGCTGATCCGATTTGCAATTGTTCTCCAAAAGAATGCGAGCCCAGATACCCGCGGCTACAACGCCGATGCGATTTCTCTTTCGGGACAAACGAAATTTCGTTGGCCAGCACTGAAATCCATTACATGTACGAGTACGTTGTACATGCTATCAAGAACTTCAGATCTGAGTTAACTTCACGCTATATAGCGCTATATAAGACCTATATAGCGCTATATAGGATCTTTTCTATAGGACCTATAGCTTCTATAGGATCTCTTTTTTTATCTCATGAGTTAACAAAAGATGTCGGATGACTATATAGCATAAATGCTAACTCAGAGTCGATCTCTACCCTGGTCTTGTCATGATCATCGAATCCCTAATTAAATGACAAGTCACAACATCGAAACGGACAGATACCGATATCCCAACTTCCTCCCCTCTTCATCTTCATCCGACGCATATTATATCAAAAACTTTCGAACGTCGGCTGTTCCCCAACATAGAATTTAAGACAGAGTATCGCTTACACTTCAGTGGGGATGATCTTCATGCTTATATATCTCATTTAATCAGGCGTGTGCCTTTTTAAAGGTCAAATCGAGGCGCCGCTGAAAGATGATGATATAGCAATTAATTGGGTCAAGCGAAAGTTACATTTTATTTTTTGTATCCACAAAAAGTTTTGAAGGTTCAAATGAACGGATTTTTGTATTGATTGTATTTTAAACTAAAAACAATTTCAAAATATTGATTTACTTAATTACATTGAAAATAATTCTGTATGGAAGAAACATGAATGTCTGTTATTTTTAGATGGAACAATATTTCTGGATAAAATAGAATTAGAAAAGAATATTTCGTTCATTTGAACGTTCAAAAGTTATGGTTCCTTATCCAACATTATTCTTTGAAGAGTCAGAGTTTAAAACTGAATTTAGCATAAACAAAAACATGAATCATTTAATTGTTTATTCATATTTCAAAGAATTAACACTTTCTTAACTTGAGCTTGGGTAATTGTGTGCTAAAAGAGTATACATACCTCTATAGCAAGACCTCGGTAAGTTCCTCTAAAAGGTGACTAAGATCTATAGTCAAATTTTAGAGGAACTTATAAACCTGCCATTTCATTTAGTCTGCTCCGCCCAGAAGCTCGCCCAGACGCCGACGCGAGCCTCTTTTCAATTGAATCTTAACCCTTTGGGTGACTTTGGTAACCCTCTGCCGATTGTCACTGAACATAGACATAGTCGATTCACTCGATTGTTATTTACAATTGGATTTAACCGGATTTGGTTACTGCTACTGGTTCTACAATATAATAATAGAAATTCTGGAAACAAGGGAAACAGATGCCGTTGCTAATCCCATAATATTTACAACGTAGTCCGGCATCTTACCCTTCTGACTTTAAGCTACCAGTAACAACAGTGAACTCTAACTATAATTCTAACTCCTCTAACCCCTTTATTGAATTTACTCCAGTCTTTAAATGCGGGCGATTTACGACAGCGAAGCAAGTCGACCCACTGCCAAAATTTTAGTAAAGACCTTGTGGGATATAATCCAGTAGCATACTTTCAATTTGAAACTTCTGTACTATACTCTTTTTTAAATATTCACGGAACAGTGAGTTTTCATCAAATCCTGAGATAATCTCGGAAGTGGAAACCGTTCCGACTTTCAATATGGAATCTTCGGTGCTTTCGCGCACGACTTGCTCGGATAGCAATTTCTATTTCGAGGATGAGCTTGAGGCTCGTTTTATTTTCCACTCGCCTGACTTTTGTCGAGTTGTTTGAAGTTTTTGAGATTTGAAAATTTATTCGCGACATGGAAGCAAGTATTTTAAAACTAGCTGTGAATTCCTCATTATGATGAAGTTGCAAATGAATTTGCTTCCTCATAGAGGAAGCATTAACGATTTTCTTAAATATTTAAAAATATATATAATTCTTTTTTCTCGAAACAAGGAATTTTTCGACCTCATCATTCATAGATTCCTTGCGTCGAGACGAATCGATTGACCTGTAGGATTAGTGTTTTTATTTGAACTAATATATGAAAAATTAAAAATTTTCAAAACTAAAAATAATCATAATTTTCTTTAAATTCAATTAAAGATTAATTAAGACAATTTCAATTAAGGTCAATCGATTCGTCTCGACGAAAGGAATCTTTCTTTTCTGTACATAAGCTTCGAATTTTCATTATTTGAGAAGTTATAGTCGAAAAATCAATCGAAAATCAATTTTACAAAAATTCAAAAGCGACATAAAAATTTTAAAATTCAATATTTTGAAAAATCCTTTGGCACGTTTTGAGATGTTGGTGGTGCTAATATACCCTGCAAATTTCTTCAGTTTATCTACAACTGTCTTTAAGTTAATAGGGCGACAAAAAATGGCGACATCCATACACACACACACA
>CAJFCP010000132.1:788196-817733 GCA_904066005.1 Synergus itoensis | reverse complement strand
AAAAATCGTTAAGTGAAAAATTGGCCAACTAGCCCCGGTCTCCCCTAATGCCCGTACTTAAAATCAGACTTTAGAAGGAGTTGCTAAAATGACCTCAGACGACAGATTTAGTGTCATATTAAGTGTCCAATGTCTCCATCTTCCTTAAATTTTACGATTATCTCTGTACGTGAGGCAAAAAGACTTTACGTACTTTGCTCTTCAATATTCAATGCCTTTCGAGCCTTAAAATCCGATTCCGATGTGGATGGATGGATGCCATTTCCACTTCTCTTCTGGAATAAGCAATCTTTTTATACTAAAAGTTACCAAGTCTGTAAAAGACGTACATTAGCAAAAAATATTTATTAATACGAGTTCTTAAAGTTTCTTGTGAACACTCTAGGTCATAAAGATGCTGTTCAAATGAACATTAAGTGTGTCCGTGATAGCAAGCGAATGATGGCGAGTGCAGAAAATTGTATACGCCACTTTAACGATACATTGACTTTGTCCATTCACCTAACTCTCCCTTTTCTTTATTACAGAACCTCCTTGTAAACATTCCAAGCTGCTGAACACCATAAAGCATAAAACAAAATGACTATTATTTTCACATATTATTTCTTTGGCTTCCATGAATCCCGTTTTTCTCGTCGATTCTAATTTCCTTCGCTGCCTTTGCATATGATTTCTAATCATAAAATTATGACTGGAATTTAAATTCTTTAAGCGAAATTGCCTAATGTATTCGTCATCTTGCAAATCTTTTCCCTCTTACGCTTTAAAATTCTTGCAAGTGAAGATAAATTAAAGTATGGAAATCATAATCATTGATAAAAGTAAATAGCTTTGTTTATAAAAAAATTTACTCAATTTTTGGAATCTTGAAGTCTATATTTCATGTCGAAACAGAAGCAAGACTCCATATTTTACTCACCTGCCCAAAACAGTTCATTGTGAGTTTGTCTCGCATTAGATAGTTACGTCATGGTGACAGCAACTCTGAAGATTGAAACAGAGTTTATCACACTTGCCATTTTTTCAGAATTCCAAGCAGGAAGCGGAAGAAATGCCACAGGCAGTTATCGGTCCCAGGAGACAAAGATGCGTGGAAAAACCACTTCCTTTTCGAATTAGCGTGACGACCCTCTGCTTCCTAAGGTCTCGGAAGTCTCGCTATGACCGAGGCTATGACAATGAAAATCGAAGGACGACTCAGCGATTTTCCAGGACTACTGTAGAGTCCGTGGTAGTCTACTCACCAGCAAGTGTTCTTTCCTGGTGAAAACTTGTCATATTTTGGCCACCACTTGATATATTTATGACCAAAAATATGGACAAAAGCCGTTAGCGAGCTTCCCAAACATGCCATAGTCTTGTATTTTTTTTTTGCTCCTGAACGAACTCCTGTGGTGAAGACATTCTAGAATTTTCCGGTGATGCGGTTGTAATGAGTTTTTCTCGGAGTTTTTCAAAAGTCTTTCGGAAGGAATTTTTGGTACAAAGTTATTTAGACAGTGTTTTTCTTTGGTTTCGTGTCTAAATAATACAATAAAGTATTGCCTACTAATAATTTTTGAAAGTTCAATACACATGTTACTATAAATGGTTTTATAAACTACTGCTATCATATTTAAAGTTTAATCTCCTTATGAATATTCATGAGGACTTAATCTACTTGGCCATTTCAAATTGATTAATGGCACATTCATCTTCCCCTGATGGCTATTAAAATGCCCAATCCTCTTAAATGACTGCCACTGCCATTAAATATTACACAATAAAAAAAATTCACCGTTGGATGACCTTCCTACGGAGATTTTACTCTTCTATCTAGCTCGAGAAATCCTTCCCCAAGGATATGTAGAATCGAAAGGATTTAGAGAAATCGCTAAAATTCCTTCAACATTTTTACGTATACAAAGGCAGAACGGCAAATAGTGCCTGTTACGCAAAAGCATGTTTTTTTTTTCAAATTCCGATGGTTTCTGGTCCTTGAAAACAGATTATGAACTTGGGAAACCTCTTGGTGAAGCAACGCGAAAAATCCCGGGTTTAAGGTTTAGCTTGAAGGGAAGGTCCTTTGATTCTAATGATCGGTGGCATAAATTTTGAGCGGACACTTTATGACGACCAAAAATTACTTTACAATTGCAACAGTGAAACTTTAAAAAGATCCTCGCTTCTCATCAATAGCGTTGCACGTTGTAATTTCTTATACGACCACATCCACATTATTATATGAATTGTCTCCAAGGCGTGCAGACTAACAATCGAAACACGTTCAGAATGGTATATCATATAAGGTCTCTCTTATGCAACTTTATTGCGGCCTGAAGTCCAAATGAATCAAGAAAAAATAATATTTTTATGAGCCTTCCTCAAGGGCTTGCATCTTTCGTATAACATCCGTATTCGTCTTATTTTAAAGGGGGACTTTCAAATACACAAAGTGAGGAAATATATGAGAGTGTAAAAGGGGAATTTTCAGATCCCTATAGTATATTGGTTTAATAGGATTTATTACGAAAGTGGCCTTTAGGATTTTATGAATCCTTGAATTATGACAAAAAAAGTATTCTTGATTATTTTTTAACTGATTCTTAGTAAGCTTTGTGGGTGATTTTTTCGATGATGATTTAAGAATAATTTATTAAAATGACTATTTTAGATTTAAAATATTTTTCGTTATATTTTTCAGAAATTGGAGAAGTTCTTGCAAGTGGAGAAGACGAAAAGCGACCTGATGACACACATCGCACGCAACCACTTTGTCCCAATGTGAAAAAAGCAGTCTTAAGAAATTGGAAGCGTGAAAATTTCCAAATCCGGGTGGATCGCAAGGGGGATCCATCTGTAGAGGAAGGTATAGTATAAGATGAATTCATATATGACATAGGTTAGAAAATGGTGGTAAACCATCCTCCTGGTTTAGGCTGTTTACCGTCGAAAAATCACCGTTTCCAAGGTGCGCGGAAATCGACTGAATACCCATTCGAAATCCGTGACGGTCCCGGGCATCGTTGCTGCTATTCAATTTTCACCGAATCAAATCAGAGTTCAACCGTCATCTGCTCTTCTCTAACTGCGCGACTTCAGATTCACGAAATTTTTAGAAGTGGCGTTTAGCTTGTAAAGGGTCTTTCAATTTCTCAAAAGACCTTCCTCGTACTTAGAAATAAAATACTTGAACGATAGCTGAGCATATTTTTGACTTTTTATTGACCGAGACGATTTTTGATTTTTCAAAGGACTTTTCTAGTTGAAAATAAAATGGTTAAAACATGGGGCATATTTTCCATTTTTTATTTGGCGAGGAAAGTCTGATTTTCAAAGGGACCGAAAGGACTGTCGTATTTGGAAATAAAGTACTTGAAAAATTGGGAATATTTTTGCTATTTTATTAGCGGAAAGAAAGTAGAGGTCCTCATGAGAAAAGAATGAGAGGAAAATTTGAAGTTGAGGAGTTTAGTATGTTCTTTTCGGGGTTCGTTAGATTTTTATTTGAAATTGATTTATTTGTATGAAAGCGTGTTAAAGACATACATTTTTTTTAAATTACCAGCAAACCAATACGTGCGCTACGCGCACGATTATTTATTTTACTTTTTATAACTTCAAGTCATTTAAAAACCAATAAAATTTCGCTGATTCAAATTTAGAGAGCCAGATTTGAAACAATAATAAAATTTATGCGAGATTTTAGAGAAATTTCGTTACATCACCCTTATTAGAGAGAAATTTCAAAAGATTTTTAGGAACTTTAATTGATTTTGACAATTCAAGTGATTTTTACGAAGTTCTAAAGATTTTTAGGATTTTTAAAAGAAATTTTAATAGATTTTTTAAAGCTAGGGAATTTTACGGGATTTGAAATGTTTTGAAATTTTGAGGAAGATTATATGAGGTTTCTAAGAACTTTAAGAGATTTCGACAAATTTTAAGTGATTTCTAATATTTTCGTGAAATTTCAAGGAATATTAAGCGAATTCAAAATATTTTTATGATTATTTAAAGATTTTGTGAAATTTAATGAGATTTATTATAATTTTAATGAATTTTAAACGATGTACAGGGAATTTAAATTTTATCCTAAAATTCAAAGAGTTTCAAGAATTTTCTGGGAATTTTAAGTGGTTTTCACCAATTTTAAGAGATTACAACGAATTTTAAGCGATTTGGAAGGTTTTCGTGAAATTTTAAGTGATTTGTAAAAGTTTCTTGGGTATTTAAGAGAATTTTAAATGTTGTTATAAAATTTACCGGAATTTTAAAAGAATGAAAGAGATTTTAATAATTTTAAAAATATTTCATGGGATTTTTAAGAATTTTTTTGAATTTTATGAGATTTCGAATAATTTGAAGGGATTTTCTGATTTTTAAAAGATTTTGTAGAATTTGAAAGGATTTTGAGGTTGTCGCAAAATATTAAAGGATTTTATGAGATTTTTCTAATTTTTAAAAGGTTTTGTAGAATTTTTAAGGATTTCATGCAATTTGATAAGATTTCTAAGGATTTTAAGTGATTTTAAATGTTTAATTCCAAGAAGTTTTTAGGAATTTTGAGATATTTTTGCGAATTTTAACTTGGATTTCAAGAGATTCATGATTTTAATGGTTTTTGTGGATTTTCAAAGGATTTTAAGAGGTTTCTGGGAGTTTGAAGAAATCTTATCGAATTTTAATGGAAATTTTTTTGCGCCATTAGTTTATTTTTCTTCTTTAAACTTCAAGTCATTCAAAAGCCAATCAGGTTTGCAAAAACAATGTATGCGAGATTTTCGAGACATTTCGTTACACCACTTTTTTAAGATAGGAGAATTAATCACTATTTTCAGTATTTTTGGTGTGACCAATTTTCATTTATACATAAATTATTCCCAAGTCCAAAGAACGCTAAAATCCGAGCTAAAATCTAAACACTTTTACAAAATAATGCAGAGTCCTATTCTAAAAGATGATGAAATCGAAGTCGAAAAAACCTAACGCCTTTTCCGGCAATCTGATTCGTCGTCGCGTAAGTATCGATAGTGCTTTTCGACAATCGATACTTGCGCGCGCTCATTTGAATTTGATTTCATTAATCCTCATTTTATCACGAGTCTAAACTCGAAATATATCGAAAATCTTGGTTTTAAAAAAACATTTATACAGTAATATTTAAAATAAACAATTTACTAATTTATTATGACTACTTAATAAATTAATTTAATAATTAATTAGCCGGTTTTTCAAATAATACTGTACAACTATAAATGCGGTAGTTTTTTTTTTAGAAATTGAAATCATAGTTAAAGATCCATACTACAGTAAACATAGTTAATTTTTAAAAGAATCTAATAATTATTATTTTTTATAACGTAAAATAGATGTTGTATCAATAATTTATAAAGTATCAGATTAAATAAATATGAAGTATCATGAGTTATAAAAAAAACAGTGGGTAATTATAATCTTCTAAAAATTTACTACATTTATAGTTGTATTGGATGTTTAAGTGAGTTTTCGCCTTCTAAAAAATCTTAAGAAATTTACAGTTTTATAATAATATTTAAAATAAACAATTAATTAATTTCATGATGATTAATTAGTCGGTTATTTCAAATAATACTTTACACAACTATAAATTTGGTATTTTTTTTAGAAGAAACAGACCACAATTAAACATCAATACAACTGTAAACGTAGTTAATTTTGAAAAGAATCTAACAACTATTATTTTTTATAAAGCAAAACACATGTAATTATTTAATTTATAAAATGTAAGGAAACATTTTTTATAAATATATACTACATTTGAAAATTGGTTAAGTTTTTAAAATTCATATGAAACGCAAATTTTTTAAAATAAAATTTTAATTATGACGGATAGAAAAGAAGAAATAAAATATCATAAATTTTATAACTTTTAAAAAAAGTAAATGCACGCGCGGAGCGCGAGTTCGTTCTTGTGTGGTAAATATGGAAGTGAAGTCGCAAGTTCACATACATATATTGGCGATAAAATTTGGGTTATTCGAGATTTTAACGAGGTGGTTGGAGTCGGTCGACTTTGCTTGAGTCCTTGTAACTCGGCAGCTGGCTTTGGCAACTTAACGAAGGCATATTGTAAAATGCAGGACATCGCGTAGCTTCGTGGGCGGAGAAGGCCACAAAAGCCGCATCGGTCTCCATGAAATCGTCGATTCGACGCGGCGACGACGTTCTATGCCAGGTCCCTGGTCGCGCGACTGTCCCGACATAAGGGTACGCCTTAAGTAGCCTCAAAACTGTTGACCACTCGTGCAACTTTAACATTTGCAAAATCGGTCGAAACTTATACCGGAGAATCCTCGCCAATTTGATTCGCTCGACCCGCACTCTGTGCCCGCAGCAGCATTATTGTCGCATTGTTTCATGGCAGGCATAGTTACATTGGTACGGTAGCCGTTTCTTAAGCCAAGTGCATATACGTGCTCGGAACGCATGTGCACGCGTACGTGATCGGAACGAAGTATTTTCTCTCGGGTCGAATATACTTATGCTCTCTTGTCTCTTGGTTAGTCCTGAAACTTTCTGCGAAAGGAGGAAGTCCGTGTAAAAAGGTAAAAAGACGTCGAGGGTGAATGGAATTCAAAAAGCTGCTCTGTGCGGAGATGCATCCCAATATCTGATGTTCCTGGATCCGTTTTTGTAGTTATTACTTATTAATCGAGCAGTTGCTCTGAGACGGGAGTGATGAAGAACTAATGGTATTTTAATGTAAACATTGAAGAGGGAATTATAATACGAGATGAGGAATTTATTTACTGCAATTAAAATTCCTTAGGAGAAATTATATATATATTATATGCTCGATTATATGGGATGTGAGTCGCAAAAAGAGTGGATTCTTGCAAATTCCGCTCCCGTTTTTGAAAATATTTATGGTTGTCTCATTGGTTGTTTTTGAAACATTGTAAGTTTTGAAATTTGATTAGTTATTTTCATTGTATCATTTATCATCATCAGAGATGCGTTGTTGGTATAAAAAAGGTAATTCCAGCGTCCGACTTCAATTGACAAAAAACTCGTTTAGTTTAGTCTAGAGTCTATGCCATAAAATTAAACTGCATTCCGACAGCAGTAAAGTGCGCCATTTATGTGCACCAGATGTATTCAATGGAGCATAGTCGTAAGGTCGTAACGTAAGAAGCGCTCTGCTATCGAACCGCCTACTCCATTACGTGTTCGTGTCAGCAGATGGGCTTCTTGGTTGCCAATGACCATAACTTTGAGAGTTCCTTTCGCTTTTCTTCGACTCTCCGAGTCGTTGGACATTATTTATCGATAACAGAACAGGCAGCTTCGCGAGAAATGCTGCCAATTACGCTTCCAGGGTGCTTTGAAACTCAAACTGGGTGTCGACTTTCTCATTATGCTCTTCCACTTCCAGGTGGCGTCAACATTATACCACAATCTTCACTTCCGTTTTTCCTCAAGTTAAATTAATTTACGATTAACATATGTGTGTGTTTCTGTTTTCTTTGATTCTCTTGGCTTACTTATGCACAACACAACACCAAAATAAACAACCAAGGTGGCTCCGGATGCTATTAACTAAACCTCGAACTAAACTTAACTCAAGGCACTGATTTAAACATAATTTTTACAATTAAATGATGATTTATTAAGAATTTATGCAGAGATTGAATGTGAGCTCAACGAAAAAAATTTAGTTAACGCAAACTGATATTAAATTTGATGTTTTGCCCCATAACATTTAAGTGTTATTGTCTGGTGTTTCTCAGAGTGTCGCATACATTGCAAATGGACATAAAGTGTCAACGGCAGGACTGCATAATCCTCGCGTAAATAATAACGGCCTGATTGTGAGTTTGCATTTCGGGAATGGTGTTTAGCTGAAGAGGGTCTGAAACTGTAAGAGATATGAAGTGGAAGAGAGACCAAGGTGGAAATTCTCGGGTAACTTGGTCGTTTCACGAGACTACCAGAGGCGTGATAATGGTCAGACTCGTAAAATCTGTTTTACACTGTCATAACGATGCAAATAATGCCCTCGTCGCAGACTTTCTAAGATACTTCTTTAACCCCGCCTCTAGCTTATACGATGCCTTCCAGGTACGGATTAAGGAAATTTGGGACACCCGTCAATAATCGTCAATAATTTTCTGGTCCCTCGTAAATACCAACTCGAGTATCCTTGATTTCTTCGACGATCAGGCGCGAAAGCGTAGAAAATTATTAATACCCGCGTCAAATCCTCACAAAGCAGAGATATTTTCGGATTGAAAAATTGAGTAGTCCAGGCTTCTCGCTGCATTAAGAAATATAAAAAATATAATCAAAAGTACGAAAGTAGTAAAATCTCGATTAAAATTGAATAGTTTTGTAATTAGGGAAAGTAAACTGATGGAAATCATTAATGGATTGTTATTCTCAGTCCTGAAATGAAATATTTATAGTAGTTTTCCCCCCTTTTTTTTTTCTTTCAAATGGAGGTTTGAGATTTGTTGGCAGGTTTTAAAACGATATAAAGTTCGAGGCTCTTTCGATATAATCCCAATGGGAATGAGAGGTATAATAAAAAGAGTAATATTAAGAGCGAGGCAATAAAGTTCGATTTCACCACTTGGTTGGATGAAATAAAAATTGTTTAAAAGTCTAAACGAAGCGCCCTTTGAAAAGCTCGGGCCCTTTTGCCGACAAAGATTCAACGAAAGGTAGCTGCGTCAGAAGACCACTCCTTTCATGGAAAATTCTCTTTCAACTTACCGCCTTGGCTGCATCGTGAGATATTTTTCAGCTTTGAATGGCAGCATGCTTGCTCAGAGTGTAGTAACCTATTTGCTAATTTTGACTTGGGTAATTTCTGGTCACCCAATTTGTCAAATTAAAAAAAAATTTACCTCTATCTATGAACCAAGTTTTATTTCGCGCAAATATTAATCGTTTAATCGAAATGTGTCGAAATATGTAGAAGAATTCAAAAAGCTAATTCCAAACTTTATTTATTCTCTATACAGAAAAAAGTAGGAAAAAAATTCTTTCGTCGAGAGCAGGTGTGTAAAAAAATCGATCCTTTCCTCGACTTTTTTAAAAGTTACAACTTCCGACTTGCGGGGGTCCAGGCCTTTCTCCTAAATGCGATAATCGATTCTTTAGTTCAGATGGACACGTAAAATGATTTCAGCATCCAAGGTCACATGTAACCTTTATTTTCTCCCGAGACCCAAAGAAGGAATTTTTTTTTTTTTATTTTCTATTTTTCGATTAACAATATACTTTCTTGTACAATTGACTTTTATCACTCCTTAATGGAAACATATAGGAAGAAGAGTAGGAACAACATTCTTTAAAGAAAGCAGACCCTTTCCAGCCTTCGACAAAAGCAGGTGTGTAAAAAATTGTTTCTTTTTTACAAAAAGTTACAACTTCCGAGTCGCAGGGGTTCTTGCCTTTTCCTTTCAAAATTCGATAATCGATTCCTTAGTTCGAAAATGGATGGAAAAGGATTCAAACAACGATGGCAATAATACTTTTCTCAAGGTGCACTGTCCAGTTTTTCCGAATACCCTACGAATTTCCACGCCTGCAGATCATTTCACTCCCACGATTTCAAAGCTTCACAATAATCATTCAAAAAGTTCGATGGGAGGAGCTCTACCTTTTCGACTTTGGATTCGTTGACGCGCGGCAAAAGTGTGCGGAAAGTTAATTGAAGTTCGCTTTTTCATGGAATTGTGGACAATACTCAATTGTTGTCAGAAGGCGGCGTCGCGGAGTATGGGGTGTTTTATTGTGGAGGCTTTGAAGGGGCAGGAGGTACTGCTCCATCCACGTCCTCACGAAACTTTACATGGTGAATTATTGTGAAGTGTCAGTGATTCGAATTACGAATCCGGATGTGAGACCCGTAAAATCCAAGGCCATAGGGCGTAAAAATTCAATTTTACTGCTTATGATTTGGAAATTATTTTCCATCCGGTTAAATACGAGTGTAAATAAAATCTATCAATAAATATGGAATGAAAGTTTGTTTTAAGGGGTGACACCACTGTAAACGCCAAAAAAACGCGTTTTTTCAAGAATTTTTTTTGATGGAAGGAAAGGGGGGAATACAATTATAATGACCCGTGTAGAAATTTCCAAACCTGGCCCAGATCGGTGATGAAACTCCCGGCCCGATCGGGCCAGGTCTGGGCCTGGTCGGGCCGTGTGTTTCATCCCCGGTCTGAAATCTCCCGATCTGGACCCGATCGGGGCCACAGAAGAATTTCTACTCGGGGATTTGGGAAGTTATCATTTATATATTGAACTAAAAAATTGCAAATTTTCAATAAAAAATGTTACAAAATGACAGCACTGGAGACATTTCCATAATGTGTGTTTTCTTGGAGGAGCTTCGCGGCACGCAGCACACAGGGTGCAAAATTTAATTTGGAACAAAATAAAAAATTTTTTCTTAATCTGCATGAGATTAGCTAGAGAAACACGTGGGGGATTTAGAAAATATTGATTTTTGTGTAATTGACAAGCATTTGAAAAAAAGCTTATTTTTGGACCAAAAAAACGGCACTTAATTGTTTATAACAATTGTTTAAATTAATTTATCGAAAATCCCCTACGTTTTTCTCTTTGAAATGTTATTATAAAGATGTATGAAAAACCCTGATTAAAAATATTGAAAATTGTTTGAGTTATGCTGCGTACCGATTTCATAAAACGTGTTTTGAGAAAAACGCGTTTAAAGTTTTGAGATATGTAATAAATACATTGCGGATGGGCCCGGCACGCTCGGTAAATTGAAATTTCAATGAAATCGATTTCGAACACGTATAAATGTTCAAAGAATTTTTTAAGCTAATAAAAAAAATCGATTTTTTGAAATTTCTACAGTGGTGTTACCCCTTAAAAATCTCTTTTCACGCTTGAGTACAGAGAATAACCTTCCTGAGAAGAATCTTCCTGATGGGAGAAATTTCAACTTGTTATCCGCTAATTGTTTATAGATGTTAGAGGTTTTAACGATGGCTCGTCAATTCATCTCATCCTGGGCTTTATGGTAGTCTAGCAATAGGATAGTTAACGCGCGTGCGTTCGTGTGGAACGTAATCGCGAGAGGCAGTTGCCCCACGGAACTACAATTAGCAGATCGTCGATTCGCGGGATTTTCGATCGGGCCCGGGGAAGGATTTTAATCCCCCGCAAATGACTGGTTCTCGACTCTATCATCATTGACCCGCAACGCGATTTGCCATTGCAATCATCCAAGCCGTTGGTCTGGAGAGACGTGCCGGGTCCATCTGCACTGACCTCCACATCATCCCTATGTTTCCTCTTATTCCCTTCATGTAAGATCTCCAGCGTTCAAGTATCGACTGTCGAACACTCTCGATTATTTTGCGATTGGGAATCGTGACCTGGGAAAGGAAGACGAAAGATCTGTCGATCCGGGTTCAAAGGGACTTATCCAAGTTTAATGCACCTAGAATCATTCTTTAAGAGACCCTATTGAAAAAAATGACGTCACAAAAAGACGTCTTTAAATTACGTCTTCAAATGACGTCATTTAAAGACGTCATTGGCTATGACATAAATTGGAACATAAAATGACGTCTTTTAAAAACTTTTTGTATCATCGGCAAAATGAAATTACGTCATTTTTTTCAGCAAAATAACGTCATTTGAAATGTTCACAAAGGTTTAAAATACAAATAACGTCATTTTTTGTAAAAAATTAACGTCATTTGTAAATTTCTTGGCAATAATGAAAATAAATAACGTCACTTTTTAAACAAAATGACGTCATTGAGAAACAAAAATAACGTGATTTCTCCAATAAATAACGTTATTTGAAATTTTCCAAAAGTTAAAATGCAAATAATGTCATTTCTTTAAAAAAAGTAACGTCATTTGTAAATTATTTAGAAAAAATTGGCAATAAATTACGTAATTTCTCCTACAAATAACGTCATTTTAAATTTCCCAAAAGTTAAAATGAAAATAACGTCATTTCTTTAAAAAATCACGTTATTTGTTACAAAAATGACGTTATTTATTGGAGAACTTACGTCATTTTTGTTTCTCAATGACGTCATTTTTTTTAAAGTGACGTTATTTATTTTCATTATTGGCAAGAAATTTACAAATGACGTTAATTTTTTACAAAAAATGACGTTATTTGTATTTTAAACCTTTGTGAATATTTCAAATGACGTTATTTTGTTGGAAAAAAATGACGTAACTTCATTTTGCCGATGATAAAAACAGTTTAAAAAAGACTTCATTTTATGTTCCAATTTATGACATAGCCAATGACGTCTTTAAATGACGTCATTTGAAGACGTCATTTAAAGACGTCTTTTTGTGACGTCATTTTTTTCAATAGGGGAAAGTGAAACTTGTGTTTAAAAAAAAGGATTAAGTAAATTTGTTTTCCTTGGTGGCTTAGAACTGCTTAGAATATGCCTTGGATTAAAAAAAACCTCGTAGTTATCTATAACCGGAAGAATAAATTACAAAAAGGTCTTTCAAACAAGCGAGAGATAAATTCGAGACTTAATTCATCTCACTAAATGTCAACCCTTTTCAATTATATTTCCGGGTAATGATCATAGCAATAAAGACTTTATTTTTACCCCTTTGGTCTCATTTTTTGTCACTTATTTCCTGGGTGACTTTCAAACAAAGAAGCTCTGTTTTCTGCTCGGTTTTCTGCGACCGAGAATCGTGACGCACGCCCCCAATAAATTTGAGCCAAAAAGACGCGTGGCACGAGAATGGAGAGCACGCTTCGTCGGTCAAAAACGAGACAGTGGCTCTAGAAAAAATTGGTCTAATAATAGTAAAAACTAGAGTAGCTTCAAAAACGAGGCTATCCCACTTTTTAAATGTAGTCGTTATGCGTATGGTTTTCCCAAAGAAGCGTCGGTGGTGATTTTGTATTTTCCAGAAAAAAACATCTTCTCATTTTTACGACGAGTGCGGTGTACCGTTATAAGTACAAAATTTTCAGGGCAATTTCCCTCGCTAGAAGCGAAAGCTCAATTTGTAACGCTGACCGTCTCTTTTCCTCTTGTTATATTTTTTTCTATCTTCTATTTTCTACGAAGCCTAGAGGCACCGCAATATAACATCATGAACGCGACTTTCGCTTAAAAATAGTTCGAAAAGTGACCTTTTTATATGGGCAACTGTAATAAAGCGAAAAACTGTACCGAAAAAGACCCTTAAAATATTCCTCGGCGATTTTAAAGCGGTATGTATTTGGGCTACGCTTTGCCAAAAATCAGAGTGAAAACTGACAATAGCTTTATGGGAGGTTGGATCATAAACGGTCGCAAAAATCGTAAAAATGTTTTTGAGAAATGAACCATTTTTAGTACAAATTTGAGCTAGGCTAAGGAGGATCCCTCTGTGGATGTAGCGCTTTGCCTGCACTGAATTACATTTACCTGTATTTGTATCAAGGCTGCCTCATTATTGGTTTATGGTTGGTTTTGGAAGCAAATTAATGTCGAAGGCCGACGCGAGGACTCGAAAAGTGCAGAACTTCTCGACGGTCGTGAACGTTATGGTAGTCATGTAAAAATATGGTCCATGCTCTAAAACGACTAAAACGAATGGTATGTAATTTAAAATACACTTAGGAAGCTTGGAGTTTTCTTCAGATGGTTTTCTAATGCTCAATGAACGTAAAATTTTATTTATGCATAAATAAATTGGAAATAATTGGAAATAGTGGGTGAAACAAACTTAAGAAGTGATTTAATAGAAAATTTACATTGTTTATTAGATCGTTACTAATTATACAACTTTCTAATGAGACTGGAAAAAATTTCAACAAGAAAATATGTAATAGAGCACGTAACCGATTGTAAGAATATAATACATCTGCAAAATCATTAGTCGAGATTCAGATTCATTTTTTTGTTGTTGGAATGATTGTCGAAATCTCTTTAATCATCCTTTCTACTCGCTTTCTACACTGTAACTCATATTTTGTCCACATTTGTCGAGTAGAAGTATTTCTTGATAATAGCGAGACTTTCTTAAATGTTTTATTAAATAATATACCCAACTCTTTCCTTTCTATATTCTACTTTTATAACAGTTCCAAAAAAATAAAGAATCCATAAAATATATACTTTAGCAACATTTTTATCAACTTCTTAGTTGTAGCTCAGTCGAATGTTTGAAATGAATTAGTATCTAGAATATCTAGATATTATTTCACCTTTCCATTAATTTTTATACAGTACAACCTCTCTAAGAGCGAGCTCATGGGCGGTTAGGGGTAATAATTCCGAGAAATAGGGGGCCCCCACTACTGGGCGTCGAGCTCGGAAATTGCGCGTGTGTGCGAAATGTGTGTTTGAGTACGAAACCTCAAATAGAGCGAGCGGCCTGCGGTGATGAAAACGTAGCGTTTTTTTGATTAAATACGTATAAATACATACAATATATTTTAAAAGTTCATTACTCACAGAGTATCGGAAATTACTCTAAAATTATTTAAAATTTGTAAACTTTTTTGCACACAATATATTCAAAAATAAAACTGAGAATATTTCAACATGTGGACAAAAATACAATATATATGAAATACGATTGTTTATAGCGTACGTACATATTAAAAAGTGTACATATTATATGTATTTTAATTTAAAATGAAATTACAATTTTGTTTTCTTAAAAGTTTTATAAAAATAAAGCTGCCTTGTACTATATAGGAGTTAGAAGTATCAACAACCTTTAAAATATATATACGAATTATTGTATGCAAATATAAGAAAAATAATTTTAATAAAAAACCATTTTCAATGAGAAAAAACTGAAATTAAGCTGCGCTCGGCTGCTCGCTCTTTTCGGGGTTTGCGCCCAATTCTCGAGGCAGCGTGAGTAGGGTTTGTAGTGGGGGAAGCGTCCGAGCTCATCAAGGCCATTGTCGCTCTTAACGGGGTCGCTCTTAGAGAGGTTGTACTGTATTACAAAATTCTATTTGTATTCGGTTACGACTTTTTTATTTCTTTTAAAGTGCAGGATAATAAATATAAATTATAATAATAAATTATAATAGCATAATAAATTATAAACTATAAAAAATTTGTTAAAGAAAAGTATTATGCAAAAAGACCTTCGTAAATACAAATAAAGTAAAAGACAAATAAATATAAAGAAAGTTGTACAGAGGAAAAGAGGTCTCTGTCGATATCGATTTAACCCGTTGTGGTCACTCGGGGTCATTTGACCCCAGGCGAAGTTTGAGGTCTAATATCAAATATTAAAAAAAAAAATTTTTAGTGTTATATTTCATGTTAACGCTTATCTCTTTAATTTTACAAATTTCACCAAAACTGCTCACTTCAATCATCAAAATAAATATTGTTTTTTCGACGGATCATTATAAATTATTATTTTCTTAAAAGTATACTATCTTGCAAGTACAAAACCAAAATATTTCCACTTTATCTCAAAAGTTGAATTTTTTTATGAATTTTTATATGAAAAAGTTAAAATTTTGCAAAAATTTTTCTTTGTATATTTTCATTATTAAAAAAATATTTAATATTAAATAATATTCCTATTAAATAATGCTCCCAACAAATGGTATCTAAATAAAAAAATAAAACTTAACATTGAACATTTTTTTATATGTCAGCAATAAAGAAAGGGTGAATTAATTCCTAGCAGACATTTTTATACACTATATTTTGAAATTCTTGCAGTAATTGTACTTCCACGAAAGCTGGAGTATAATGAAAAATCGGTCTATAAATTCTTCCCTAATTGTCACAATAAAAGCAGCATTATTTGATAAATAACCCCATTTCACTGCTTGGAAAAGTGCAAAAGCACTCTGCCTTAAATTAGTGCAGCTCGTTGTCAACAGACTCACTAATTTACGACACATTTAAATAAGGTCGTTTGCGTATATCGCCAGGAGACGGGAGAGAAAATTGCGCATAACGAGAGCAGGGTCTCTAACTTTGAAATGGTCGACCGGGGACTCACCCCTTCTCGAAATAACCTGGGAAAAAGTAACCCTTACTTTGAACTCTTATTTACAACTAGAGCAGCGCGCCGTGAAAATTGCGTCTGTAAACAGAGAAAAGACGCCTCCTCCACTATCCTAGTCATAAACCGGCGTGCCGTCGCCTTCCATATTTCATGCAAAGGGTGAGCGTTTTTAACCCTAACCTACAATTATATCGTAAAGACAGAATCCAGAGCACAATACCGAAGCGTGCTCCAGTTGCATAAAATAATAAAACTCTAGGGAAAGCTTGACTTGAAGGCTAAAACCCCTTTGTGAAAACTCATTTGCCTATGCCTTTAGCCCATGGGGGTGCCATGTCCTCAAAGAGAGTTTATTCCACTTTCATTGGGTCTATAGACTCTATATACCTGCTCCAGTTAGACGTCAGTGCTCTAAAATTACCTTAACGGGCCACCAGCTACTGATGCAAACGGAACTTGACCGGGTTGGACATCTTAAGGATTGCTGTAAAATGTCCAAGGGTTTTCAGAATGAATCTCTTAAATCTAACCTGCCTTTACTACTCGTTTGCCTTTTCTATAACGTCTACGTAAATCTAGTTCAACCTCGAATGTCAGACAAAGAAAAAGAAATATACCTCTTCATTATACTTTCATTTGGAGGCAATTTATCATATTAGGTTACCTCTTCGACGTTTTATTTCATGCTTTAATTTTGACTCCTTTCCTATTTCGTAATTTAGAGCTTTCATTTATTTTGTACAGGAATAAAAATAAACTGTTTAATTCATATCTGGCAGATTGAATTATTATATTCTTCACAAAAAAGAATTAATTATGTATCAAGGATCAAGATTCTGTAGAGGAGTTAACAACATGATTGCTAATCAGCTGGTCTTATCGACAGCCGCCATTTTCAGTCACGTGACTTTATCAACCAATTTTTCATTTTTGAAGTTTCTAAACTAATTTATGGAATACTTGATTATGTAGCCTTAAATTCGAGCAATAAAACAGTAAAATACCAATCCAGAGAAAGTAACAAAATGAGATACTACTTTGCATACGGAAATATTTCTATAAGGCGGTGAACTATATCTTTTTTGAAACGTGAAGGACATTTTTTCCCTCTGCGGAAGATTACGGTTTCTTTGGTAAAAGCAGAATAGAATTTTTACCAAGCTTACGTAAACAGCCCCTCAGTCTCATTGACTCGTGCTCTAGTTATAAATTTTCTCGAAATTGGTTTAGGGTCCTTTAACCCCTTTCTCCGGGTACAGTTAGGGAAACGGTCCGCAAACATTTACGATTTCTTTCAGCGCAATTCTGTCCCATTCGCTCTCATTTCTTCCATCACTTAGTCTCGTTTTCTGCGCTCTGCTTTTGCCGAAAAATAATTTATTGCAAGGAACCGTAACGCGCCAGGCTCGAGGCTCCAGATCCGTTTCTGAAACTGTTACAGTTTAAATCGAGCGTCTTTGTGGGGCGCAAGTGGCCACTATATTTCCATAATTTACGATTTGGACGAAGGACTTCGGTGTTACAGTTTAGACGAGGAGTATTGTAGAAATTAACTAGAATTCTCGCTTCTTTTCTAGCTTGTTTGCCTAAAAAGCTGTTAAACTATCGACTGTGGGAAAAACTAGAGCGGCCGAGACTGTATTTTACTTCTAAAGAATTTACAGATATAGTGGTCCTATACTTGCTTTCAAATTTTTAGAAAAAACGAGGGTTTTTATCTGCCCAAGGAAAAAGGTAGAAAATGGGTCCTAGAAGGAATTATAATTTATAAATTGTTCTAAATTACGAATTCGAAGAGAAATATTTATAATCTCACTCAAAATTTGTTTAATTTAACATTTATCATCTTTTTGGAAGAGCTATAAAAGTATGAGAGCATAATCCTTTAATAATAATTAATTGTCCAATAAATAAAATGCTTATCGAAAACAACCAATTAAATCGCAAACTTTCACGAAAATATAACAAAGTTTGCGATGAAGCATGAAATATTGTCCAATAAAAGCACGCAGCTGTTTTTGCAGTCACGTAAAGTAAATCGGGTATCTTGTTTAGCTTTCCATACATTAAAACGCAGCAGTTTATGTGACCTTAAAGACGAAACGATATTAATCGTCTCTTACTTTCATCAATCAGCTAGATATTTTTTTTTACGTAAAAGTCGCTCGCTTTTATAACGAGTTCGTTTTATAATGACTTAATTTGACGTTAATATCTTTAGAGCGCTCTTCAGAGCTCATGCTTATGGAATAGTGCTCTTTTCAACGCCGCATATGCGGCGATGGTTTAAGATCGCATCTCTGGTGGTCCTTTATAGTACAAATTCATCCGCGTCAACATTAAAAAGCAAGGGGCTGTACAAAGCACCGAGTTTACGATTAAAATTACGATACTTTTATGTTCTCTGTTAACTGAAACTTAATGTGCCGTCAAATCTATCTTTTTTCTTCCATTTCTTCATTCTCTTCTCTCTATTTTTTCTTCTTTTTTTCATTTGTATATGGTAGTTATGCGTAATTTGCTTGGTAGGCGTTTCCTGCCTCTTTACCAACGCTAAATGCGTAAATGGTCATCAAGTAAAAGCTGCAAGGCCTCTTAACTTGATGATCATATTTACGATCATCAAGAATCGGCGATTCAAAGAAATATTCTTCCATAAGCTGATTTCGATTAACTTAAGTCCCGGCTTAAGAAATTTGTTCATCAACCAAACCCACCGAGCCATAAAATTTCATCAGCCTCGACAAATTGTAGATTTGCATTTTTTATTTGCAAAATCGGATTAAATTCGTTCACTCTCTATTCGGGATTTTATCATTTAATAAAATTTTACATCCCGTGCAGAAATTGCCACAATTAGCCCTATTTACTCTCTAAATCTGAACCAGCGAAAACCATACCAAATCAGTGAAATTCGCTGATGAATCAGCGGAATTACTCTCATAGAGGGCGTGAAATTCACTGATTCATGAGCGAATTTCACTGATTTGGTAGGGTTTTCGCTGATTCAGATTTAGCGAGTAAAATAGGGTTCTGACGAGGCCCTGGTCGGCATTTCTATTTTCGATAAAAATATTTTAATATTGTTGGGCACTTATGGGGCAATCATAATTATCATTTAAAATCCTTTGGAAAAATTAACAAAATGTGTATATTAATTTAAAATCTTAGAGCTGCCCTAAATTCTTTAAACATTCTTTAAAATAACTTGAAATCTATTTACATCGCTTTAAATTCTCCTGAAATCCTTTAGGAAATCTTGATATCTTTGAAATCTTGGAAAATATCTTAATCCTTTTAAATTCGCTAGAATCACTTGAAAGCTCTTAAAATTCACTAAAATCTCTTAAAGTCCTTTATGATATCTTATAATTTTTTAAATCTTGTGAAAGCTCTGGAAAATCCTTACATTCTTTGGGAATCCTTTTAAATTCCCTAGCATTACTTAAAATTTCTTAAAATCTCCTTAAATTCCTTAAAATCACTTGAAATCTTTTAGAAATAATTTAAAATTCTTTAATATCAATAAAAATCCCTTCAAATACTTAAAAAGAATTTTTAATATTCTAAAATCTTGAAACTCTCGAGAACTATTTTGAAATTTTTTAAAAATTTCTTAAAATCACTTTTCTTTATAATTAATATCTCTTTTTTATAATAGGACTATTGTTTTCAGAAAATTAAATAGCTTACTAATCAAATATTGTGAATAATGATTCCGCAGAATAGTTTTTTAATCCTGATGGGGTATTGACCAATTTTTCCTAGGTGGGATATTTACTAGGGCTTTTTTGGGTAAACTGACAAGCCGCTGGCTAGTTTTCCTTAAGTATGGCAATATTCTGCCATAACGTTACAAGCCTTGTGTGGACCTTGCCAGTTAACCTGATTAGGGCCACATCAGACGTATGGAAAACTGACCAGGACCTTGTCAGAACCCCATCAAAATTTCTGCACGAAATATGTTCGCGGATAGTTCCCCCTTTCTAATACGAATATATATAATAAAGGGATCGGTCTATAGACAAGAAAAACCAACATCTGGAAAAAATGTGTCAGGATTGGTTAGACCGTTTAATTTTACAGTAAAAGGTCGGTTTTTTTTAAACTTTTTTTTCTTCAAACTCCAGTCAGTAGACCAGAATGCACCGTAAGATTTTAGCGATGCCGTATTGCGTATTAGTAAAGCCAAGAGAGCACGAGGTAAGAAAAAAAATATTGTCAGCCTCCACGACATTCTGGAGAAAGCATCACATCTGGGTATTTTACAATGGTCAATAACAATTTTCTAAATTCCTAAAAGCAAATACTAAATCTAAAATTCTAAAACCTGAAGGGTTTAGCTGTACGTGTCCTTTCCGGTACCCCTTTCACCGTTATCCTTCATCCTTATATTATAAAATTCAGTTGTAAAACAGTAAATTCATTGTCCAGTTCGTGAGCTTAACTCTCAAGCTGCCACGAGTCATAGAAAGTTTCCGCTTTCCTCTTTCTCCTTTTTTTTTTTTTTTTTTGCTCGAAAGCAATTTAAAGTCAACCCGTTAAACATTAACAGGAACCCTTTCCATTTCCCTTCGCCTTCGAAAAATGAAAATTACGGTGCGACCCGCAATAAAGCAATATTCTGACTTCTGACTTGGAGTCCAGACAACCCTTCTTTTCTGCGTCCCACGAAGGGTTAAGCTAAAAAGTCTGGAGCCGAGCCATAAAGCGGTAAATTTTTTATTTTTACTGTACTTACCCCTTTCCGGGAGAAAAGGGATGCTAAAGGGAGTAAACCGTAAATACAATTCTATGGGGAATGACCGAAGGCAGTAAATCTCGATTTTCTTCCGTCTCAAGAACTCAACCGTTTTCTACCTTCCGTGTTTAACACGATATGAAAAAAATTACCGTATTTTAACCTAAAACTCCACATTTTTTTCCAATCTGAACAGATTTTTGTACCGTTTTTCGTTCGGTGGGTAACCGGATTATTTTTTTTTCGGGTAGCACCGTTAAAAGCCACAGGGCACAAAAAATATGAAAACCGGGATTCTTTTCCGGAAAGATACCGATTCCGGGAAGATCACCGATTTAAATTATTTAAAACTTATGTAGTTGGCAACCAAACTGTAAAATAAACAAATTTGGAAATTTCAATCAATTTATCAATCAGTTATTAATTTTTTAATTTTAGAGTGCATTTTTCGATTTGTCCGGGATTTGCGTCCCATGACGAAGAATGAGACTGAAGTTTCATTTACTTTCTATGAATATGTTATTAAATATTTGTTTAATGCACTAGCAACTTAGAAAAATGAAAATAAACAAAACTTGTGACTACAATTGTAAGTTTTCTCCAGTTTATACAAATTCTTTTAACTTGTGAGTCATCCTTCGATTTCTCAACACAAGATCCCCCACATTCTGATCAGAGGACCTGGACCAACTGATTTCTTGGGCTCGAGCCGCGGGTTTCTCACGTCTGGTTAACCTCCGACCTGCTGAAGCGTCGCGTGGGCTGCCTCTCGTTAAGTTAATACAGGGTCGCGACACACGCGAGTCACGGTGTCCCACAGATATTCGATGGATCTCACTATAGTACAGTGTGGCAACAAAACATAGAAGGAGAGAGAAGGAAAGACATTCGTTCACGGCATCAGAGTGTCAGTATCAAAAATATGCATCTCGATTCTCGATTCAGGAACGTAGGAAGAGTATTAGTCATGCATTTCATGCAAAGGACTGAGAAAGGACTTAACCCATGAAAATTTGCTAAATTAACATGCTTAAGAATTAAATATACCTTTATAGTAAAATAAACAAAGACGTCCCCCTTTTCAAATACTTGAAATAGAAATAAACACCGAAACGAACATTTTTCGGATCGTCCTTAACATTGTCAATATTCGATATATTTTTATCAAATCTTTTTTGATAAAATATATAAAATTTTTTTAATTTTTTTAAATTTTTCGGATCGCTCTTGATATTGTCAATGTTCGATATATTTTTATCATATTCTTTTGCTTCCTTATAGAGGAAACTTTGTAATGGTGTCAAAATCCAGTTTCCAAAAAACTTTCTTTCCAAAAAGCTTCTAAAAAAAAATTTTTGAACATATGTCAAGGGCAATATATCTAATATGATGTACTGAAAAATTGTCCGGATGTATGTATGTATGTACGTACGTATGCATGTATGTATGTATGTATGTATATATGTATGTCACAATCCTGCAATATCTTAAAAACGCGTAGAGATAAATTAATGAAATTTAGCATACTTATTACACTATATACCTAGTTGAATTTCTTACAAAAGGGTTTAAAAAAATATTTAATTTTACAAGTTTTACGTACTTTTATAATTTTAGTGAAACTCATTTTTTTCGACTATAATTTCTCAAATAATCAAAATTTAAAGCTGATCTAAAGAAAAGAAAAATTCCTTTCGTCGAGATGAATCGATTGACCCTGTATGATTAATGGATTTAATTGAATTTGAAGAAAATTATGACTGAGATTTTAATGAATATGAGATTTTAACGAACTGTAAGGGATTTTGATATATTTGAAATGATTTTAAGACATTTACAGAAGATTAAAAAAATTTGTAAGAATTTCAAGTAATTTTAAGGGATTTTAAGGGATTTCATTTGGTTTCCTCAACATTAGAATCAATTCCTTGAAATTTCTTAAAATCACTTGACTTTTTTGAACTCTTTTAAGAATGCTTTGAAGTTCCTTGTAATCAAATCAAATTCCTTAAAATATTTTGAAATTTCCTAAAATCACTTAAATGAAATCCCTTGAAATTCATTAAAGTCACTGGAAATCCCTTAAAAACACGGGAAACGCCTGGTTTTTGATTTTGGAAACTTTATTTCATATTCTTAATTGAATAAGTGTAAAAAAAATTTATAAATAAAAAATGTTCCTCAGACTAGAAGTCTGCAACTTCAACCCAATTTTTTCCGTGACGTTCAAAACGTCAAAATTAACATCACATGTATTCGGAAAAAGTGAAAATCAAAAAGTGGGAAACAAAAAAGTGAAAGTAAAAGTGGAAGTGAAAAATTACATAATCGCTCCTGTGGAATTTTTAGAATTCATATGTCAGGAGAGCAGAAAAAGAAAAACGTTCTCAAAAACCATAAAACGACTCAATTAAAAGTGTACTCTTCAAAGGATTTTTTTTCATAGCTGAACCATTCCAATATTTAATGAACCTTGTGAAATAAGTTTCTGTAGAAGAAATTGTATGGTAATAAATGTCTACAAACCTATAAACCACTTCCCTTATATTCTAGACGGTTTTTACTTTTTCGGTAGAAAAAAAGGCAGTCAAACTTGTATCTGCGGGCCCGCTTGTATTTTGCTAGTAGAGCATAACTTATTTTTGTTCTAGGCGGGTCGTAAAGTACTTCCCTTGATAATTTTCTAAGAAAATTTCAAATGCCATTCGCGAGGGGGTTTGTAAGGTCATTGAGTGTGGGAACTCGGGTGAAATGACGTCACTTGCCGGCACACAGATTAAAAGCCTGAGTCATTTCTCGATCCGGCGTGGTGATGAGTCGTTCCGTTCACTCAGGGCGCTCTTTTTCTTAATTGGTGGTGGCTGAAAATAAACTTCTCGCGGGAGGCCATTTCGCATTTAATTGCTAGCCTAGACGGTCTTCATTCATCCAACGGTCAAATGTCGCTGGGTTAAAGTTCGAATGAGTGTTTGCTCAACTCCTGAGCAACCGAGTCGCGGTTCTCACCCTTTTGAATTCTTAAACAAATGGCCCATGACATTTTCATACGAAATTTCACTCTTCGGCGAACTCTTCGGTTTACTTTTAATGTTTCTACGTTTTTGTCTTCTGTCGAGTAAAATTATCACGTCCTCTTTTTATTCACAAGTATGCTGAGAATTCACGGTGATAATTGGCGATTCATCGGAAAAAAAGTTTCAAGCAGCCAGCGAGAGTTTTAATATAGGCACCGCATAAAATAATTTAAGTTGATGGCACGGGGAAACTTAATCCAATAAGCTGAAACGTAATACCTGGTGTAAACGTGTAATTTCGTTAAAACTTTATCCTTCGCATCCCGAAATGATCCTATCTGCATTTGGTCGTTGGGAGATTAATTTTTTATATATGAAGGTGTGGGCTTGCCTGAATGAGGGACAGTGCAGAAAACTCATTTTTTATAAAACTGCCTGTAGGGTTAAAGGAGACAAATATGTTTTTCTGTCCAGTGAAAAGCGTATAAAGTAATGTTATTTCGCACAGAGGAAATCATTTTTTTATTATGAAATATAACTCGACTTATTTTCTATTTATAGTTTTCCCATTTTTCAATGGATGGATCAAATAATGGAATGCATGTAAATTGGAAATGAGAAAATTGAGCCTCTGGATTCTATGAGGGCACATAAAATTCACACGGCCGTTTCGGCTGGCCCCTGTTGTCTTCAAAAATCGATTTTGAAAATTTAATTTTTGAAATTTTATGAAAATCAATATTTAATAAATATTTTCACTTCCACTCGCTCTAAAAGACAAAGTTCTGAATATTTTTACATGAAAATTGGAGGAGTTATGCTTAAAACTGTTTTGAAGTAATACTTTTCAGAAAACTTCATTATACCCTAATGAACACTTCTTCCGCTGGAAGTTTGGGCTTGCTAAAAATTCCCTCGATAAACGAAGCGTTTGAAAGTTGTGTAATATTATTTTGATTCTGCTTGGTAAAAAAATTAATAACTTTTTTTTATAACAAATGGGAAAAATTTAAAAGAGCATATCATCTGCTCTGCATTACTTTTTGTTGACGTTTTGAAAGATGTTATTTTGAAAAATTGAGTTGTGCGAAAACAGGATTCTAATGAAGGGGACAGTCTCTCATTTTGAAGTTGAACCCGCAGGTTCCAAATCTCGAAATCAAAGGATCACTTAAGATTTCGACACGGTGGAGATGCTAGTTATTATGTGCCGCTTCCTGGCATGGCGGTCGATTCAAAATTCACGAATGGGCGAGAATAGTTCGAAAAAGAGGAAGGGCTATAACGCCAATCATGAACTGACGCTGTCCAACGGCGGTGCTGAGTGGTTATAAATATCAATTATACACTTCGTAATTCCCCTGTATTAGCATAATTCCTGGCTGTGAAAAATTTATGTTGGCCACCCAGTAGAAAAAGGATGCCTCTTTTGACGCTTCTCTCTTCCATGCGGGCATATGCCATTGGCCAATGGCCATGGTCTTTTTTATACGAGCACAACTTCCGAAAGAGGACGAGAATTTTTATGATCGCACGAGAAAACCAGGACTAGACAAAAGGGAATTAGAAAAAAATTATAATGAGCAATATTCTTTCAAATTAAATTCATAAAACCAAAATTCTATTTATAGTCTTCCCATTTTTCAATAGATGGATCAAATAATGGAATTGATGTAAATTGGAAATGAAAAAATAGGACCGACATCGAAATTAAATTCATTATTAGATTAAAAGAATATCAAAATAAAAGAATTCCGAAAAACATTTTTTTATTTTATTTATTTATCAGCAGAAATTTAATAGGAGTTGCCCGGGATTTTAAGAGATTTTAAGTGACTAATGAATTCCAAGATACTTTAAGAAATTTCATTTGATTTTAATAAACTTCAAAGAATTTTAAGGGATTTCAAGGGATTTTAAGCAACTTCAAAGGATTTTCAAAAAATTTCAAAATAATTTAAGGATATTCAAAAGTTTTCACAAGATTTCAAGGTATTTTTACATTTATCAAGATTTATCTATTATAATTTATCAAGAGGATATTCCTGAGATTTCCATAGATTCTACAAAATTTCAAGACATTTTAAGGGATTTAATCAGATTTTAAGTGACTTTAAGAAATTATAAGGAATTTATTCTAATATAGATGAAATCAATTTGAATCAATTTGAAATTTTTTTAATCTCCTGTAAATTTCTTAAAATCGTTTGAAATATTTAAAAATTCCATGGAGTTCATTAAAATCTCTTAAAATATCTTGAAACCTCGTAAAATCCTTTGAAAGCTCTTAAATTTCTTGAAGTTTCTTAAATTCCTGAAAATGACATGAAATGCGAGATGAAATGTCATAATAAAATCGTTCAATATTTCTGGAAATCACAATTTAAAAAAAAATCTTGAAATTCTGAAAAAGTCCTTAAAATTATTTAAAATTATTTGCAATCCTTTAAAATTTCTTTAAAATTTCTTTAAATTTTAAGAAATCTCTTAAAATATTTTTAAACTATTTGAAATTTTATAAATTATCTCCAGTAAGTTTCTTAAAATCGTTTGAAATATTTCAAGATTCCATGGAGTTCATTACAATCTCTTGAAATATCTTGAAATCTCATGAAATCCCTTGAAAGCTCTTAAAGGGACCTAAAAGCCCCATTAAATTTCTAGAAGTTTTTCAAATTCCTGAAAATATCATGAAATCTCATAAGATCGTTCAATATTTCTGGACATCCCAATTAAAAAAAAAGTTCTTGAAATCCTGAAAAAGTACTTAAAATACTTAAAATTTTTTGCAATCTTTTAAAGTCTCTTTAAAATTCCTTTAAATTTGAAGAAATCTCTTAAAATTGTGGACAAGGCTGGTTAAATTTCTGCCAGTAAATAAATAACAATTTTTGTGTTTTAAAAACTTTAGAAACATTTTTTTAAGAATATTTTGATTCCAATAGATATAAAAATAAAAAATCGTCAGACTAGAAGTCTGAAACTTCAACCCAATTATAAAAACCGGGATATACAACAAAATTATCTTCAATTTTCAATGCGGTACGCAGAGAAAATTTCTAGACATTATATATTTAAAATGTCAAATAGCAATTATACAAACTAGGTATACAGAAGATATATTTATCAAGATACATATTACACACCTCTCAAAAGTGGGCAAAAGGGTACTAATTTTCTTTTATGTTCTTAAATAAATATAATCTCGTTTTTTGACATTTTTGCAAAGCTGGATCATTAATCGTTCAGTTGGTTGGCGCATCGAATTTCATAACGTGCAACGAAGACGATAATTTACTTTTTTATAGTGGATATAATGGCAGGAGTATAAAAATATAGGGACTCCGTGCTCAGAGTTTCGATCGAGGATAAAGCATATAACGGACTGATATAATATAATATAATTCGAGGTGCGTCGGCAGACTCTCGATCATCTGATCAGAAAATTTGTTTTGGATTCAGAGGATCGAAAAGAAAATGGATCTTTTCGACACCTGTTCCCTTTGGCGTGACATCACCTACAATCAAGATCAGCGCCTTGAGAATAATTATGCAGATTACAGGTAGACGCGTAACGGGTCATTCATCGTGTTTCGCTAGTGACACTGCAATTTACATCACTAATTCGTGTAATCTTCAAGCTTAAGAGTTTTGGACCATCGATTAACTCCCTCTCTGTTCCTGATGCATTTCACGATTTCAGAGATCACCAATCTTCGACGATTTTGTATCTGCAATTGAAACAGGAAACAACAGAAGGAATTCAATCGTCGAAAATCCCTCCCGACGTTCGAAAAGTACAGTAGAATGGCAATTAACCGTCTCTCTTTCCTCCGTCCATTCGTATCCGTGATTTCTTTTTTTTGTGTGTCGAAAACATGCGAACATGTGTACTTCGTGTTGTGCAAGGGACATCGATTCAATTGGATGCTTTAAAAAGCAAAATGTGAAACTAAAGACGACAGGTGCATTCAGAAATGGTAGAATTGATAACATTTTGTGTATGTATAAAACTAAGAAAGCCTGAAAGTAGAAACATTCGTCGGAAGGTTCAAGATAAGATGCTATTGACAAAAAACGAATAAACTGATGAATCTTCGAGATTCAATAGAGGAAATTAGTGTCGACATAATTTGATATACAAGGCCTAATGTCCAATTAGCTAGAATAGATTCTAATTTGTTCGATTGAAGCCCACCGCGCAATTTTTATCCTGTGGTAATTGAGGCTACTGGATGTGTCGAAGATCCAATATAATACCGACGAACGGATCAGCACGGTAGCGGATTATTTTATATCAAGGTGGCTGGTCAGTGTGAGAGCCGCAATTGAAATGGAGAATTGGGCATTGGGCAATCATCGTCAATATTCCATTTCGAAGAATTGATCGTGAGCAAACACGGATTTACATCAGGAGAGATAATCCTATTTGGCGAACGGCTTCTTCTTTTATTATAGTTTAATAACCGTTCCTCTTCACCACATCACAGTTCATCTCCCGGAAATCGATTAGTCCTCCGGTAGCAATTTGATCATTAAATACTTTTTTATTATTCCTTCTCATAGCTTTAATCCTTTAAGGAAGATTTTTATTCTGAATGGTTGGTAATTCAATTATTTAAATACGCATACAAGTCGGAATGTAAAAAAACTATTTCTATTCACTTTTTAATTTCAGCCTCTCAACTGTAACTCCTAGATTGTTTATAGTTTCTTTATTTGAGTAGTTTCCCAATACTCTTCTCTCTGTCTTTAGATCTTATACTTCCATGGGAAAGTCATTTTTCATTTCAGAAAAGATTATATTATACTTCGATCAAGGGGGCATCATCAATTGTTTCCTGATGACATGTTCAAACAAGATTAAGACGCATGATTGTCTTCCTTTTACCGTTAGGAGGAATCGATTTGTATTTTGTACATTGGATCCAACGGACTTTCAAACTTTCATCGTAAGGATTAGCATCTGAAACAGAGAGACCCTTTTCCCTCCTCTTCTCGCGCAGTCTAGTGCTAATATTTACTCTCTTAGAACAAACAAGTGGCTGACGAACCCCGCAGAGAAGAAAAAAAGCCCTTCTTCAAAATTATCATATTATTTCTATTAGACAGTTCGCTACCCACAATTAACGCGGTCGTACCACGAAACTAACGAACCGAGACCACGACCCGTAACCTGCGACAACCCCCTTTTTTTCTGTGAAAACCTGTTCCCTTCTTGCAAGAGAAGGACGAAAAAGACGAAAAAATGTCGAATTCGTGCCTATGCTATGTTACACGCGGTCTTAACAAAGTGACGGAGACTTCTTGTGCGAACTTTTTTTCTGAGTCATCCCATCTTTCTTTAGTCTGGGCTCCTTCTCTTTCTCTGGCTTTTGCTAATTAATGCGAATCGCCCGGAGACGCGGGACCCGGTGTAGATAATTGGAATTATGCAAGGGTTCTGTTAAAGAAGGGAAAAAAGGACCGATGTCGTCACGTGACGGATGTAATTGACGCTTGGGCTTCTCTTTCAACAGCGTAATTGAATTTACGATTTATTCTTGCTCGCTTTTTCGGGTATCTCGGCTTACCGAGCGTAAAAATGGGAAACCTGGAAAGAATCTTATCACTCGTCTTGGTCCTTTGTTTGAGAAACTCTTCATCAAGAGGGTTTCAATTCATTTATCATTTTTCTAACAGTGATCTTTTTTAAATTCAGATGAAGACTGCACGGAATTGCACAGAAAAAAAAAGGTCTTAAATCAAGCCCAAAAGTCTAGTTTTTGTTACAATTTAAGTCAGTTTTTGGGCTTAAA
>CAJFCP010000132.1:693568-783596 GCA_904066005.1 Synergus itoensis | reverse complement strand
AAAAAATAGTTAAGGTATATTTAACCCAAAATTCTAGTTAACTTAACTAGGCATTTTTTTGAGTGCAGGGAAATGAAAAAATTGAATCTTGTGGCCACCCTGATGTTGGAAAATAATTTCGTTTAGAGAAGTTGAACAGATTCCAAACAGTTCCAAATGAAATGAGAGGAATTTCCATGCATCTTCGGTGTTTGCACAACTTCCCTTTCACCCACTTGACATAGCAAAGTTGTTCCTGTCCCTATAACATCGCGAGATTATGTAATAACCCGCGCCCGTTCTTGTAGTAAATAATGGAATCTCCTCTCAGCAAATATCCTCTCAACATAATTAATTCTCTCGCCTACTCGAATCGTCCACGAGACAACTGCCCCATTACTGGTTCCTGACGTTGGACTTGACGCGAGAGTAAATCTCGCGCCCCCTTGTCTCATACAAATATGCCACAACATTTTGCTAGCTCAATTGTGAGTGTATATTTCTATACATCATATTCTATATTGTCTATATCTGTATGTGTATATATGTATACTGAATAGTGAATAGTCCATAGTTCATACTGTATACTTCATAGAGATCTGAGAAGTCAAGAAACCGTCATTGTTCAGTCGTAGATACATCCTTACGAGACGCGGGAAGAATCTATGCCTTTATGATTGACGATGACACATGTCATGATAATGGGTACGAAGATTTCTCTCTTGATTGCAGCGCTAGAAAGGAGGATAACAATTTTTTGCTGAAAGTGTTGCAATTGAATTGATTCAATGATTTAGTCACTTTAGCACATGCTTAATGGTTAAATAACATATTAATTTTGATGAATCAGTAAATGTAAAGAAAGTAGTGAGAAAAAAGGATTTGGACTCTTTGGTTTGTTTAAAATTGTTACACCTTTAAATTTTAAAGTTTCAATTCAGTAAAATTTGTTCGGACTTGAGCAAAAGTCGAATTTAAGGCAAATCAGTTCAGTTTTTACTTAAATTAATCTTATATTTTATTATTTGAACTTTTATTATTTAGCTCAAGAATAATTATAAGAAATTCATTTCTGGAGAATATTCCGTATTCCTTCCATGACTGTTTATCCTTTAACCCTTTGCGGCACACATTAAACAAATTTTACGGTTATAAGCACTTTAGATGGTTGATTACAAATCTGACTTCAGATTCGTTATCAGAGAACCCAAAAATCCCCAGATGCCAAGTTTCATAAAAGCCCATTAATTTTTTGAAAATTCATCTGCCATATTGGATTCACCATTTTGAATTTTGCAAATTGAGCTTTAGATTCGTAATCAGCGACATCAAAAACCCCCTAATAACAAGCTTTATGAAAATCCAACCACTTTTTCAAAAATTTGTCCGCAATATTGGATTCGCCATTTTGAATTTTGGAAATCTGACCTTAGATTCGTCATCAGAGACAGTAAAAACACCCAGATGATAAGTTTAATGAAAATTAATTAATTTTTTGAAAACTCGTCCGCCATATTCGATTCGCCATTTTGAATTTTGCAAATTTGGCTTCAGATTCGTAATCAGCGACCTCAAATACCCTATAGAGTACCAAGTTTCATTCCAATTTATTCAACACGTCGTTCAAAAATGAATTCTTTTGTAAAAAAGAACGATTTTCAAAATTTGTTTATTTATAACTATTTATAATTTTAAGCAATACGTTCTTCATCATTTTTTTTACATTCTACAATGCTTCAAATACTATATCAATAAGACTTTTTTTGTTAAAAAATCCTATCGTTAATAAAATTATTGAAACTATGTATGGAATAAAGGAATGACAATGTTTCTGTGATTAAGATTCAAAACCACATAACACAAACTAAAAAAAAGAATTATATTAATTTTTTTATAAAATCTAAATGATCAGCCAGACTTGCGTGGGTAATTCTCGAGTGGAAGTAAAATCCGCGAGAATCGTTCCCATGAGTGCATTCTCGTCGCGATTGGACATGAAAATTCTCGCAGCGGGGGGTAGATCGTACCTGGTAGAAAGGGAACCCACACATTTTACTCTCAGGTGTAAAAACCCGCGGCGATTACGAGGCGTAGGCGTGAATTACCGTCGAACGTACATCCACCGTGCCAGACTTTTCTGCTTTGCAATATTACGCTATCAGCTATTCTATACAGTTTACTATAACTATATATAGTGGTTTCAGACGTTATCTCTCTGGTCCCGAAGTACACGAATACTCTTGCACGGATAAGACCCAATGGCCACTGTACGTTTCTCTTTTGAAACTTAATTTCTTTGCAAATTTCCAGGTTTCAAGGGAAAAATGTAGTTACAGTGGAAAATCAAGTCTTGATTGCTTGAGTCATAAAATCTCCCTTTAAAAGAAACAGAGGGTGAAACTGCATTTAGTTTTATTCCTAAAAGTTTCACATTTATTGAAATGCTTGACTTTTTTTTTATTTTTTAAACTTAATTTACATATTGTGATTATTATTTGAATGTACTAGTAAACCAACACGCGAGCTAAGCGTGCGATTATTTTAAGGGATTTTAGGATATTTCGTGGAATTTTAAAGGAATTCATGCAATATTAAGAGAGTTTTTTAAGAATTTTAATGGATTTTGAATGTTGTGAAATTTGTGTGAAATTTTAAGAGATTTCAAACAGTTTATAGGTTTTTAAGGAATTTTAAAATTTGTCGTGAAATTTCGTGGAATTTTCTGAGATTTTTAGGTATCGAAAGGAATTTTGATGATTGTTAAATGATTTTAAGAGAATTCAAGGAATTTTTATGATTTATAAAAGATTTTGTGAAATATTAAAGGATTGCATGGAATTTGATGAGATTTCTAAAAATTTTAATGAATAAATTTTAAAGGATATCAAGAGAATATTATCGTAGAATTTTTAAAAATTTCCAAAATTTTAACGAATATCAGGAGATTTTTATAACTTTTAAAATAATATATGGATTTTGAAGTATTTTTAAGGTTGTCGAGTTATTTTATGGAGGGATTTTGAAAGTTATTGAAATTTTTAGGGATTTCAAGAGTTTTTTCTGATTTTTAAAAGATTTTGTGAGTTTTTAAGGATTTTATGAAATTTTAAAGGATTTTAAGGCATTTTAAAAACATTTAAGAATTTTTGATGAATATTATTAAAAATTTGTGAAATTTTAAAGGTTCTGATGGTATTTTATGAGATTTCTAAAAATTTTAAGGAATTTCAAAATATTTTCAAAGGTTGTCGTAAAGTTTTAAGGGATTTTATGAGATTTTTCTAATCTTAAAAAGGTTTTGTAGAATTTTTAAGGTTTCCATGGAATTTGATTAGATTTCTAAGGATTTTAAGAAATTTTGAATGTTAAAATATTCCAAGAGGTTTTTAGGAATTTTTAGAGATTTTAGCGAAGTTTTAAGAAATCTTAATGAATATATTAAGGTATTTCGAAGGTTTTCGTGAAATTTTTTTGCGATAGTTTGTGTTTTTTTTCATTCAACTTCAAGTCATTCAAAAGCTAATCAGGTTTGCAACAACAATGTATGCGAGATTTTCGAGACATTTCCTGACACCACTTTTTTAAAACAGGATACGTTATATTTAGTTGTATTCAGTTATATTATTTCTTAAAACATTTAATCCTTATTTTAAATGTCAGATTAAACGAGAGTTGCATAAGATCCTATTTTATTTTTATTTCTGGGAGATCTCATCGGCTCATCGCGTGCCAGAAAGAAGGCAACCCGATACGGAAGAAATGAAGTGCAAATTGAGCAAGGCTCACCGCGAAAGTAAAAATTAGTTCAGATGAGTAACTTCGATGAACCAGTGCTAACTTGGTTGGACGTGAAACGGAAAATGATACAGCTGCGGCTTTCAAGGGCTGAAAAACATCCTGATTCCAAAAATTATCGATCTCAAATGTTCATTCAACCCAAAGTAAGAAAGCGAATAAAATTTAAACAAAAAAGTCGAGAAGAAGGTTTAACAATTTTCGCGATCATAGTAATTTGCATAATTTTATTCTGATTAATACATTTTTCGCTAATTAAATTATTGGAGACAGCTGAATTCTTATAACTTATAATTAATCGGATCTCAATCAAAACAAAAAATTAAAATAGATAATATAGAATTTAAATGAAACTGCTACAATTTTGGATTTTCACAATAACGATATTAATCTACAAGATCATGAAGATCTTTTTACTATCCTACTCTTTTTATCCTTTTTCTTTCATCCTTTCAGTTTCGGTAAAACACCAATAAACACGGAAGGGTCGAAAACCGTCGTGCGACTCACGCGTGCCAAAATTGCAAACCCTTTTAAAAAATACGACTGGATTGTAAAAGGGTAGACCTCGAGCGGGTTAGCTAGAAAGGATCACTGATCACCAATAAAAGGATTTACCTCTGGGCTCAATTGCAACCTCTAATCCTTTTTAACCCGCCCATTCTAAGCCTAAAGTTGGCACTGTGCAAAGGGTAAACCACTCACAACCCCTTTGTATTGAAACTTCAGTTTCCTCACCACTTTCCAAAATTCTGCCATAAAGAAGCGAAAGTTTCATCACCTTCTAAATTTTTTTTCCCAGGGACTTTTTTTTTACGATTTATTTACGTTTTACGACAAGGAAAGTGGTGGAAGAAAGGGGCAGAGCTTTAAAAAAAGGTCTGGGTTGTGTTGCCTCAGAAGGGTTTATGATTTTTCATAATTTTTTTCAGAGTCCGCATCTTCGGAAAAGAAAAACCCACGTTTCTACCATCTACCCTTTTATAAGCCTTGCAAACTAGCCCCTTCTTCAAGTCATATTTTTTACGAGTTTACTGCCAACCTTGAAGTTTACAACTAGGCACATAACAACCCTTAAAATCTTAAATAACTGGGAGGTCAACGGGTAACTAACTTTACTAACACATCCTTCCAGTAAAAAATATTGCCTTTCTCCAGAAGTCTGCGGTTTCTGCAATATGGCACTTACCCCTACCTAGGATTCGAGCTTCGACTCATGTTTTGGCCCACGAGCCAAAATAGCGGTTTTATGGTGGAGATACTTTTTAGCTTTATACCTAAAAAGTCCCATCGCTAAACGCTTCGCCATGAAAGAAGACTCATTTGCAGAAAAGGTTATACAAAACTTTAAAAGTAATATTTTGTTTAAATATTAGAATTTGTTAAATATTCAGAAATATTTGTTAAATATTTTATTACATTTTAATTCTATATTATTTATTTTTTAATTTAATGTTCGTGTACACAGTTCGACCAACAAATATTGCAGAAATATTGCAAGAAATTTGGAAAATAAGTTAGGTGAAGGATAAGATCGGGCCTTAGAATGGGACTCAAGTGGAAGTCATATTTCGTCAACCCTATTGGATTAGTCATGGTCAAGGCTTCATAAAGTGAACGAGCAAACAACCCCAATCCATCAAATTTATGACCACTATAGTTGCAAATTCTCTCCTTTCGCAAAGGCTTACTTAGCTTACTCCTTGCGGATTGGCAAAGGGCCCAAGGTCACCTGCCTGGGTTTACAATTTAACCCTAATTAAAGAGGTATACTCTACCCTTGCAATAACTGAATAACCCCCAACCTGGTGTCCCTTTCTTGACCACCGTTACGTACTTTTGGTGCAATATTTTGCAAAACTAACTCTAAAAGTCTGGCCTGCATAACTCTCCTTAATATATAATGTCATTTAGAAAGTGTTTCGACCTCGACAAATTGTGCAAACTTGGACTTCGTTGCACAACCTGCCAAAAGTGAAACGTTCTGGAAGATTTTCTATTTGATTTTCAATTTAGTATTTAGTTTATTTAGTATTTAGTAATTAGTTTAACAAAATTCAATTTGAGTTTAACAATATTTCATATTATCCACGTCTTTTGGATATGTGTTTATTGAAGTTATAAAGAAAGGTTAAAATTAGTCGGCGTTGATGGTTGTTAAAAAAAATGAGTAAAACTGAAATATTGTAGAATATGGAGTAAGGACTGGAAATATTGAAATAGAGAAAGTGCTGGATTAGGGCAAGGTGATTATGGCATATTATGGTCTCTGTAGAATTTTACCACGTGCCTCAACCCTTTTAAGAACCGCTACCTAGTAGGTATCTATTTCCCCTTTCTTCTGGCATTTCATACCTGTGGTAATTACTTCTAGGGTAGGTTTAACCCTTTCAAGGTAGCAATCCAGGCAGGTATTTATACAATGCGACACCTCCTCTGAAAATAAGAAACCATCAATTTTACCTGAGGAACGAAAAATAAAAGGGCTGCTGTTAAACATTAATTTGTTTAAAAATAAAACCAGGAAGAACTATACTGTCTATGAATTAAAACGTGAATTAAAATTAACCATAAATTTTCAATCAGAATATTTTACAATATATAATTTAATCGAAATTACCTTCATGTTTATTCTCATTATTCCCGCGAAACTTATCCAACTAATGGAACCGGGAGAAGTGTAATTGTCTTAGGATTTATTGATTTAAGGAACAATGATGGAAACAGTATCAAAAATACGTCACAGAAATAATAATTCCACTCTAGCAATTGTTGCGATGATTCTTCCCCTAAAACACCTGAAAGAGTCGCCCAGTAGCGAAGACTATAATTTATTCTCTTTCTGATGGTATAGGTATAAGGGTTATCGTGAATAGACTCAAGTACAAAGATTTCAACGTCTGCAGAACGCAGACTACAGTAGTTTACAGTGGCTGGATGCTTTACAGTTTACCATAATGAATAATCGGACAATAAGCCCTTCCGCATTGCAACAGGTAAAGGGTTGCGAAACCCCATGAAGCTTTGGAAGGGCTTCAACCAAAAATCGTCCATCCCTGCAACCAATCGGTCAACAACCCTACAAAGCCTACCACTGCTCAATTAGGTAGGTCCATTTTTTTCCTGCGTGTCAAATTCACAAACTTCAGCATCCATAAATTTTTTCACACATTTTTTTACGGGGTTCCAATTTTTTTATCGTATTCATTCCACGCTCAAGACTTCACTTTTGAAGAGGGATATTTTTTGCGTAATCCCTGAGCAAAAACTCGACTAGTTTATGAGGGAGGAAGATTTTTCAAGTCTTATTGTAATCTTAAATGCTCGAAAAAGGATGAAAAGATGTAGAGAAGATACTCAATTCGCAAAAAATTCTAAAGCTTTTTACGAGATTTAAAAGAATTCTTATATTCATAAAATATCCCTTTTTGGGAAACATTTCTCTGGATTAACCGACGGATAAACTCGTTTCTATACTTTGTAGATATATGTATAAATTCGAGTGCTTTCTATGCCGAAGTTGCTGCAGCTATTGGCATCCTATCAATGTTTTTTATATTTTATCAGGTGCTTGAGGCAACTTATAAGCTCGTACGCATCATATGCTTACCGTACCCAACAACCGCTAACTGACAACCTACCAATTTCGTCTTATTATTGGTTAAGCAAATAACGCCGAAAGCGGTGACTCAGAATGTCAGAATTACACCCCATTCAATACGCTGAAAAGTTTGCCAATATTCCTCGCAAACAATTTCAGTCAGTTGAAAAACATCAGTGCTCATTGCTAATTCTTTGCCAAGCGTCAATTTGAGATGTCATTATTGTCGCTCAAAGCTACAAAATAAAATGAAAAATCAACTTTTGAGCCTTGAGTCATTTATATAAAAATCTTAATGCTAATATCCTTTCATTTGAAATTATTCATAATCCTCTGCATAGTAGCTAGTTTATTATAAATTCATCATTATAATATTATAATATTATAATAATATAATAAGTATAATATTATAATATTATAATATTAATTATAACGAGGGGTTGACAACTCGTGAAATCAGGTGTACACTTGCACTGAAATCTCTTGAAATATCTGAAGTCATTTGAAGTCACTTGAAGTGGCGTAAATTCATTTTAATTTTCTTGAAATCTCCTGAAGTGAAATCTTCTGAAGTCATTTGAATTCACTTGACGTCACGTGAATTCACTTGAAGTGACGCGAATTCACTTGAATTTTCTTGGAATCTCCTGAAGTCAGTGAAATCTTCTGAAGTCAGTGAAGTCACTTAAAGTCACGTAAATTCACTTGAAGTCACGGGAATTTACTTGAAGTCCCGTGAATTAATTTGAAATCTCTTGAAGTCAGTGAAATCTTCTGAATTCATTGAAATATCCTGAAATATCTTGAGGTCAGAAGTAGATGTACACCCGCTTGGTCGAGTTGGCAACCCCTCGAATTATAATATTATATATAAAATAAATATTATATATAAAATAAATATTATAATATAATATTATAATATTATAATATTATACCTGCTCTTAATTTAAACGTCCTTGAAATCGAAAGTGTACATTTACAATGTACATGGAGATGCTTTTATAAATGTAGGGCTTGCTCTGGCTCCATTTGCATCATCGGTATCGGTTCACATTAGCACCTGTTACCAAGACCTACGAACCTCATGAACCCATGACTCATTAGCTTTATGGGGTGCCGTGTACTGTGTACAAGTCGCGGCCGGTGGCCGGATAAAAGCAGTCGAGACCGCGTCGATAAACAGCCGGATTCGCACAGCAGCTTGTATAGCAGCCAAGCGGCATTAATATTCGCTCGCCTTGTGTTGAGATATCAGATTAGACCGCACTGGCCCTTACTCTCTGCACCTTATTACACGTTGCGCGAAAAATAAAGGACTCCCGTCGCGCCAGTTACGTATACGCTCGCTCTGCTTTATTGTACAACTTCTTGCATATTGTGCTTCTCAGATTCAAGAATAATCTGATTTTACGGGAATCGTGAAGGGGGCCATCCCCCGCAGATGAAATCATGATTGGCCGTGATATATGACGCGTAACGAGTGGCTCTCAAAGGGTTGAGGATAAGGAGCCTCCCTGAGAGAAGAATGGTAGCGATAATGACGTTTCGGAAGAGAGCGAACGATGCTTATCAAAATTCTTCCAGAGGCTAAGAGAAATATTATAATTTGTCTTTACTGCATCAAAATAATGGCGTTGCTTTTCTCAGAGGGTTGATAGTGAAAAATTTCATGGGATTATGGAAATGTGATGCGTTTTGCGTGTAATTATCTTGTAATGTTATTATCATATCTGAAGAAGGATAAGTTAGTTCTACTTTCCGGAATTCAAAATAAGTTATTAGAATTTATCAAAATTTAGTTTATAATTCACTGGAATAAGTGAATTTGGTATAACTCGCTACTGGAATTCGTTACATTGCAGTATAATTCGATAAAGATCATTATTCTTCATTTGAACAATATTTTCATAAATATTTTTCAAGAATATACCCATATTAAAGTCTCCAATATTTTTACCTCTCCGTTTTATAGATCGGCTCTCAACACGTGCTGCAGAATTAATTTCACCGTTGGAGAACAGATGGAGGCACGTCACGCAAAGCAGAAAGAGTTGCATCCAGGTATGTGATATCCCAGTATCAACTCCTCAAGAATCCATTTATTGCTTGATTATTGTAGAATCATTCAATTAAGATTTTCAAGTACAAAAGAAGAAAATCATAATATTATTCCGTTTATAAGAAAAAAAGCTATTATAAAAATATACTTTTAATTTTTTCACAGCCTAGTTCTTAAAGAAACAAAATAATAAATCATCTTCTTATAGAACCTTTGTTAATAACATCAATAATCATATTTACAAAATCATTTAACCACCCTACAAATTAAATATGTAATCTCATAATTAGAGATGCAATATTGGAAATGGAATATCGATGTATCGATACATCGATATATCGGAAGGAGGTGTATCGATGTAGACGATACATCGGATCAAAAACATCGATTTCTTCCCTAATTTTCATAGTTTAAATATTATTATAAGACAATTATGATAAAAAATGTATATATACACGGAAAAAAAGGACATATGGTTGCTGTAACTATTCTATGGTTGCTGCAACCATATAATATGGATGCGCCATATTTAGCAATATATATGGTTGGCCCAACCATACCTTTTTTTCCGTGTATATATATATACATTTTTTATAATTTACATTTATATTTCAACTGAAAAGTGAAATTGCACAATCCGATAATAAATGTGTAAACCATATTGCTAAAAATATACTAACAAGTCATTTCACTATTATAGCAACTAAAACAATAAATTGATAGTAAACTTAATCTTTGATTGTAGAGTTGTAAAATTTCATAAACATGAAAGTTTCCTCTGGTTTGAAATTTTCAAAGGAAACATTAAAAGTTTCATGGAATTTTCGATATCGAACATCGAATCTTAACATCGATATATCGGAAGCAAAACATCGATGCTGAAATATCGATATATCGAACCAAAAACATCGATGTTGCATCTCTACTCATAATACCCTACTGTAAAAAAAAAATTTGACTCCTGCTTAAGTTTTAATTCTCGAGAAAATGAAAATGTAAAAATTGATTGACCCTGTCAAAACATTAAGCATGAGGTAAGGTCTCCTGGCACGCGTGTGATTCACGCGTCGCGGCGAGCGACGTTCTAAATAAATTCGTGCGAGGCCAACAGGTAGTTAGGTTCTTCCCCGCCAGTGATCGGCCACCACGCGCCAGAAGCAAAGCCAGACACAGCCAAACGCTTGCATTGCTCGGAGCAGAGTGACGTATTTTCCCCTCCACCCACGAAGTACGTAAGCGGCACGCACGAGGTTGTTTGCCGATCGTAGGGGGAATCGCTCCAGCCAATAAGCGCTTGCCGGTCGCACGCCGGGACGAATCGACAGCACCCGATTGGCACTCGCGCTATAACCCCCTCTTCTTATTTTCTCATCTGGGGTCTTTCGCTCTTTCACTGTTCGCCCTAGTCGTCCTTTTCTACTTATACCCCTTTTAAGAGGATGTTCGCGTCCTCTCTCAAGGGTCCACAGCAGATCGGAAATTGAACTGCTCTTTCTCACCCTCTCTATGTGATGTTCTATGCCTACGCCTTGTCTATGTGAATTTCCCCCTTCTTTTTTTTTATTTTTATTCCTGGAATTAGTATGATTAATGATTATCAAATTCGCAGGGTGCGTAAAATGCTACAAAACAAAAAATTGACGCTATCGAAATATTTTTCACCATATCACCTTGGTTCTCTGGTGATAATCTGGCCTAGACCCGGTGCTGATTAGCTTTCTACGACACAAATCTAATTATAAGATGTCCAGATTAGAATGTAGATTGCCTAGCTTGGATCCTGATCAGTGCAGTATTTACTTGATCTATTCTTTAATCTACGAGTGTGGCGTTTCCATTTTCCTATCTATTTACTAGAAAATTGGATTAAAGAAGCAAACAAGTAATCTGATAACATCTTGTGTGTGACACTCTAGGTGGTGGTATAAGTGTTATTGATACGGGAGAGATAATGCAGGGATAAAAAAACAGGTTCTGCAAACAGTGTGATCATTTTTTTTTAAGCGTGATTAGACTGAAGCTCTTTATAGTCTTTATCTGCAGAAAACGGGCGCCGTTAATGATATAGAGCGTCTGACACTTGGCATCATGTGGACGTCACAAGCTCGTGCAAGTTGTACACTTGAAAAATAACCGAGTGCCACCAAGCTGACTGACGCACGCACGCTCGCTATTCTGGCACGTGCCTGACTTCCTCCCCCACGCCGATCGAAATCCTTCTCTTGCTATGCGACCAAGTACTGCAAGTAGGCATTCGTCTCGGACATACTTATATATGTGTGTAGGCGAACGTACTCTCGCTCCGCTTGGCACCGAACAAAGGTCAAACTTGCCAATACGATTGTCGTCCCAAGACTCGCGCGTGCGATTTATTACAGACACTGACTTCATTGCCATCATTCATCTTTTTACGTAAGAATGATAAACAAATTTTTTTTTCCTCGAGAACAATAAAGGATAAAAAACACGATATAAGTGGGCGAGAGTCAAGAGGAAAATAGGGGCTCAATGGAAGAGAAAAACGTGTGGTTCAAGAGAATCTTAAAGAAATTTTGGGGTTCAAAGCGAGGTTCAAATCTGAACCTTGTTGCCACAGTTAAACGCCGATCTCTAAATGAGAACAAGAATTTCTCAAAAACTAACTTGGTCTATCAAAATTACGAATGAAAATCTAGTGATAATTGTCAATTTGATACGCTTCTATGTTCATTGTTCACGTAACAGATTGAGACTAAAAAATTCTCGTTTTGATAGGGTGACCATCCGTCCGTATTTCCCCGGACATGACCTCATTTTAGGGCTTGTGTGAGTTGTCCTACAGGATTTTTTACTTTGTCCTGGTTTTTGTCCGGATTTTTTAAATGATAAATTTTTAGTTTTTAATTAATTTGGATTTCGCGCCGCGCATGTGTCTCGTAAGCATACACTGAGAAAACTGTTTGGTTTGGACAACAAAACTTTTTGTTGCTATAGAAGCAACAAAAATTTTTGGTTGTGCCAACCGAATTTTTGTTGAACCAACCAAAGTTTTTTTAATTCAACCAAAACCGAGATTTTGTTGGTCTAAATGAATTTTCTTGGTTCAACAAAAGGTTTGTTGAAAGAAACCAGATTTGGTTGCTTCTATAGCAACAAAAAGTTTTGTTGTCCGAACGAAACAGTTTTCTCAGTGTATGTACCATAATTTGATAATTTCAAGATGCCGATTCCATAATTCCGTTCCGTGTGTTTCTGGCAACACTGGTAGCTAGCAAAATATTAGAATGCATCAGGGTTCAAAAATATAAAATATTAAAGATTGATAACTTTTAATAAAATCGTTCATTTGAAAAAAATGTTTGAAAATTCTCTTTTTTATTGAATCTAATGTATGCTACTCTGACCCACTTTGTCCTGTTTTCTAACTATAAAAATTGTATAACTGTATAAAAATTGCTTTGAAACAATCTCAGAATCAAGAATACAGTAAATTTTTCCTAGGTACAATAATTCTTATCCTACTCTCAGATTAAATTCTAAGGAATAATTCTATGGTAAAGACAATATAAATTTTCATGTAGGATTGTCATCTGAAGAAGCAAAGCTTTTGACAATGAGACTTCAAATTCGAAGATACCAATTTTAGGCCTTCTGACCGCAACGCACAACTCTTGCAAGTAGGTAAGACCCAAGGTCCCGGTGGGGGGTCAGGCTGCAGGCCGAAGCATCGTTCGGACCCTGGTGGGGGCCTACAGAGGGGAGGGACTGGCGCAGGGCCTTAAAGGCATCCGAGTTTCGTTGGGGTATAGGAATTTTTAGGTGGGGGTAAACCGTCACGCGCTATCCCTACTCAGGAATTCTTCATCCCCTCCAGGATCTCGGAGCATTCCATCGCCAGCCAAGTTCTCGAGAGGCAACAGAGAACGTTGAGCGCTCGATTCGAATCAGTCGAGCTCTGACGCGCCTTGTGTGAGGTCGATGAAATTCTTGAGCGAAGTCGAGAACGGATTTGGTGAAATAAGCTCAGTTTTTGGATTTTTCTTGGACATCCTCGAAGTGATCAAGTTTCGATGAACTATCGAACATCATTTGACAACATTTTGGAGACACAGTGATTTTGTAAGACTAGTGACTATTGGATTACACCTGTGCAGTGGATATTTAACCGACAGTGATTTTTGTCGGTTTTTTTCATTAATTTTGTGATATAAGAAATTTGGTCAACATGGTGACCGGAGTGGGTGCTAGTATGCCGACCGGGGGTGTTACTGTTGGTGCCACCCCAACAGCGCAACACGTGCCCCAGGAAGCAGGACAACCACCTGCACAAACTACCACCAATACCACCCCCACGACCACCCGAAGATCGGGAGAAAATCGACGGGTTAGTTTCAAATTTCGACTTCGTTAAGTTTTTGAAAATTCGGAGAGTTCGAAAATTGGATTTTTGGCTTCGGAACTCCACTCAGTCTTAAATCACAATCTGAAAAATAAATTCGACACCGACTTAAAATCAAACATTAAATATAAATCTTGAATGTTTGTCATATATTTTTTATAGATGCAAATTTTTAATTTAAAACTCTAAAATTAAATTTCTGAAATGCATTCAATAGACTGATTACAAATCTAATATTTCTGATGAAAAAATTTGCTATCATAATTTTGTTTCAAGTTTGAAACTTTGAAGGGGATCTATTTGAAGTAAAATTTTCAAAAATAAATTCAGAGTTCACACTTATTCACAATTCAAACTTTTTTCAAGTTCAATTCTGTTTGGAATATGTTTAATTCGGTTGTCTCAGAGATTAAAAATGTTTCAAGTATTGCAAATATTTCAAATTTGTCAAAAGTTTTATTATAACTCTAGAACAATTTTTTAACTGGATCCCTATTTTTCTGATTACAGAGCAATAAGCCCATCATGGAAAAGAGACGTCGAGCCCGCATCAATAATTGTCTCAACGACTTGAAATCTCTCATCCTGGACGCAATGAAGAAAGACGTAAGTACCTTATTCAATTTATTTCAACTACTTCCGAATCTATTTGATCACCGTCAATATATTCAACAAATGATCCTACCCCAACTTCCCTTCAATTCTGAAGAGAGATCTTAATTCGAAAAAGATCAGAGAGGAGTTCTTCAATTTTTTTCCAGAAGAAATCAACTCTTGACCTTACCCGAGAATTTTACAAATCGCAGTTCTATAATCCACTTCAAACCCTAAACCGGTCTCAGTCTGCATGAAGCAACAATAGAACAATATGTTAAAACCTGTTCACATTCATCATTCTTAATCGCCTTCTTACTCATGTCATTCCTATCAGTACTATCCTTTATATCGTAATTACCCGATAAGTTCCAACAAATTGCCTCTGCATTCAACCTGAATTCCACAAAAAATAAACTAATTTCTAAACTGATTTCTAACCAGCATCTTAATTTTTTGTTGCAGCCAGCAAGGCATTCAAAGCTGGAAAAAGCTGACATTCTGGAAATGACTGTCAAGCATTTGGAGACTCTTCAGAGGCAACAAGTTGCCCTCGCAGCAGCGACAGATCCCAACGTTCTGAACAAATTCCGAGCGGGATTTTCGGAGTGTGCCGGAGAAGTTGGAAGATTTCCCGGACTTGAGGCATCTGTGAAGAGACGTCTGATGGCCCACTTGGCTTCCTGCCTAGGACCCGTCGACAACAGCGGATCAACTGTTCAGACGACGACAACTACGACAACGACAACCCAACAAGCAGTGCAACCTGCACCTCAAACGACACAACTCCAAGTGCACATTCTTCCCCAAGTCGACACCTCAGCAAGGCTCCAGGGCCAGCAGTCAAACGGCATCTTCTTCACGAATGCTAATGGAGCTGGTCTGCAGTTGGTTCCAACGAGACTCCCCAATGGAGACATCGCCCTGGTCCTTCCAGCTGGAGCAAAAGCCACCCCAGTCACCTCTCCAGCTTCTTCTCCAGCGCCGAGTTCACCTTTCGTACCTTCCTTAATTCCAATACCAATTCCCCAGAGGACAGCAAGTACAGCCTCAGCATCTTCCTCGTCATCGTCAACTAGTTCCACTTCGACGTCCGCAGGAAGTCCTGTAGCTTTTGAGGCACCACCACCAGCTTTCAGAGCGAGATCCCCAGCTTACACCACCAGTCATAGGGATGTTGCCACCTCTCCAGCTAATGGATACACTAGTGACCCAGAGTTCGACCCCAGGGTTTATAGTCCACCTCTTCAAAAACCTTTGGCTCTGGTCATGAGGAAAAGTGTGATGCCAGTAATCGAAGATAAACCCTGGAGACCATGGTAGATTCTTGATTGTGGATCATTTCAGTTGTTAATGACTTGAAATGGAAGAGGGGTTACCAGGTCTTATGTTCCATTAAAGAGACTAAAAGCTTTCATCAAGGGGATTCTTCCTCTGGCCAGTAGCGCCTTGGATTCAGTGCCTTGTATATGTTTATTATATTTATGTTGAGAAACATTTCCACCTCGATGGAGTTGTACATATTTTTTCCTCAGTGATATTCTGTCTACTTAATTCTTAAGTCAGGTCTTCTCCAATGTTAAAAGATTTAAAAAATATTCTCTCAATTTTTGTGTTATAGTCAGTGTTACATACTAAAGTCTTCGGGAGTTTAATTTTTTAGATTTGTCATTCGAGAGGTATACTGGTTCTGTATAGTGTATATAGTTCTATTTTGTTAAGTGCCTTATACAGCAAGAATCACAAAAGTCTTCCAAGCTGTTTCTCATTAAACCTAAAACTCCAAGCATCTGTTGTTGTAGTGATGACACTGTGAGAGCAAAAAGCGGTAATATGTTTGTACAGTAAACTCTAATTTTTAAGTATGTGAATGAGAGTAAATGCAGATAAAATGTTCTATTTATATTTATGAGTGCAACGGATAAAATTCTATTATTCCTCTATTGTCATGATAGAAAAAACACACGCTTATTATGATATAGGAGTATCAAATAAATATTGATCTCTTTATTAAAACTACATAATGATCTTCTTAATCCAACCCTTCTCTGATTAGTTATAAGAAATATTTCTGAAAAATTAAAGATCAAGTTTATTTATTGTTATTGTTGAAAATGATTGAATGGTGGGAATTTCCAGTATATAACAGTTTTAAAAAAACATGCATAATGAAATTCATGGGTGGGTGGTTTTGTGGTTGACCATCCTGTCTAGTTTGGTGCAGTTCTTGATTCAAACTGATGTGAGCTGAGATTTCAAGTAGCTCTCAGCAAGCTGGCGCTATCTAGTGAGAGGTTTTGTGAGTCAGAATATTTCTCGGACCGGTTTAGCCTCATTCGACTCCTCACGAAACGAGGGAGGCCCCGAAATCCCTTCTTCTGTGAAGGGCCTTATGGAGTTGACGGTCAGGTGCTGCCATCATTCAGAACTTTGCTCAAGTTTCCAACGGGCCGCAGGTCCTTCAAAAAAATCTGAAAAAACAAGTATTGATAATGAATGCCGACTTATTTCTTTAAACAATCTTTTTGATAATAATGAACTGTTCAAATTATTTAAAATTAATCAAAGAAAACATGTTGATTCATTTTCTCCTAATGGAATTGCCTATTAATAATACTTTTTTTACTTGAAGAACAATCCTATAAAAAGAATTCTTAGAATAATTATATATACAGCTAAAAATTCAAGAGCATGAGTTATTAGCAACAACTCTTATAAGTTTATAATTAAAACCCTGTGTTCCATTTTTATAATATTAACTTTATCGTGATCAATTCCAATCGTCTCGACAACTTAATTATACATTTATGAACTAATGGTCAATAATTGCAAATAAGTGAATCACTTCATTACAATTTCTTTGGTGTGATTATTTTGCTGTTTTTAGACACTGTCTACACAATATGTATAGATAATTTGCGGTTAGGAGAGGAAAAATGTGTAAGAAACAGATCATTGTATATAATGAACTCGTGCAGGATGTGGTTAGCCTTTTTTTCAGAGAAAATCCAAACGTCGCATTTTGTAGCTTAAAGATCTTTTATCAAATATATGTATTTTTTTGTAGTTTACATTTTTTTCTATTTTTTGTTTTAAAAGAAAAAAGTTAATGCACATAAACTGCACTATTATTGTTAATGAGTTTCTGCTTCCCGTTTTATGGAAATAAATTAGACTTTAATGGATGATTATTGCATCTGTGGAGACGAAACAGAAAAATTTAAATTAGGATTTTAAGAGTGAAAGTAAATTTAGATGAATATGCAATTATTACAAGTTCCGGGAGAAGATACGTGATTTATATCAAGTGCTCGTCATTATCATTAAAAGTTGAGATCCTGGAAAAACCTGTGTGTTAATAAAAGAATTACCATTAGGTTCAAGCGTTAAAAACTTTATGTGCATTAAAAATGAGTGGACGTTTTACAAATCGAGAAATTATGATCTTCGCGAATCGCTATTCCCCCTGCGTATTATTCGCAGAATTTCCGATCTTGTTGATCGATCTTTTAATGAATAAGCTAACCGCAATAGACAAAGTGTAATATATCAATCCATAAATATTACGTGTACTTGTAATACTAATTCTCACTGCTATAATATTTAAAAAATTGTGTGTATGAATAATTGTAAAACGTTAAGTCTTGATAAATATTTTTTACGCTAGGCTTTAATTAAAGAGTGAATGTAAATAAGAAATTAGTGTTTATATAAAAGGCTTTAAAGAGTATAAGCAATTTAACAGATAGGAGAAAAATGTCACAATGTTTGTATTTGCATATTATCCTTCCATTCAAGCCAGCATATTATTTTTCACCGAATAGTTTGGGTACATGTGATGCGTATAAGCAAAGCTTAAATGCTTTGATAATAATTTCCCTCATCATATTTTTTTGGAGTTGCTTTCTTTGAAATTTGATAAATTTCTGGCTTATATGCATTTTTTATTGGCCAATTGCAGCAATAAATTAAATATTGAATTCAATAGAGTATTTTATTGATTGAACAACAATTTTTTTCGATAAAAAAACCTGCTCAACAAAATTCTTTGGTTGGCCCAATAAAACAATTTGTTGAGACATAAAAATAATATTGTTTTAGCAACAAAAATTCAGTTTCGACAACAAAAAAGGCTCAACAAAATTATTGCAGAGCGAAAACATATAGAGATATTTGCGTAATATTTCAACTTACTTTGCATAATCATTCAACAACAATTTATTATGTTTATTCATTTTAAATGAAAATTAATTTTGCTGTTAATTTCTCATTAAGCGTTAAAAACAATAGGTATGTATTATTTATTGAATGCATGAAGAAACATACAAAGTAGTTTTGGTTTTTTCATTCGTCAATTCTATAAACTTTTATGCAACTTAAAATGAAAATTGCTGTTTGTTGTTGAATGAAAATGCAAAATGTTATTGAAATAGGGTACAAAATGAACAAAATAACAAATCTTTTGAAAATTTTGTGTAAACTTCTATTCCTAATTATTCAATTTGCAATAAAATAATACGAACTTTTGAGTAATGATATTCCTCAAACATTAAAATCATAATTATATAGATTAACTGGTAAAAGTATATTGCCCTTGAAAATGATCAAAAACAATTTATTATTTTTTAGTAATGATACATTATTTTACTATAAATTGCAAAATGCTAAGTAAGAGCTAGTAGAATAAGCAGCCGAAAAGTAGAGGCAATACTTCCACTTGGAGCGTCAAAGTATCAATAAAACAACAAAGTGCCTTCTTAAAATAATTCTATCTTTTCTGAGAATGTTATCAAGAGGTTCAAGAAAAATTGGTGAATCGTTAAAGATAAGAAAAAGGTATATTTTAGAACGTATTTTAAAAAGAACTTAATTGAGGAATACATAATGCCTCTTACTCAAGATATATTTGATTTTTACATCAGGTGTTAATCGCAAATTGATAAGGACTAAGTGAAATTTTCCATACGAATTAAATCAATCGTATTCAAACTCTTTGTTGGTCTCTTTGTGATCTTTCATCTTCAATCTAATGCCGCACCCAATGAATCGATAAAGATACCCACATTTATATATTATATATATATATATGAACGACACATCGTCTCTTCCAAAGAAATGAAAGTCACAATTGCTATCAAAATCGATAAAATCCTTAGCCGGTGATTCCTTTGCAGCTTATAAGAACTCATTTATCTCTCTTGTAATTTTATCTACCCTCCTTATCATCAGAAACCTCAAAATAATTTTCAAAATAATGGTACAAAAAATTAAGAAAGAGTGGACCACATGCTGTCAAAAGAGATAAAAAAAGGCATGATCTTGTACTTTGTAAGACAATCATTGATAAAAAAATGTAATATATTATCAAGGTCTATGTAGGCTATCGCAATATAAAGAATGCGAGGTGAACGTCCAATTACAATCGCTTACTTGACGGCTTAATAATGCTCGCTATCGATAGATTTACAGATAATAACACGCATGTCGAAGGTATTTATCATATTATTCTCGCATGTAATAATGACCTTCGATAGATCTAATTGCATACTTCGGAGAAGGGTTTCGGGACCAGAAACATGACAAGAGGTTACAAAGTTAGAAGTCCAAACAGGATTTATATAGTCTTGTTTTAGAAGGTTGAATAAATTTTAATAACGATTCAATTGCGCACTTTCGCGAATTATTTTTCCACCCTCCTTAATATTCATTTTTGTAAATTCGAATTGCAATACGACATTTCGAGTCAGCAGCTAATTAATTTTAATTAGGTCAATAAATAATACTTTTAACCGTCTGAATAAATAAGTAATTTTCATGCCCTGGATAGATAAATAATTTTAATTGGTTGCATTAATAAACAATTTTATAACCATGTTTATGACGTTCTACGCCTCTTTGAATTTTTGTGAATATTTTGCGAGATATCAGGTTTATTCAGTCGCGGTCTTTTTGCTCTGCTGGAGTTGGAATCTCGATCATAGTATACAGTCGAGCCTCAGAGTTCTGAGACATGCCATTACAAGCGAGACGACGAATCAAACGACCCCCCACTATCAAGATAAGATGATCGCACTGGTAGTCTGGCAAGGCGCGTGTCAACCTTGCCTTGTCCTTGAAGATACGCGACTGTGACTACGCTAAGTATGATCTTCCAGTGACGTCTACATACCTTTCACGAAAAAAGATGATTGTTTTCATTAATGATGATTTAGGGAGTAGATTTAATTGGGGCACTTAGACTTTGAAATGTATGACAATCAGGTGGATCAATATTAATCTGTGAATAAAAGTTACGAGTTCTTTATTGTTCCTTGCGAAAAAAATAACCACGTTTATTTTAAAAACTCATTTGTTCATAATAAAAGAATTATTAATGGCTTTTACTTCGTGATAATGTTTCGAGAAAATTCTGTAAAGTCGAATATATTCAACTATGTAATAATATGCAATTTACATGGTACAATGCCCACCCAGGACAAAAATGTTAAAAAGGAGAATTTTATTCCTTGAATCATCACCCCTCGTTTGGACCACTTACATGGCAAGTTTTTGGGGCCTGTGGTGCAGGTATCAATGTAATTACGCACATAAACTGCCATTAGCACCGCATAGCATTGCATAACCCCTTGAAATGTACAGGATTGGTCTATTGGTTCGCATCTCACGTCCTGAGATTTCTTGCCAGCAGCCCTTAGATAGCAAGGCGTTTACGGCGGCATCCCATCGGCCCAATATAATCGAACCTTTGGCTGAAAGAACTTGAAAGTTTTGTGCGTTCCACGCGCACGAAACGTTCATGCAGTGGATCTTGTTTCTTTGGCCCATGCGAGTTCGGGCCACGTTTAGGACACAAGACGTGTCGGAACCCGAAACCCCCCACAAAAAACAAGGATTAATCTCGCAGGATCGTTACATCCAAGCCCCAAGTCTCTAGATCCTCAAATATTTTTATTGTCAATAAATTTTTATTGATTTGCAAAAGAAAAATAAAACTCTTCTTTTCCAATTATCTCTTCCTTCTTAGGAACAACATCCTTCTAATTCTCTCAACAAGTTTAGTAATGGGTGCCATGGCCTATGGTTACGGTAGCGTTACAAGAGGGAAGAGAGGGTCCAAAAATCGTTGAAAAAAGCGTAATTTTTAGAATCTATTTCGTTGAATATGTCTTTGATTACAAAAGTGGCAGACGACTTACCCATATATGGAGAGACTTTAAATATCAATTTTTGCTTTTCATGCATATGTACCTGGATTATCCCTAAATTCATACATGTTTTAAGAATCTTTGATATGCCAAAGAACATTATTTGATATTCTTCGTGATATTTGATATTCTCCTCTTCGTGTAGGAGAGAATAGTCAGGTGCCTTGTGTTTACGCTGCAAAAACGTCACCAACTCTTGAAAAACATTTGGAATCATTTTCTGCGCGTTTAGTGAATCTGATAATATATATTTTCAAAATAAATCGTCAGACTCTTAGTAAACAATAGTCATAATCAATGCAGAATCTGAAGATATATGATATATACAAGAATTTGAGTCTAAGGAAAGAAGACACTGTATTTATAATACTTATTTAAATAATGTAATCATATTAATTTATTATCTTGCTTATTATTCAATTATGAAGTTAGGCTTAACGGCTTAAGTCTTTTTAATTCTAACAATATTGTATTTTTGTGACGAATATCCACACGTGCGAAGTCGTATGCGCAGTGCTCTCAGATCGAGCCAGAAATTTACCCCCTCCACATCCACTATTTTAGCGAAAAAAAACAATTTTTCAAGTATAATTTGGTAAAATTTTGAAATTATTACTCTTTTTAAGTGTTTTCTTGAATTATATAAATAAAATTTCCCACATTATATATAATAAATTACTTTTTTTTCGATAAATTGTAAATGTAAAGGGGGTAAATTTCTGGCTCGATCTGAGAGCACTGCGTATGCGGCCCAGCAGTGGCCAAAAGTCGGCAAACATATTGCCGAAGCTCGGCTGCCATTATCGTGCCAATGATGGATAACTATGCCATTACTATGACCTGCACTTGGTTGCCAAGGCTTGGTATAAAATATACTCGACTTCAATGATACACGTAGGTATATTGTTTGACGAACACACATTCTTTTGAACTCTACTGTTCGCGACTATGACAACAAGCACTCATTTACTATTGTCAATATTCAAATATATTGTAACACTGTTCATGGAACATTTTTGAATGGAAAAGAGGACTTTGAAACTCTAACAAACTGATAAGACCGACATATATATCATATTTTATCAAATAAAATTGTTAAGTCAATATTCAAAAATGTAACTAATGAGGAGCATTCTAGTGTGGACATATTTAAAGGAATTACATATGCTAGTGAAATTGCAGTTGCGAATTTGTCGACTTAATGATTTTGGGTGCGCTGAAGAATAAATGGATCGTAATGAGCCCAACCCAAGTGCAGAGGTTCAGACGCATTGGGGGTCAACGAACTTCACCTTCGTGAGATATTACATTGTCATCCTGTGGTTCGTTTAAAAAATAAAATAAAGGAATTAAGATAGAGGCAGGTGCGTCCTATTTGTTTCAAAGATGTTGGACCCATGAGTAATTCTATGCCTAATGATCCATTGCGAGGTGGAATCTTCTGGACCTACCCAACCCCCTCTTTGCTCCTAATGACGTTTCGCCGCATCAAGTAACCACTAACTAAAGATACAATATTTGAGAGGAACACCTGCGCTGGACTATTATTATTAAATTAATTTTGGATAATGAATAGATCCACGTTCCTTGGCACATTCACATAATTAAACTGTATGTCCGTTTTTTGCTTCGATTCGTAACCTCTTCATTACAAATCTCGCACTTGAGTGCTATTTTCTAACTAATCATCCACCGATCATTATATTTGTATTCTTTGAAGCTCGAAAAATTCTATATTTTATCTGTTTTTTTTTTTTTTTTTTTTTTTCGAGAACGTTTTTTCTGGGTCCAGGACTGATGTTAGATCGATTGCTAATAGCTTTCTAAATGTTTAATTTTTCAAAATCAAGCGCTGATGAAAACCGCTATTTTCGCATTCAACAAAAAAGATTGATTCAGCCGAGGAATTATCAAGCTTTTGAATCGAAAAATATGGTATTTAAGTTATATGATTCTTAGATGCGGAATTGGTTACACAGTTTTTTTTAAATCAAACAAATATTTAGAAAACTTGAAGGAATATGAATTATGTAAGTTAAACAATCTTTCATTTTAAAGAAGTATATTTTCGTCAATTTACAGTAAGCCTATTTCAAACAGTGAATCTTATTTTTCAAGTAAAAATACTCTTAAATACTCTTCATAATAGAGAGAGTTAATTTTACAGTTGACTTATACATAGGGGCCATCCATAAACCACGTGGACAATTTTTCACGACTTTTTGACCCCCCTCTCCCTCCCGGTGGACAGCCGTGGAACTTGCACGAAACTCCCCCTCCCCCCTACTCTGTCCACGTGGACTTTTGATATTATATGAAAATATAGGAATTAATTGCGTAGAACGATGTGCAAGCACAATATAAACAATTCGAATATATCTCGAGTGTATCTTGACTCATTTTAGTATATTTTTCGCAGATTTATCGTATTTAACGTGTATTCACGTGGATTATAGCTCGACCCCCCCCCCGTGGACAAGCGTGGAAATTTTCCATACCCCCTATCCCCCCTAAACTGTCCACGTGGTTTATGGATGGCCCCATAAAGAAAAAATTTCTTTGCATAAATATTTCAGAAATATTTTTGCGGCCATATTCTGCTCTACACTGAGAAAACTGTTTGGTTCGGACAACAAAACGTTTGGTTGCTATAGAAGCAACAAAAATTTTTGGTTGTGCCAACCAAATCTTGGTTCTTTCAACAAACTTATTGTTGGCACAACCAAACAATTTTTGGTTTCAACAAAAATTTTTAGTTGTGTCAACAACAGGTTTGTTGAAAGAACCAAAATTTGGTTGGCATAACCAAAAATTTTTGTTGCTTCTATAGCAACCAAACATTTTGTTGTTAGAACCAAACATTTTTCTCAGTGTACCATTTCTTTGAATCAAAGAAATATTCTTTGAATCAAATACTTTTTTTCAGTGAACGAGACTAAAAAAAACTTACACGAGAGGGATCTCGATATTGAAAAAAGAAATTAAAAAAAATTCTTCCCTACATTATCTCACTACAGCGTATGTAGTATTGAGTATTGCACTGAGAAAAATATTTTGTGCAACAAAATATGTTTTGTTGGCTGAAAAAAATTTTTGTTGGTTCAACAAAACATTTTGTTGGTTTAACAAAACGTTTTCTTGACCCAACAAAAATTTGGTTGAGCCAACAAAAAAATTTTGTTGCACAAATACCAACAAAATTATTTTGTTGTCCAGACCAAACCTTTTTTTCAGTGTGTGTATATAGAGATTGTAATTGTTTTATTACAATACCCAGATAATGTTCCTAGATTAAAATACACAAGTCACCAAAATAAAACTCAAGTACCAAAGCATTCTAATTTGATAAAGATAATGTTCTATTAATTGTAAGACCTAAATATTCACCAAAACAATCCTAATTCGAAAGGTCAAAATTGTATTGCTGAAGCATGCTTCATTTACTCTAGTACAAAATTTTAGAGCGTTAATACGATAATGCGAGTTTATAAAAGACGCATGAACACACTTTTCTGCAGAATTGCCTAATTTGAGAGCCTTAAGTGTTGCCAGATGCAAACGGATATTGGTTGTAAAGTCAAAGCATTCTATATTCAAATTGCCTTTTTGCATATGAATCTCCAAAGTGTCTGCACGAAACTGGAGCGTGTTTATTCCGGTGTAACCGGTAGTCCCGTAATCTCTCTTGATCTCTCTGAAAATAGCAAGACACTTGATAAGGTAGGGCATCTATTCACGCAACTCTTGGCAATTTAGGTTAATAACACAAGAAAACAGGGTGCGAGCAAGCGAAAAGGCGCGACATCATACGTGTGGATTCTTCATCTCTGTTTTTGTGCGTTTGTGGAGACGAGAGGCTAAGTTATTTATACATAAGGCGCTTGTACACGTGCGTCCACTTCACATGCGATCCATATCAGATGGTCTTATTTTCGTTGTTTACTTCAAACCTTAGCATCATGTAAAGACGTCTGTCACGTGCGATTCCACAAGCGTGCGCCGTGTGCCAAAATTACTACACAATCTTCCAATTTTGGTTTATTTCATTCTGATATGGGTGCTCATAAATGGTTCCAAAAGAATCCTTTCAATTTTCATACAATGGTTTCGCTTGAAAGGACTGAATTAACTGATTCTGATTTGTAAAACTTGAAAGGCTGAAAACTAGATAGCAATTTTGATACCATGAGATAATAAAATGAATTAGTTGAAAGGAAATATATATATATGCAAATTGACGTGTCCTTTCTTGATGAAGAGAGCACAGATTGCAGAGCTAGTCGAGAAGTCAATCAGTGATCGAAAGTTGTTCCTGTGGCAAGGAAGTCGATGATAAATAAGACTAAACTACTTAACGGATCGTAAAAGCCAAGGTGCATAATTTTTGTGCGAACCAATCGCAGACCGTAATTCGCACCGGACCCAATCAACATTACTCTCGCTCAACGTCGAAGTCGATCATCGGTTCGCTCTCGTAAAAACTTCTGAGTTAATTAAGTCCTCGTAATAAACTATTCCATTTCCATCTAGACTTGGATCCTTAATTTCACCAGTAGTAATTTTTAAGAGCGTATAGAGACCCTAAATTACCGCCAACTTGTGAGACTAAAGCTCTGCAAATGGGCCATTGAAATTAAATTATGTTTTCTAAGAAACCTGGTGCTAAAAGTAAATTCAAAAAGAAGAAATTTTAGGAGAGATGACAATATAATGATAAAGCCTTAATAATAAAATCTTAAGCTCGCAGGAAATCTTGAAAAATGTTACGGAAAAAAGACGTCACCTTTAGGTAAAACTTCCACAACAGACGTGTTCAAATGTAAGCCCATTTAATACCTATCTGATGACATAATATATGATGATTACCATCATGATAGCTGTACTTAAATCATGGTGTGTCACCTTTCTTAATTTAATGTCGCAGAAGCCTTGCTCACGACAGGATATTCCTGTCTTAATGACGTGACGAATGAAGTCTCATCATCGCTGAAATTTCTTTTTTTTACTTCAACCTAAGAAGCAGTGATAAAAGAAAAAAGAAGGGATGCGAAAGAAACTTGAAAGGAAGAAGATCACTTGCTAAACTTTGATAGGTTCTGATCGATCATCAAGATCGACCTGATACAAGTAAGGTGCTTGAAAAATTTTCGGATGATTTCGCCTGCTAATCGACGTCCTCTGCACGTTGATGGTTTCACTGTCGAAAACTAACTCGTGGGCCAAAACACATCATTAGCGTATGTAAATATCTTGCTCGAACAGAAATCAATTACCGCCTCGATATGAGCTCTTTCATGCATAGCAATGAGTCGGAAAGCAAAATACTTTCCTCTTAACTTCGTGATCGAAGACGGTGGTCGGTATTTAGCTTGTTATTACTCGTATGCGACATAATTCTTAACAATTAGTTCAGCGAGGGAGAGAAAATTTTGCAGCTTGATCAATGTCGAACTGGTTAAACTTCCTAATAAATTTGTGGACATGAGATGGGACACAACCTTTTTTGGGAGCTTGAGTTCCTCCGGGAGATGAATTCAAATAAATTATGGGATATTCAAATCAGAAAATTTACGCTCTTATACGAAATAATATTATGGAAATAATACTAATGATGATTGAGTTTTATTAATTATAAGGATTTTTCATGTTTTTTGTCCACTAATGCTGAATATTATTCTGAGGACACATTTTTCAAGAGATACTTCAATTACTGGAGATTGGTCCATTAAAAGAGAAATTTATAATGTTGCATTCTTTAATTAAACTAGCAAACCAATAACGCGCATTACGCTCGCGATTATTTTAATTTTCTTCTTAAACCTTCAAGTCATTCCAAAGCCAATCAGATTTGAAACTATAATGTATACGAAATTTTTGAGACATTTTTAGAGAGAAACCACTTTTTTAGAGAGGGGTTTCAAGAGGTTTCTAAGAATTTTAAGGGAATTTGTCGATTTTTAAGTGATATTTACAAAATTCAAAAGATTTTTAGGATTTTAAAAAGATTTCGTAGAATTTTAAGGGATTTTAGGATATTTCATGAGATTTTAAAGGAATTCATGCAATTTTAAGAGACTTTTAAGAATTCTAAGGGATTTTAAGAGATTCTAAATGTTTTGAAATTTTGAGGAATTTTAAGAGGTTTCCAAGAATTTAAAAATATTTCAACGAATTAAAGCGATTTATAAGGTGTTCGTTATATTTTAAGATATTTCAAAACGTTTGTAAGAGTATTATGGGGTTTTAAGGAATTTTAAATGTTATCCTGAAATTCCAAAGAATTTTAAGATATTTTGAAAGATTTTTAAGAATTGCGAAGGATTTTATGCAATTTTATGAGATTTTCAGATCTTTAAAAGTTTTTGTGAGAATTTTAAAGGATTTCATGGAATTTGATAAGATTGCTAATCATTTTAACGGATTTTAATGATATAAAAGGATTTTAAGTGTAAGATTTTAAAGTTTTTCGGGGAATTTTATGGAGAGATTTCAAAAGATTTTTACGATTTTTAAAAGATTTAGTAGAATTTCAAAGCATTTCAAAGGCTGTATATTTTTTAAGGGTTTTCAAGAAATTTTTATGAGATTTCTAATAATTTTAAAATATTTCAAGAGGTTTTTCTAATTTTTAAAAGATTGTATATCATTTTATGGGATTTTAAATGTTAAGGAATTTCAAGAGGTTTTTAGGAATTTTTAGAGATATATTCCTGAATTTTAACGTGGATTTGAAAAGATTTATGATTTTGAAAATTTTTGTGGAATTTTAAAGGATTTCTTGGAATTTTAAGAGATTTTTAAGAAAGTTTAGGGAATTCAAAAAATTTTAAGGAATTTTAAAGTTCCTTGTAGAATTTTGAATGATTTTAAAAAGCTTGTAAAAATTTTAAGAAATTTTAATTTTTTTAAAGTAATTCAAAGGATTTCATGAGATTTTTATGATTTTAAAAAGATTATATGGAATTTTACAAAATTTTAAGAGATTTGTACGTGTTTTAAAGGATTTAAAAGTTTTTCATCGAATAAAGAATTTTAAGAAGCTTGTAAGAATTTTAAGAAATTTTGATTTTTTAAAAGTGATTTTAAGGGATTTGATTGAAATTTTAAAGAATCTTACAAGATTTTTATGATTTATAAAAAATTTTGTAGAATTTTCTGGAATTTCAAGAGGTTTTCAAGAATTTTAAGAGATCTTTACGTATTTTAATGGATTTTAAAGGATATAAAAGGGATTTTAATTTTGAAACGTTTCTGACAGTTTTTTAATTTTTTTTCTCATATATTTTAAGGGATTTTATCATTGAATTTCTAGAAATTTTAAGAAAATTCAAGAGATTTTTCTGATTTTTAAAAGATTTTATGGAATTTTTAAGGATTTCATAGAATTTGACAAGATCTCTAATACTTTTAATGCGGATTTTAAAAGATATGAAGGGATTTTAAAACTTGTCAGGGTTTTTTGAGGGATTGCAAAAGATTTTTATGATTTTTAAAATATTTTGTAGAATTTACAGAAATTTCGAAGGTTTTCGTAAAATTTTAAGGGACAAAGGCAATGCTATAAGATGTTTGTTTTTGTTTGTTTTTTTTACAACTTCAAGTCATTCAAAATCCAATCAGGTTTACGACAACAATGTATGCGAGATTTTCGAGACATTTCGTGACACCGCTTTTTTAAGATAGGAGGACGAAGGATACAGCAGACTGATTTCTGCAATAGGTAAGAAAGTCGAAGCAGTTTATATGCTAATTTTTTTTTCTTTGGTGGAAGTTTGTATTTCGCGAGAACAATAAAACTGATCTCCTCGGAAACGAATCTAAATTACCGAATACAATTTCAGTAACCTTTTTGTAGAAGATCGTAAGGACCGAATTGCATCCTTCGATGAGTATGAGAGAAAAAAAAAGGTGAAGCCCACTTGGATCAGTCCTTATAGGAACGTATCGACTGTTCAAGTTTAGCTGTCCCACGGTTCGGCCACGCGCAACGAAGTGCGGATGGTAGGGTTTTGAAGAATACACCATCCCCTTGTGATTCAAGAATGTATTCGACGATTCGTTCCTCTTGATAGCATGTGTGCTTTTATCTTTCCTTTTTGTGGTTTGAAAGAAGAGAAGAGAAACAAAGATAGATGGAGAAATAAGAAAAGGAGGGGGATGGAGGACTTGGAGTTATTTTAAGTAATTCATATTTCTATTGCTCGATCCCTAGAGAAAATTGTGATTAAGATTGCACTAGTGATTGGTAGATGGTGCAAGGAAACTGCGCTGAAGGCATTCCTGATTGTAATCTAAAATGCTCAAGTTGTTCAAAATATGAATCCAAAGTTTCCATCTAAAAAAAATTGTTTTATCTAAAATAATTTGTTTATTGCGCCAGATAGCTTTGGAGATGTTTTTGCAATCTAGAAAGTATTTTGAAATCTTTTGAAATCAAAAATGCTAACTTTTCATTTTTTTAAAAATTTATTTTAATTTTTAACAATTCTTTTTTTATTCCTTTGAATTCTTTTATATTTTTTGAAGCCTTGTGAATTCTAAAACTTTTTTAAAATTCTTAATTCTATTTTTTTAAGTTTTTTGAATTCTTTTGAATTATTTAAAATAATTTTGGATACAGTTACTTGAACTGTTATCAATTTTACTTGAAATTACTTAAAATGTTTTGATTTCTTTTAAAATCCCATGAAAATTTTTAAAACTCCCTAGTTTTTTTTAATGCAGTTTTTAAGAATAATTTTCAATCTCTTAAAATCTTAGAAATCTTTTGACATCACTTAAAATGCCTTAAAATTAAATTTCTCTTGTCCGATTGGACATGTAGAATGGTTTAAGGTTTCTCATTCGATCATCAAAGGTAAGCAGTGCTTGGCTTGGTGACACTCGGATGGGAGGAACTGTCGTGCTAGATAGAATGGATTTTCTAACAGCTTTAAAGCTACCTTTACTATCGAAATAATAATAATGATAAGAATAATTGTATCGCACAGTCTCAGTAAGAATTTTCTTGTATCTACAATAATTTTTTTGTTGCGCCAGAAATCATGGGAAATGTTTTTGCAACAATATTTTTGGTTGATGATGAGAAATCATTGATGAAAAAATAATTCGTTTCAGTAGACGTCTGATACTTCAGTTCAATAATTCAATTGATAATTTTTTGTTGCACTACACGTGAACATTTTTCCCCCTCTTTTTAATTATGTATCGAGTTTAATAAGTTCCAAGAAGACGAAAAGCATCGAGTGGTTCGCTTACCGAGTTTGGCGATTTTGCCAATTTACAGTCCGTTCTGCGAGCGATTGGCGTAATGTCCGAAGACTTCCAGTGAGTTGATAAAAAGTGGGAGGAATGTGCGGTGACGAGATCTCGGTCTTACGAACGGGGTGGGACATCACCCTTTTCAGGCTGAAGGTAGAGCTGTATCAAATATTGGCTGGATTGCAACAGCTGCCACTTCTTTGTGCCAATCCGGTCGCAACTTCAAGAAGGATACTTCACTTCATCGTGTTACACTAGTCAACCCAGTCATTTTCCCATGGATAGCTCACTTTGCCATTCAGGAATTTTCTATTGCTTTCCCATAAAAACCAAGTCATATCCTTCATTGTCCTTTAAAAGAATCTCACCTTTCATCCATATGACAAGTTCCTGTTCCAAGTTTCCAATTCGGAAAATTAGTTACTAAGAATTATAGTTAATAAAAAGAAATACTTCAAATCGTTCCATACAGCTCAATCGCTTTATTTTATCGCTTGGAAAAGTCCCATATATCAAAATTCCCTGATAATTTCAGTTTTTCTAAGTTTTACAGACTTTCCAAGTCCTTTATCCAGTGTAGAAATTTCGATAGGGGTCTAGTGGGGGCCTCACTAGTTTTCCTTTTTTTTAGTTGGGCCCTAATGGGGAAAAATAGTCGGGGCCCTTCCACAGCCCTATCAAAGAAAGGGCCCTGCTGTGGCTCTAATCAGGTCCCCGCGATATATATTTTTAATTATAAACGTATAAAATTATGCATTTGGGACGATTTTAAGTAGAAATGCTCAAAATTTCTCCTTATATCGTTCCATGAAATACATCGCTAGAAATAAACATAAAATTATATTTGTTTATATTGAACTTTATATTAATCTATAAATATTAGAAAATATCGTTATGACATATATAACTTCATCTGAAAAAGTTGAATAACAATAATTAATATAATTATTATTTATTAGTTTACAGATGAACTGAAAAAGATATTTTTACACAAATTTAATGAGCAAGAAGCAACTTTAACATACTAAACAAATTAAAACTGCGTAGATCATTAATTTATGTGTAAGAAATTTCCCACTAGCGCCAGACAGGGCCCTGATTAGTTTTTTCTAGACTAGAACTTCTAGTCCGGGCCACGCTAGAACCCTACTTTAAATGGGGAAAGATAGGGAAATTTCTACACCCCGTGTAGAAATTTCGATAGGGGTCTAGTGGGGGCCTCACTAGTTTTTCCTTTTTTAGTCGGGCCCTGATGGGGAGAACTAGTCGGGGCCCCAGTAAGATCATAACGATTTTTTCAATTAGGCCCCGATTACTAGTTCTAGTAGGGTCAGAGTGGGAATCGCCCTTCCACAGCTCTATCAAAGAAAGGGCCCTGTTGTGGCCCTAATCAGGTCCCCGCTCAAAATTTCTCCCTATATTGTCCCAAATACATTGCTGGATATAAGCATAAAATTCTATTTGTTTATTGTTTATATTGAAGATTATATTATAAATACATTATAAATACAAGATTTACATAAATACATTATAAATACAAGAACCTTTTAATTACGAAAGTAAGGTTAGTGGGGATTTTCTAGTCGGGGCCCCACTAGATACAGATAGAACTATCAAAGTAAGAAATTTCCCACTAGCGCCAGACAGGGCCCTGATTAGTTTTTTCTAGACTAGAACTTCTAGTCCTGGCCACGCTAGAACCCTACTTTAAATGGGGAAATATAGGGAAATTTCTACACGGGACGGGATAGACAAATGTTTCAACATACTCTAGCTAATCCCCTACTTATAATACAAAAGTAATGAGTGATACCGAATATGTCTAATTAAAAGACGAATAGTGGGATGCTGAACGTACACTCGAGGCGCCTACCAGCTTCTGGCTTTTCTTATACTTCTCTAAGTCAGTGGGTGCGTTCCATTAATCGTCGCGAGAGCGGTTTCAGGCTGATCTCTCTCGCACCCAAGAAAGATGAAAAAAGATGAAACGATGAGACGATGAGAGACGCGGAAACGATTGGAAGTACTTGCAGCGAATATTGGAAGCTGATGTTTAAGAAGACCTCGAGTGGGCTGAAGAGACCAGTAGGTACTGATAAATCGGGACAGACGTGGGAGAAATTGACTGATATTCTCCTTCAATTCTTGGAAATGTCCATTTAGCCTCGTCTACAACTTCTTCATGCTATATTCAAATATATGAATCTTTCTAATATGAAATTTGCAATGAGATCAATCTTCTTGAGTATACAATAATATTGATTTTATTGACAAGTAAAAATACAGTTCAGTAATGTTTACAGTCCACTGCCATCCGAAATTCGATTCAAAGTAATATTTCACTTCTTACCCTCAACACACTGATTTATTTCTAGATATTTTATATTAATTGAAATGTTTCAACATAGAAATCAAGTAGTGGACATTGCGTAGGCTCTTTATTATAATTATTAATATCAGCGGCGCTTTTGTGAGAACTTGCTGGAGGATATGAGCATTTCTCTCCTTTCTGAGTCGAAAGGCGTGTGGGTGACGATTAACGATAATATACTTAACGCAGAAGTGTGGGTTCTCCATGTGTAATTTGGCCAAATGCCTCAGAATCTAGCTGATTACTACTCATTTGAACAGGTGTATCCACAGAAATTACTCAACCTGAGAAGAGAGTTTGGCGTAAAAATATATGATTTTTTTAAATCTCAATCCAATTTTCACTTCAAACTCAGCTCAACGGTAATTTTCATAATCACACACTGTAAACTGTTTTAATAAATACAAAATATTCTGAAACAAATATAATATTAGCTTTATTTTTATTGCTTATAATATTTGTCTTTAGGTTCAGAAAAATTTCTTATCGTCAGATCGAGTATTTTCTGTGGATATATATGCCTCATTGCACACAAGTGTTGTTTAATTAAGTCAAAAAATCGAGAAAAAAATGATACTTAAAACTCGCTGATGCAATTATTGTTTAATTTTTTTTTTCATTGAATTAATACCCATTGAAGAGGAAGTTATCAACCATTGATAAATTTTAGTGAATTAATTATGAAAGACCCGGAGGCGAAAATGTTTATCAAGCTAAACAAGCCTCGTCGATCAATCGCACACGCATTGGTTGAACGGCTATAAATAAATTTTGCGCCGAATAACTCGTTCGCGTTGACCATTACTTTGACCACATTGGCGATAATATAGATCATTTATTGCAACTCTGTTATTACTTTATAAATATAGCAGTAATGATCCGCTTGTCTGAAAGGTATCATTTATAGTACATGTGGCCGGGAAAAATGTTGTCAGCGTGGGTTATCGCTAGTAGATTATTTATCCGCCTAATGACATGTCTTGAAACGCATACGAGCAAATCGTCAAGCTATAATCCAAAGCAATCTAATAGATCAGTAGCACTTGGGCTTTATAATCAGCTGCTTTTCACAACCGGTAGTACCTTACACTCTTGCAGCTTACACTTTCCTTGGGCACTCTCGCCGTGCTAATAATTTCATGTTATCTTTGCGACAATCAATTTTCACCGCTCCATAGGCCAGGTACTTGAATGTACCCACACAGTCGCCTCGTGTAACTCCAAATATGACGCACGACCGCTCTCAGAAAACGAAGGCGAACCCACACTCTTGTGTTCTTGTGGGATGATGTCGTTGCTGAATTATCAGCGTGAAGAAGAGAACTAATGACAGTCTTTACACTCAGAAAAAAGTTTGTTTGAATCAAACAAACGTATCATTGATATAGGGACAATCAAAAAATATCTTTGAATTAAACAAAATTTGTTTGATTCAAATAAATTGTCTTTAACTCAAAAAAATTGATTTCATCATATTAAAAAAAAGTTTCTTTGAACCAAACAAATTTTTGTTAATTCAAACAAATTTTGTTTAATTCAAAGATATTTTTTGATTAACCCTATATCAATGATACGTTTGTTTGATTCAAACAAACTTTTTTCTGAGTGTATGAGTCGCAAATAATAAGTTTATTGATTTTAGGAGTATACTCAGAAAAAAGTTTGTTTAAATCAAACAAAATTTGTTTGAATCAAAAAAATTATCACTTTGATATGGGGTCAATCATATGTTTGTTTGATCCAAATAAATTCCTTATTTGTTTTTATTTATTTCAATTGAATAAAATTTTCTTTCATTTAAATAAATTTTTTGTTTAAATTAAATAAGTTTCTTGTTTGAAAGTTAAAAAAAAGTGAATGATTAATTTTTTTCAAAAAAAAAAAAAGAAAAAAAATGAAATCGATCTATATTATAGTTTGATTTATCTAATACATACTCTATAACATCACATCTCTAAAAGTTTATTCACATTGTATTTTTTGTTAAAATAAAAATATATACTTCACATATTATTTGTTTCAAATCAAACAAATTATATATTTCAATCAATAAAGTGAATATTTTTCATTTATTAAATTTAAATAAATGTTTTGTTAATTGAAGTAAGAAATTTATTTCGTTCAATTATCTGACCTTAAACAAATTTTTTTGTTTAATTTAAACAAACTTTTTTCTGATAGAGAGAATAATAAATCATTTTGATTCAGGGAGTATGCGATGTAAAATTTGCAAAGAGAAAACAAACTTGGTGACATAATATGCGAAAACAGAAAATTTCGAAACTTATTCATACTTTTGAATGAAAAATTTCAAATTGTATGTATGCTGTGAAATAACGTTGTTGAAATAACAGAAAAAAAATTAAAAAAGAGTAAAAATGCTATCAAGATAAATTATACTCTCAGATTTCGTTGTGTTCATCTGCACGTAAATAAGTATCACACGTTGTAAAAAGTAGCTATCTTTTCAGGTTTCGAGCGTAATGCGCCTCAAGTTTTTTCAATTTCTCTGGGTACATCAATCATAATTGGCGATTTGCGTTGATGTTCACGTTTTCTCTCTGCCTAGGGCAAAATCGCGTCACATGCAAATATTTAGAGTAGGCCGGTCATCTCTACGGAGGTGTTAACGATCGCCAATTCGTCCAACGTGACCATTTTTGTCACGCACCCGCGATTTCTTCAAAGAATTATATCCCACAATTTTTTACGCAAGAGTGCTCTTTACTCTACCTTCGCTCCTTTTTCGCTTATGACGCGTTAGGCAAAATTATAATTTACTTGTATAAAATTTAAAGTATTCGACATTGCTTCATAAACTTGTCAAAAAGAATATTAAAATTACTTTTGGGGGATTTATCCACATATTGTGGAAATTAGTTAAGTGACTATAGCCACTATATTTTTTATGAAGACAAGTATCGAACTTTATTTGATTTAAACAGAATAAATACTGAAAATATTCATTCTATTCAAAATTCTACATTTAGAAATGCAATTTTTTATTGCCAGATAAGAGTAAGCTAAATTTAAAATCTCGTGAAACTTGTGAACTTTTGCATAAACAACGCATTATGTATTTTTTCTTCATTGTCAATTTACATTCTTCCAAGAAAAAAACTATTTTTACAAGATTATTTATATTTGTCATTAATAAAATGTTACCTTGGAAACTGAAACTCTCCTTGGAAAACTTGTAAATGGCTTGGTGTCTTGTTTCAAAAAAATCTAGCTTCTTAATCCTAATACTGAAAAAATGAATAAGCCTCTTTATATTCAAAAAGGTGAATCGTATAATGTAAAATATAATGCAAAACGTGAGCATATATTGTAGATCTTTAACATTTATTTCTTTATCATTCATTCGGTTCTAATTACCTAGTAATTATTTAAAATATATTCCAGAAATGATAGCAAGTGGTGATTTAATAAGTTAAAATAATGGTACCAATAAGTAAAAATGGCTCTAAGTTTGTTTCAATGCTGATACCAACTTGTATACCCAACAAACACGAATTACCATATTTTACTTCTGAAACAGAAAAAATGTATTTTACAATAATATTCGCTGATAAAATGTAACCTTGAAAACTCAAGTTCTCCTTGACAACCTTGTAAATGTTCTGGTGTCTTGTTTCAGAAGATTCTAGCTCCTTGACAAGCCTAAATTCATAAGCAAATAAGCCTCTATTTATGGACGATATAAGCTGAAACTCATAATGCAAGATATGGAATTGTCACTTAAATTGTGAGCATGTATTGCAGATCTTAATCATTTATTTCATGGAGTCAAGTACACACGTATTTGTCTGTCTGACAGTATTGTGTGCTCGCCCACGCAACGCCAGGATTTTAAAGCCGCAAAACGTTTAGTAGAATCAACAAAACATTTCTCGTTGCGATAGAGTATTTCTGCACTTTAATCTCGTAAAATGTTCACTCTCCAATGCAGCGGAACGACCTCGCTTGGTGTCGTCGATGGCGAAGGACCTTTCGTCTCCCACACCTCATTTGACAGGACTTCGTTGTGGAAGAAGAACGCACACGACGCCCTGGTATCTGGGTAACGACCTGGACTAAGTCAGCCTCCTCCTCGCACACACTGGAGATCCCACGCGGTCGGACGTACTGACACCGACGCTGCGTTCATCCCACGTTCGCTCTCGATGACCCCCCGTTCGCTTTTGCGAGCCACGCTTGTTGATCAAACTCAATTCTGAGCCTTCTGAGCTGCCTACACCTCGAATTTATGTTTTATGCATCTGATTCGTCGTCATGTCTCCCGTACTTCTTCTACGCTTCGTTATCGTTCATTATTGTCGTTATCCGTTGCTGTCATTCGTCACGTGAGAACGACCATAAAGAATAAAGATTGAAGGAATTGATACCACTTTCCGCGTGGGCTAAGGAACCCACTGGGAAAATTTACTAGCTACGAGATATGTGCTGGGAAAAATTCTTTCATTTGATAAGTTTATAGTCTCAGTGTTTTACTTATCAAAGGATAATTTTACACTATTAGAAATACCAGGAAGGATCATTATGATATAATGATTTATATAAAATTATGATCATTCATGAGACGCATGAATATCCCCCAAATTTTACTTTTCCTAATTTACATTCTACCGAAATTCATTGGACCGAATATTCATTTTACCTAATTCATAATTTTTCGAATTAGCGTTTCACCTAATTTTTATTTTTACGAATTTCCATTTACCCTAAATTTTATTTTTCCGATTTACCATTTGAGCTACATTTTATTTTATCGAATTACCATTTGCTCTAATTTTTACTTTTCCGAATTACCATTTGCTCTAATTTATGTTTTTTCGAATTACCGTTTTATCTAATTTTCAATTTTTCGAATTAACATCTGTCCTAATTTTTATTTTTTCGAATTATGTACTATTAGATTCCGAATAGCCATATAATTTAACATTCATTTTCAAGAATCACCATTTGACATAATCGCCATGCAACATAAATTTCATTTCACCTAACGACTTCCGGTCAGTTTTGAAGTCGTTGTTTCCCTTCTTTGTAAAAGTAAATTTTATCGGTAAGCCAGATACAGATTGCAAGATGGGGCTCCTAGATAATTGTACTTCTCCTTAAAGTGAATTAAAAAAGGGCGGGAAATTCAAATTCAGAAATAAAACTAAAACTCACAAAATGGTTTAATAGATATAATAATGTATAAAATACAAATAAGGTAAATATTATTATATTTAATATTATATTTATTAAACTGAGTTATAGTTTTATTTCTGAATTTAAATTTCCCGCCCTTTTTTAATTCACTTTAAGGAAAAGTAGAATTATCTAGGAGCGCCATCTTGCGATCTGTATCTGACTTACCAATCAGATTCACTTTTACAAAGAGGGGAAACAACGACTTTAAAACTGACCGGAAGTCGTTAGGCTCAAAAACGGCTCAGCTGATCGATCTAAAATTTTAACACAATCTTCTTAGATATATTCCTCAGGGATTGATCGAAGGAATAAGATTTCCGATAATTATTTCTGTATTTTAAAACAATTTTTCGCGAAAATTTTGGTTGAAAATTCCATTTTTTTTTACATAGTCGCCATTTTCTCAAAAATTTAAATTTTGACATATTTCTTCGATGAATCCTAAGATTCATCTATCCACTAAAAGAATCTAACCTATTTTTTGATTTCTGATGATTCAAACCAGAGATATCATGATCATCGCCAAACGCCTTTTTTTGGAGGACCTTCTCGGGAGATCGTCTAGGAGCAATATATACATCAGTATTTTTATATCATCTAAGTATCATTAGTAACTTAAAAGTAGACTCTATCTGAATAATTATTACTTCTATTTGTTTAATAAAATCCCTTTCTATAAACAATTATTATAAAAACGTCTTTTTTGGGCTTTGCAACTGCGTATAATCTTTTAAGATGTTTAAGCAGTGGTACCAAATACCATTTTCTACAAATTTATCCGGCGTTTAAATTGAATTTTGTAAAATTTCTTAAAATCTGACATCTACCCAAATTGTCGATGAGAGTTTGCGATATTGCGTCTATTTATTGCCTTTAATCTAGGAAACCTCTAAAATAATATCATATGATGGCTGCTCGCTTATGCGTGTAGGCATGACCCTTGAAAACTTGTCAGGTAGTGGGTGTTGTCTTTTTATTAAAGACCATCATGTCATTCATTTTTCATACAAAGAAGAAAAATTTGTCAGTGAAACTACCCACAATCTTTCCGAGTTTTGAATTATGAAATATCTCGCATATTTTCTAAACTTATTTGCACACTTTTATCGAAAATTCGAATCTTTGTACTCATCGTCAGAGTCTCTAACAGAGTTATACAAATTTACTCAATAGAAAGATCCTGAAATTCCAGAGAATTCAGCCAAGTTCTTGCTTAACAGTGAAGCAAAATTAGTAATTGGCGAACAACAAATGATTACTGTCATTTAATTACAGTCGTATACTATGAAAAGCAGCAGCAGGAGCAAGTGATGCGATCCCGTGCGCCATGAATTCGCCTTAAAGGAACATAAACGAGACGTCCAATTAAGACGTCAAATTCCATAAAAGCGGCGAGCACAACGCCTCTCTCTCGAGCGTTCGCGGCGAGAAACCGCCGGCAAGTGACCAGCAGAGGCCAAACTTGGGAGAACACAGCTGCCGCTCAGATTTGCCGGCGGATAATTGCACGGCTTTTCCAGAAATGGCGTCGCGGATGTACGCCGGCTACTCGAAAGATCAAGCGCAAAAAAATCGGCGGAGGGACTCGAGCATAAAGTATATAAAGTCTCGCGATTCCGCGCGAGCGATTTCTTGCGAGTTCCCTCCTGGGGCCCTTTTTGCGCCAGGCATAAGACGCGACGAAAATTGTAGCAGCCTCTCGACCAAATAAGCTTTTTGGGAACGATATATTCTGGTGGTTCCAGTTGGTTATTTGATTTATGTAGAGATACCATTTGGTACCAGTTTATTTAAACGATTTGAGTTCCACTACTACTCGTGCAGAAATTTTGATTGGCTTCTGAAAGGGTCCTGATCAGTTTTATCTACCTCTGATATGGCCCTAACTAGGTTAACTAGCAAGACCCACACAAGGCTTGTAACGCTTTGGCATAATATTTCCCTACTTAAGGAAAACTGGCCAGGGCCTTGTCAGTTTACCCAAAAAAGCCCTAGTAAATACCCCACCTAGGAAAAACTGGTCAATACCCCATCAGAATTGAAAAACTATTCTGTGGAATTATTATTCACAATATTTGATTATTAAACTATTTAATTTTCTGAAAAAAGTCTTATTATAAAAAAGAGGTATTAATTATATAGAAACATTAAGTGGTTTTAAGAAATTTTTAAAGAATTTAAAAATAGTTCACGAGAGTTTCAAGATTTTAGAGTATTTAACTTTTTTTTTAAGTATTTGAAGGGATTTTTAATGATTTTAAAGAATTTTAAATTAAAGGATTTTTAAAAGATTTCAAGTGATTTTAAGGAATTTAAGGAGATTTTAAGAAATTTTAAGTGATGCTAGGGAATTTAAAAGGATTTCCAAAGAATATAAGGATTTTCCAAAGCTTTCACAAGTTTTAAAAAATTATAAGATATCGTAAAGGACTTTAAGAGATTTTAGTGAATTTTAAGAGATTTCAAGTGATTTTAAGAATTTATGGAATTTAAAAGGATTTTAAGAAGTTTTAAGTGATTCCAGGGAATTTAAAAGGATTTTAAGATATTTTCAAAGATTTTAAAGATATAAAGATTTCCTAAGGGATATTTCAGGAGAATTTAAAGCGATGTAAATAGATTTCAAGTTATTTTAAAGAATGTTTAAAGAATTCAGGGGGGCTCCAAGATTTTAAATGAATTTACACATTTGGTTAATTTTTTCAAAGTATTTTAAATGATATTGAAAATGTTTAAAGGATTGTAAAAGAACTCCCAAGAATTTAAGGATTTTGAAGAATATTCACAAGATTTTAAATGATTTTAGGGAATTTAAAGATATTATTTCAAGAGATTTCAAGTGATTTTAAAAAGTTTTTAAGGAATTCCGAAAAAATCATAATACTTTCAGGACTTTCAATTATTTAAAAATATTTGTAAATATTGTAAAGGATTTTTAATGAAGTTCAAAAATTTCAAATGATTTTAAAAGAATATGAACAAATTAAAGAATTTTCAAGAAATTTCATAGTTATTAAAACAAGCCAAAGGATTTCTAAATATTTCAAGTAATTTTAAGGAATTTCAAAACATTCAAAAAAGGTTCCAAATTTTGAAGTAATTTGGCAATAAAAAATGTTTTAATATTCTTTAAAATTTGTTAAACCTCTTGAAATTTACTGAAATTACTATAAAAACTCTTGTAATTTTTTTAAATCCCTTTAAATCTCTAGTTATTAAAAATTATGAAAATAATATGATCATAAAATGTAGTTTAATAATAATCTTCATGAAAACTTGTTTAAAGTTCCTAGAAATATATTTTTCCGTGTTTGTCTACAATATATAAATTATTAAATTTTCCAATATATACCATCTTTTATATTTTCATAAACAAGCCCGAACACGCGCTCTAGCGCGTGGAAATGATTCTTATTTTTTTTTAAACTTTCCCGTGTTAGCGCGTCGCCTGTATTGACCAATAAGGAATCAGTCCACGCATTTCGAGATATTTCGATATTCGAGGTGTATGATCTTTTTAGAATAGGATGATCAAGTGTGAAAAATGTTGGGATTTCCCTATTTTTACCCGATGTTTGGTTTCAACGTGAAAAACTCTTCAATGCCCTGTTACATTATCAAAAAATTGGTATTAATGAGTTATTACTACTGTATCATTGCCCCATAAATGCCCAATAATATTAAAATATTTTTCTCGAAAATAAAAATGCCGACTAAGGCCTCGTCAGAACCCTATTTTAAATAGGGCTAATTATGCGTCAATTTCTGCACGTGTAGATCGTAAGAAATTAATTGAATAAATTAAGGACTCTTAAATTATTCAAGTTGATTCAACTACTGTAACTAAATCATTCGAATATTTGAATTCTCAGAGAACTGAAATATAGTGTGATCTCATAAAAACTACACAATAGTTTCTTCACCTCCGACTCACAATGACCATTCATTTCCAAATAAGTCAAATCCACTCCTTATTCCACGAGCCGTCACTCCCTCTGCACTATAACCCAATCAAACACCCAATTAAATGGCAATTATCTCCTTAATTGATATATTAAACAACTCCACAATTTTTTTGCAAATCCTGCGGCTCATTCGAGAGTTCCTTTATTAGTGGCACGTTCAGCAAAACGAATAATGTGGATACCATAGATACTTGTATTTTTTACAAAATGGCGTTTTCATTCCTTTAATCAAAGAATTTCTCTTCGTGGCTAGAATTCAAGATTCATGACTGACAATATAGTAGCCGACGGAACCGGCTGATCGTTATCCTCGACTAACGGCGCACCCTCGGAGTCAAGTTTTTGGCGTGTTCTGTCAGAAAAATCTCCCGGTTTTATCCCACCACTGAGGCGCTCTAGAATGTCGTCGTCGCCAGAGCTGATAGTCTCCAGAAGTTTTCGCGGGATTGACGGGATACTCAGGGGGGTCCGTACATCAACCACCAAGAATTGATACAAAACAAGTTGGTCGGCTTCGATGGAAGCTGTTAGCCTCACTTCTGTTGTTACGCGCCTCCTTGCATCGAGTTAATCAGCCTGAGTCTGATTTTGGTCTGGACTGCAAAAAACCAACTGGCTTCGCTGCTGACAGCCGTAAGCAACTCGAAGGCGACTGAGCATAAGAATATCACCAATTACGTGTTACAAATTTAGCATGGAAAGCGCCGCAAGAGTTTTTTTTATCGCAGAGAAGTTTTTATCATACTGAAAGACGTACTATACAGTTTGTGATTGAGAAAGTTCTGGTAGCAATTGTTCTAAAGAATATTTCAATGAATTGATTAATTACTTCTTTAGCAAGTATTAAGTGGCAAACTTTTATCTCTTGATCGAAATGAATGATTATTTGCAAATCTAGACCTGCACTGGCCAATCATACTTTCAAATAAAAGATATGAGAAAAAGAATGATACTTATCCAACGAAAAGATAAGAAGCTACTAAAGATACGTGACGGTTGCTGTGTAACCGTGTGCACCGAGGTAAATAAATGATTTCGCATTAACAATCGGCGCATTGAATGGGAGCCAGCGATAAATCAGACGCATTTGTTAGCAGGCACGCCTCGTATCGGACGTTAAAAAATGCACTCGAGGCCCAATCGCTGGGCAATATTTCAATATTAGTTTAACCATTGTGTCCAAGCCGGCTCGGTGAGTGGCTCGTCGTCGATGGGCGCGAGGATAATATTTGTGCTTGATTGGCCTCGTGTCGTGATATTTTCTTATGCGTTCAATTCCCGTCAGTTTGCTTGCCTCGTCGTTGTCTGCGTGATGTCTAAACCTGAAGACGTCACGTCTCAGCTGGGAAAAATATTTGAGAGAAAACACTTGGAAGCGAGCCATTGAGTAAGAACAAAAATAAAGAGAAGAGGACTAGATATACCTCAGGAATCAATTAAGACTGTTTGTTTGGATAAAAGTTGGAATAATCAGCTGGTATCACTTGATTTGAAAAGACCTAATTAGTGGTACCAACTGGTACCAGGTGATTTAAATGATTTAAGATGTGGTACCAACTGGTACCAGGTGATTTAAATGATTTAAGATGTGGTACCAACTGGTACCAGGAGATTTAAATGATTTAAGATGTGGTACCAGTTGTTAGCAACTGCTACAAATAAATTTACGAACTGGCACCAAAAAACTAAAACTTAATGAGTTAATTTTAAAGAGAGAGAAATTAGCTTCTGGTTCAATGTCTCTCTAAATGTCAGTAGAAAAATCATCGAGCTCTGAGAGTAAATATAACTACTGCGTCGAGAGCAGTTCGCTCACAATTCGTTAAATCTGCACATTCTCTTGACTTCCTGGTTAGCTCCTGTAATTAGAGTTGATCCGCGGCGAGCAAACACTCGGAGCGTTCTCAATCAAGAATGGTTCTTATCGTTCTGACATGATTTTTATGATCTGGAGCACCGTTTCTGCCTCTTTTTGTACCTCCCTCTTCGTTGAAAAGTAGCCGCGAGGGGTGAATAAGCACAACCCGCACCCGTAAACATCGATCAGGATCGTTCATCACGTGGCGTATCGAGTTTATGATCACCTTTAGCAGCACCCGGCCGATACTCCGAAGCCAATCCGTTGTATCTGAACCAGTGACTCAGAAGTGCAACGTTACACAGGAGCTATTAAATCGCGAACTCTCATAAATATAAATCATAGAATTGTCTTGTTCTCATATCAGCTGTATGACCCTGGAAAGCAGCTGTTCGATAACCAATCGTTCTCTACTCTATATTATAATCTTTTATTTTTAAAAATAATGCGAAAAAAACGTATTCAGATCCTTCATTCGACCTTCTTCTTAATTCACGATGTTGAATAAAAGACCACTTAATTTTAATACACCGTGAAATAAATCTTAACGCATTAAAATCGTAAAGTTTCACAATCCGCTCTTAGAATGATTTCTTGCATCGCTGACCGCAACAAAGTTTCAAAGAAAAAACATATATTCTACCATCGTATGAGATTTGGAAGAGAGCCAACGAGAACATTTTATAAAATATCGAGCCTCTGAAATAACGGAGCGAGCACATAAATATTCAAAGTGCATCGCTTCCTCAGAATACTCTCTCGTATAGAATTCTTAACTTTGTGTAGACGGCAAAGTTTTTCGCCCTCTCGCCTTTCCCTTTCATCATAATTACACTCAGCGGATGACCAAATGAAGCCCCACGCTGTACCCAGCTTCATTTTCGGAGAGCTGGTTGTTGTTAGTATGCCTCACGCATAGATCGCCCAATCAATGGATTAGACACGCTCAGCCAATTAATGAGGCTAGCCAATGAAACGGCGCGAGGTAATTGCGTTCTAATTAATTTTTTCGGTGAGGGCGTCGGCAAGATTTTTTTCCTTCCTTCCACGAGCCGAGATTTGCCAACACCTACAGATTGACAAAGGTTTGTATATTACTTTGCAGAGTCATCCTCTTTAAATTCTCAGTAGTTCTCAAACCCGCATATTAATTGAATTATTCAATTTCGTGTATTATAATTGAATTAAAAATTAAATTTGCTTTAATTGATTCGAGGCGTGGAACAAAATGAGGAAGCTTTAATTATTTAATTACGCGATTTCACGTTTCTTAAAGCGTGCAAAGTTTTTTCGGTTTTGATAAATTAAAATCTCATTTCGTACTCATGAGAGACTTGATCAAAAGAGTGCTTATTAACTTCATTTCATTAGCACCTGTGCGTTTTTATTTTCGAAAAATTGCATTAAAAGGTCATTTCAAGAATTTTGGTATTGAAAGTGGAGCTTCGGAACGAAACAAGAGCAGTTTATGGAAGAGCAATCCGACTTCGCCTGACCATACAAAAACTTGTTCTACTCTCAAATGTTCAGATTCTGCGACCACTTTCTGCTTAGGTATTCCAAAAAAAGGATTGAAGGTTTGTCTGTGAATCACAAGTAAAGCGTTTTTGTTAACAAACATTGTGAATTATATTTTCAGCAAAAAAATATATTTATCAAATTGCAAATAAAAAGCGAGTGGCGACAGCAAGTAATAGAAATAATTACAAGATTATCTCACATCTCAATGTGTATCGTGACAAGCTCCTTAAATACATCCATATCCAAAAAAAGACAGAACTATGCCTAATTCTCAGCAGCGAAAATAATAATTATCGTTTCGAATCGTTCCGTCTTTGCCGTTTGAGCATTGGGTTTGTTCTTGCAGTGGAATGGTCCCCACATCGAGACATTCTAAATATTTCGTGGCAATTACATTCGCTACCGGCGCGCCAATCAGCGACCATAAAAATGTCTCGCGGTATTCGCGATGGCAATTTTTCGGTGGCCCGTCCCTTTTTAAGATAATCACGGGTTTTAAGCCCACCGCCGCGCGGGCCTCGCACGGTGGGCCCTTCCATATAGGTTACTCCTCGCTATGGGAGCAGGTCCCATATTTCGCGCGCGTGAGATCCCACCGAAAGTAATCTAGGCTAATTTAAATTTTCAGACGTTATTTCGCCTAGCTGCGCTCTGCTTTATTTGGACCACTCGTGATTATACACTACCTTAATTACTATTTCGCCACGAAGCCCCGCGTATTTTCATCAGAGGCTAATTACGCCTGTCGAATGTCAGTGTTTTCCTATGCCAATATTATTATTATTTCTCTAGGACCATATCAGGGTGGCCACATGTCAGGGAAATCAGGGAAATGTCAAGGAAATGCGAGTAGTTGTCAGGGAAAATAGAAATTGACATTTATGCTAATTATGTTGTTTTTGTCGTACTGCGTATAATTTTATAGTTTATTTAACAGATTTTAGAAACTTTCCAAGGATTTCGAAGGATTATAAAGAATTTTCAGGCATTCTTTGAGATTCTTTTGGTTTCTAATGATTTCAAGAGATTTTCCATAATTTTAAAAGATTTTAAGAGGTTTCTAGGAATTTACAGGAATTACAAGAGATTTGTACAATATTAAAAAAATTAAATGGAATTTTAAAAGACTTCACGAAATTTTAAGAGATTTTTAAGAAAGTTTAGGGAATTCAACGAATTTTAAGGAATTTTAAAGTTCCTTGTAGAAGTTTAAAGGATTTTAAAAAGCTTCCCTTGTAGAAATTTCCAAACCTGGCCCAGATCGGTGATGAAACGCCCGGCCCGATCGGGCCCCGATCCGGCCAGGTTTGGCCAGGTCTGGGCTTGGTCGGGCAGTGTGTTTCATCCCCGGTCTGAAATCCCCTGATCTGGACCCGATCGGAGCCAGATTCCCTAATCTGGGCTCGATCGGGGCCACAGCAACATTTCTACTCGGGTTGTAAGAATTTTAAGAAATTTTGATTTTTTAACAGTGATTTTAAGGGATTTGATTGAAATTTTAAAGAATCGCACAAGATTTTTATGATTTATAAAAGATTTTGTAGAATGTTATGGAATTTGAAGATATTTTCAAAAATTTTAAGAGATCTTTACATATTTTAAGAGATTTTAAAGTTTTTCGTGGAATTATAAAGAATTTTAAGAAGCTTGTAAAAATTTAAAGAAATTTTGACATTTTTAAAATGATTTTAAAGATATTAAATATTCCTCGTGGAATTAAAAGAAATTTCAAAAACAGTGCTCTCAGATCGAGCTAGAAATTTACCCCCTCCACATCCACTATTTTAGTGAAAAAAGCAATTTTTCAAGTATAATTTGGCAAAATTTTGAAAATATTACTCTTTTTAAGTGTTTTCTTGAATTATATAAATAAAATTTCCCACATTATATATAATAAATTACTTTTTTTTACATAAATTGTAAATGTAGAGGGGGTAAATTTCTAGCTCGATCTGAGAGCACTGTTCAAAAATTATTTTTTATTTTTAAAGGATTTCACAAGATTTTTATGATTTGTAAGAGATTTTGTGAAATTGTAAACGATTTCGTGGTATTTTAATAGATTTTAAAGAATTTATGAAGTTTTATAGGATTTTAAAAATTTTAGTTAAATTTTAAGAAATTTAAAGATATTTCTAAAAATTTCAAAAGTTTTCAGCGAATTTAACGGATTTCAATAACTTTTCAATAATTTTAAGAGATTTCGACGCATTCTAAGAGATGTTAAAGTTCCTCGTGTAATTTTTAAATATTTCAAGAGATTTTTAAAATATTTTTTGGATTTTCGAAGGATTGTAGGAAATTTTAAGAAATTTTTAGGAATTTTAAAAGATTTTGAAGTTTTTTGAGGAATTTAAAGGATTTTAAATGATTTTGAAGAATTTTAAAGCAATTAGTGAAAATTTAAGAGTTTTCATGAAATATTAATGAAAGGATTTCGTCCAATTTTAAGATGTTTCTAAGAATTTCAAGAAATCAATGAATTTTAAGAGATTTCCAAGGTTGTCATAAATTTGAGAGATTTTTACGAATATCAAGTCATTTGAAGTGATTTTAAATTTCAAAAGATTTAAAGTGATATTAGGTATACGAAATTTTTGAAAAATTTCAAAAGTATTTTTACTGAAAATTTGTTCCCATTTTGATACTCTTATGGCAGAGAAATTAATCTTAAAGTCAGGGAAAAGTCAGGGAAATGTCGGGGAAATGAAAAAATGGAATCCTGTGGCCATCCTGCATATGAGTTTTTTATTTTTAATTATGCTTCCAAATGGAAACGATTTATTTTGAATTTCGAAATTCTTTCGGTTTCAATTAGGAAAATAAGCTCCGTCAGGCCACTTTGAGATTAATAACCGAGAAAACTGGCGTCTAGTCCTTCCACTTTGACTTTAGACTCTCTTAGGGTTCCAAAGAGGGATCAGATCTGGTTCGTTATCTAGTCTACCAAAAAAGGAAGAGAGGCGAGTGAATGGGCGGAGGGATTTCATAATTTGGGGTCGCCAGCATATATCTCGTGACTTCCGGAAAATCACAGAAATACACTCTAATCTCGAGTGGACACGCTTCGTCATGATGGGCCCCTTTCGCTGCGCTCGAAATGACAGTGACAGGGAGGTTGGTAATAACCAAGATGCTCTTGACCGTTGAAGCCCAGGGCCCACCGCAGTCCTTGGTAATAATAAGGCCTGGAATAAGTTATTATGCACCCTCAGAGTCGACTGCTTGCTTGCTCAGATGTACCAGCGAGATATGCTACATATACGCAGAGCTCGCAACAATAATTACAAAGGGCGCCCAAGGATTTGACTCGGACGTCACTGAAGGATCACGCAAGGATCATATCCTCTCGAGATGGAAACTGGCTAAATGATGATACTAAATATTTCAAAATGAGAGACGTCAAGTCTTCCTCCTTGGATTACTCCAAGCTTCATCTCTTATTTTCGCTTTTTATTTTAGAACTCATATAGAACTCCTATTTTCTCCTCGATTTTCTCTCCTGTAAAGTGTAGCGAAGCAATTTTAACCGAAAATAATTTTCGTACAATTGTAATGTTCGTATAATTGAAGTGTTTGTATAATTGTGTCGTTTGTATAATTGTATCGTTTGTATAATATCATTTGTATAATTGTATCGTTTGTACATTATTGAATAAAAATAGAGAGTGTGGCGAATTTAGATGTTCATGATCTATTTTGCTGTGACAAGTTGAGTGTTAGCAAGAAGGAGAATAATGAGAGGAAGTCGTTTGATCGGAGAAGGTGACAGTGCCGCCAATCGTCGGTGCCAAATCGTAGGAGAAGCCTACATGTATTGGGAAATCTACAAAGTCCCACATGCTCGATTACTAAAAGTAAACTGCCTTCAGGAACGTAAAATCCAATTCGTTTTTCTTCATAACGAGCGTACACGTATTTACCAACCTCCTACGTGAGGGACATGTATTTACGGTTTTTGTTTGGCGAACGCCCAAAATCTGAGAACAAGATACCCACGTTCGGCCGGGGAACCCGAAATTCGAATGAGAATGATACGTCCGGTTAAGAGGGCGACACGTGGGTGACTTTGTAAAATTAAAAAACGAGTCATCCTCTTCACAATTATTTCATATTCCAAAAAATTTCATCCATAAATCCGAGCATAAATCGAAGAGATTCAGAATAATGTACAAGTTTTTAATATATGTAGCAATCAGTATGTAGGAGTTTTTTTTCCAAATTCCAGAAATTCTTTTTTAAGTTTTAAGGGCATGCTCTTCGGTGACATTATGAAACTTTTTTTCGACGTCACCATGGCCAAATGCAATGATGAATCAACTTTAAACTTTGGAATATAGGAATGCAGACACTAAATTGCGTTTTGACATTTATTTTGAGTAATAATTTTGAAAAAAAATTTCGAAAAATATAATTTCAAAAAATTTCATAATGTCGCCGAAGTGTTGCTAAAAGCGAGTGTTTATTTCTCGATTTTCGCGTCCTTTGTCACAAATTTGAGAATTTGTCACGCTCTAAATCAATTCATGGACTTGGAGTCTCGAAATCTCGAGTTTCGTGAGCCATCGAGACTTGTCCAGACAGTCGGCGAGACGGGTGGCATGGAGAGAGCATTCTGCCTCTGCCAATCGAGTCCCACGCGACGGCTCGTGGCTCCTCGTGGCAGACGCGCGTCGGCGTGGCGTCGTCCCTCGTCGCTCAACATCGCCTTCGTATCACCCACTGCCCTGAAATTCAAGTAGCTGAACAGTTGGGAGTAAAATAAAATAAAATATACATAAATAAATTTATGTTAATCTCGTGATAAATAGAAACAATCGAGATGCTTGAGTTAAGTTGAGCTTCGCTAAGTTCAGTTAAGCTTCTAAAAACTTAGGCTAATTTGGAAGCTGAGCCGAGTGATCTTAGAAATTTTATTTTCCATGTCAACTGAATGCGTTTATTTTTTTTTTTTTTTGGAGAAAGTACCTTAGATTAGGAACGGTGGCTTAGAGCCTTTAAGCTGGCTTAAATATATTTGCACACCCTTACCAAGAATGAAAAATCATCCCTTGCTGTAGGCACTTCATCTTATGCTCCTGCAATCCTTTAGTGATGATCCTAATTCCCAGCAAAGCGTAAATCACCCTTTCTGCCTCGAAATTCATTATCCCTCTTCTACCTCCCATTACGAATTTTAGACTTCAGGCATAGCATAAGTGTTATCTCACTGTGGGGTCGTCTGTCTAATCCTTTCTTACCCCAAAGGGGTAACACCTGACTATCCAAATACCCTAATGATCTTCTTTGAAGAAGAAAATCTCCCGGTTTCTTAATTCCTTTCACGATGAGTCTCAGAAATCTCTGATACTTCCAACCCCAGATTATCAAATGACACAGACAATTCCACTACCTGGGTGGCCTCTCTCAGGAATCACTGGACATCGCGGCACCTCTCTGAATCAGAGATACACCTGTTCAAGCGATAAAGCTCTAATGCGCCCTGAAGTTTCTCCATCCTCGGCTCTCAAGGAATTCGTCGAGCATTCCTAGAATGTGGAATTATCTGTCCTTAAATGTGAACATCCACTGTTTCTTCAACAGCTCTCTGGGAGCAAAGCTTCTCTCGCAGTGAAATTTATTCGTCATCCCGGAGTGCTAATCGTTGTAAAGTTCACTCGACACGTTAAATGGACTATCAAGGGCTCGGCAGGATGGCGCAGGTAGATGGTCCCCAGAAAAGGGAGATCTTTTATTTGCAGTAGGTCGTTTAATTCCCATATTCTTAATAGCTGAGAATCAGGGCCGAAATCGGATGTCAAATCATCCAGAAGCTACAAGGATAATTCAGAACTCTCTTCGAAAGGCTAATCCGAGTCTGAAGTGAAGCAAGGACACTGCATCCGTCCTCAATTATATGCAACGCGACCCACAAGATTCCCTGGGCGGAAATTGGTTTTATAATCTAAAGAGTGAAGTACAAATAGGCTTGGTAATCGTATAATCGTATAATCTTAGTTACGAAAACTATTGGGTTTCCTCGAGTCTTTCATGCGGCTCCCTTACAAATCACTTTCCCTGATTGACACTCAATGCCTGCCTTGAAGGCGTCCCAACCGATTCGATCGAGTATTATTATAATAAGCGCGCGCGACCCTTAGAGATGTCTATTTTATCGGATCCTCGATCAAATAGCGGCTCTGTCCTCTTCACCTCTTTTCTTGAACGCGACAAGGAAGATCCTGTGACGGGGAAAGGATTCGTAAGGTTGGATGCTCGACTGGCAGGTGGATCGAGATAGAATACCCGATCAATAGAGCCCTTCTCTTACATTATTTTATTTATTTATTTGTTTATTCGTATTGCCTTCCTTCTGCGTCCAACTTAAAATAATACATCTTGACGTTCCTACAAAAATGCGAATAACGTGTATGGCTAGTACCAGGGCAATGTAACGCTGCGATAATGGAATTCTGTTGAGCGTTGGGCTATGCGGTTTTAGATTCCCGCGCTCCTTCGTACATAAGATTCCAGCCTCCCGTCAGTCAGCCGAGACAGGTACAAATATAGGTCCAGCGAAGTAAGGCACCGAGAGTCGTGATCTTATCGCTCAGTATCCTTCCTCTCGATGGATGCTGGATTTTTTGAATGCATTGCTCGTATTGCCGATGCGCATAATTTCGCAGGATGCAACAAATTGTTCGTGAACTGAAGCAATTTTGTTTTACTCTTTTACTCTTTATTGCTCTCTTGGTTTCCAAGATCTAAAGATTTTTCTCATGAGCTGAAAAGATTTAAGAGACATGCCACATTCCACTTACAGTATCTAGAAATTAGGATACGGATTACATAAAATAAGTAAACAGGAAGAGAGTTTGAGTTCCCTTTCATAAACGCGGTGTTTTCTCCCTTTTTTTATTGATTGAAAATCCTACCTGCAATTCGTTGAAGCTTCCGCCCTTTTGTAGGGCCTCGTGTGAACAGAATCATTCCTACAATAGATACGTAATAGTTGCTTCCTTCCGTCGCAGGAAATTGTCTCTTCATTCATAAAAAAAATGTACTCTCTAAGAAACTCAGACCCACGTAACATCTTGAAAAAAATCTTGAAAACGTTGGATCACCCATGTTCTGAATTAGGAACTCCATGCCAAACCCCTTAATGAAGACTTTAAGCTTCAAACTTCGTTATTCTCTTTTCATAATTATTGCACAACTCTCGTAAAGCTGCACAAAATCAGCTCGCTAATCATGCCTTCAACAACCTCCGGCGATGATCAAAAATAACGAACATCCGGGTTTTTCGATGAAAAAGAACATCGCATCGCGTGCAGGGAATAATTACAACTGCGAATGTAAATAGATGCTTTAATATGAGATGCACTCAAAAACGGCAGTTTCGTATATACTAATAACATATTTTAGTCCTCCATTAGTCAGGAGCGACCACACAACGGGAGATGTGGAACCAAAATGAACTTGCAACCACTTGGACATCCCTATATCGGTCCAAACTGATTGACATGTCTGCTTAATAATACATTTTTCGTCTGTCCAGTGTCCATCCTTTTTTTTTTCAGCCGGGTCCACGGGACGCTCGCCACCGCGCCCACAAGATTCATATCTTAGGAGACTGCGTCTGGCCTCCTTCGTCTAATAACTCGTTCACGGCTGCCAAATTTCGTCTCGGTTCTCCCAAACCCAAGAACTGCTACGCGTGCCCTTCTTCCACGTAATAACATATTTCATGCTGGCATTTCAGAACCCATCGTAAAACCATTCTTGCGTCACCCGTGGATAATTGAAATGGTCGATGAGAATGATCCACGATTACCCTCAAAAGAATCATTAATCCTCCGATAAATATCGCGCCAGTTTCCACTGACTATAAATTATTGATCCCTAGATCATGATTTTGATGAAGCAACTATGATCCTATAAATGGGATAATCATTAGTCTTCCACAGATGAAATTCAAAACTTTCTTGTTTTGAAATATTGAACATGTACATTTAAAGATGAACATGATCATTGATCAGATAAATAATATAATTATGTATAATAAAGTACCCTCATATTACCATATTACATATTCATTTTCATGTTTACATATATTATTTATTTTCATTTCTAATAATTCAACAACAAACAATAAATAAACAGTTTTGATTTTTATCTTTTTGTAACTGTAATTATAATCCAGCATCCCTATTACCATATTATCAATCAACAATTACAATTTCCCCTCTGAAATCATTTACTGCTTCCTTCCCTAATTATTCGAAACGAATTGCCAAAATACCAGCAAATTATAAAATTTCCAAGAATTGATCATCGCTTTGCTGAATTTCCTCCTTCCATGTAACAAGCTCTTTGCGAGCGTGGCATCAGTCGTAATTAGGACTCTACTGCTATTAGCATAATAACTCTTTTACTGAGCACAGCCTCTGCTTTGGATGATCCAAGATCCGGAGAATATTTGTATTTTTTTGAGCTGTAGGCTAGGGGAGGTGTCGAATAAATTGAGGTCGCGTGGGGCGGACATGTGCTCGAGTGGTGGACCACACTTGCTGCTACTCCCCTACCCTATATGTTATCCTATATGTTTACCCCCAGGGCTTTTGCTTTTTCGGATAGGGGGTGGATGGAAGAGTTGAAGCGGAGCCTTTGAAGCAAGATATTTTAGCCCAAACTCACTTTTCCAGAGGCGGCTTCCCTTTTTCTTAAATGCCTCAGTTCCGGTCATCATCTGCTTTTCCCACTTTATGAGGTTAGATCTTTCCAACCCAGATCAGCTTTAGATAAAGTATTTAATGTTTATGACGTCTGGCTACTGTCTTAGACTGCCGCTTTCAAAAAAGATCTGTTACTGCTTCAAAAGCAGCTTTAATAGTTCTAAAGTTTCCAATACTTAAATCTAAAGTTTCCACTTCTTCTGAAACTAATTTTTCAAACTTTTATGAATGGGTCTGAAAGTCTTCCTAATTGCAAAGTTCCAACCTTTTTATAAGAATTTTTCGGAGACGCATGAATATCCCTAAAATTTTACTTTTCCTAATTTACATTCTACCGAAATTCATTTGACCGACTATTAATTTTGCCTAATTCTTTATTTTCCGAATTAGCGTTTCACCTAATTTTTATTTTTACGAATTATTATTTCAGCTAATTTTTAGATTTTCGAATTACTATCAGACATCATTTTTATTTTTACGAATTTCCATTTATCCTAAATTTTATTTTTCCGATTTTCCATTTGACCTACATTTTATTTTATCGAATTACCATTTGCTCTAATTTTTACTTTTCCAAATTACCATTTGCTCTAATTTTTGTTTTTTCGAATTAATATCTGTCCTAATTTTTATTTTTTCGAATTACTATTAGATACAATTTTTATTTTTCCGAATTACCATTTGATCTAATTTTTAATTCTCCGAATTACCATTTAACATAACGAATGTTAGGTTATATGGCTATTCGGAAGAATAAAAATTAGGACGTAAAGAAATTCGGAAAAATGAAAGTTATGTTAAATGATAAATCGGTAAAATAAAAATTATGAAAAATAATACTTCGGAATTATAAAAATTAGGACAAATGGTAATTCGGAGAATTAAAAAATTATATCAAATGGTAATTCGGAAAAATAAAAATTAGGACATATGTTAATTTGAAAAATTGAAAATTAGATAAAACGATAATTCGAAAAAATAAAAATTGGAGCAAATGGTAATTCGGAAAAGTAAAAATTAGAGCAAATGGTAATTCGATAAAATAAAATATAGGTCAAATGGTAAATCGGAAAAATAAAATTTAGGGTAAATGGAAATTCGTAAAAATAAAAATTATGTCTGATAGTAATTTGAAAAACTAAAAATTAGGTGAAATAATAATTCGTAAAAATAAAAATTAGGTGAAACGCTAATTCGGAAAATTATAAATGAGGTAAAATTCGAGGTAAAATTAATAGTCGGTCAAATGAATTTCGGTAGAATGTAAATTAGGAAAAGTAAAATTTGGGTAATATTCATGCGTCTCGGATTTTTACCATCATTTTTTGCAATTTGTTTTCAGTTAAAAATCCTGCATTACTATATTATTTATAACTCGTTAGCTGCAGATCTGACAGTATCCATTCGTGGAATTCGTATTATCTTCAGACGATGTTAACGAGCTCGAATGCGTTGTTCCCTTGGTGATTAAAGTGTAGGAAGAAAACCAAACGTGGCCTTACCTCGGTACGAGAATCCATGGAATCTCGTTCGATTTAAGGCTTTTTCCATGGGCGAATTCGCGGAACTTGTCTTCGGTTCACGAAATGCGAAGGTGAAAAAGCAGGACAGTAAGAAACTGAGAAAGGGAAAGGAAGACAGGCGGTTCGAGGGTTCGTAAACTCGTAAAGAAATCCCAGAGGAAGAGGCGGAACAACGCCACGGATTTTAACAAGGAACTTACTTAGCCATAAGACCCGCGAGAATCTATTGCAAAAGTCAGAAACATGTGTCCAGGCCCACGTGCTGGTGGTCCATCCGGCGTCTGTCTGCACCCACTGACCCCGAGCCGACAAAGGCTTCTGGGGTGGTTCTATTGTTGAACTTAAATCTGTGGAAACTCAATGTATTGTCCGTTCTCTGTTTCTGCCGATACGCACGTTTTGAATTTGCTGGATGAAAAAAGGCCTCTTCTTAGCATTGATCCACTGTATTTCCTTTCGAGCGGTCGTGCAGGAAAAGTTCCTTAAAGGTCGTTGAGGCTGAAGAAAAGCCAAGTTTAAGAGCCGTTAATGATTACTTAAACAATTACATAAAATTATATTACACGGCCACAGCTATTTATCTTTAAATAGTTTAAATTAACTTCAGAAATGATTGTCATCAGAAATCAAAAATCGGTTAATGAACGCAAACGAGTGGTTTAAAAACGAGAAGCAGGAGCTTTTGGATTTAAGATCCTTTTAGATTAAGACCTATGATTTTAACCCTATCCCTAGGATTTAGAGGTCGGATGTCCTGCAGTGGTCTCCTGCAATTTAGTGAAATTGTAGGGTGGCTAGACATTGATTAGGGGAGTACGATTAAACAATCTAGGCCTCCCTGGTCGAACTTCTGGGAGGGCCTTGGGTGGTAGCGCAGGGAGAAAACGTCGTGTTCTATGCGCGAAGCGCCAGCCGTTGTTCGCGAAAGGCAGATGATCACCTTCGGGCCATCCACCGCAAAATGAAGCAGTTATACGACCGAACTAATAACATATTTAGGACCGGCAACGTCCCCACCGTAAGACGCTCTCGACCTCCCAAGATGGCACGCTTACTTTACAAACTTGCCACAGTCAAACTTTGGTTTGCTCCCTTTCTCTTAAAATTGTCAATCATTGTCAACCGACCCCTCAGTTAGGCTTTCAGAAGTTCGATATCATAATTCATATCACATTATAATCAAATTTGTTGAAAAAAATAGATGTTACAAGAAAGGAAAGATTCGAGGATTTTGATCACTCTTGAAAACTCTTGAAATCTTTCAAAACTTCTTAAAATATCAAAATCTTGAAATCTGATGTACCAAGAAAATAATATTCTTCATTTGAACGGATTGATGATTAGTACGATTATCGTATCAATATGAAACTTTCTACTTATAAGATTAAAAAATGATCGCATTGGGTGGTATCAAAATTGTGCCCTTAAGATAATTAGAGATGAAAGATAAGTTTACAAAGAAGCGATAAAATTGAAAAATATACTTATAGGGGAATTAACTCTTGTTTGGCTTGTACCACGACAAAGTAATAATAAAAATTGTAATCAGTAGATGATTGCAGACCTCACAATGGATACCATAATTACAATAACGAGCCTGTGCGTGCTTCGTTTACCCCATTTTCATTTTTTAGGTCGCCTGATAAAAGATCACATGATCATACGTTTAATTCCATTTCTATATTTTTACTCACAGGATTAATTTCCTGGTTATTCTATTTTTTACTTCTTATTTATATTTCCAAAAAATAATTTATATTTCTAAGAAAAAATAAACGTTTCTCTCTGAGAAATTTAATTTTTAAACGGCGATTGAATGCTCCAACAAATATGCAAATTGGCAAGAATAGTGAACAATATCGTAATTCTGGTAGTAGTTCCCAACGCCAGTCAATTATGTGATTACTTTCTTGCTCTGAACCATCTGCAAAAGGGATTTTTAGTGTTTTTGTTAAAATTTACGCTACTTTGATTACAGGCACCAGTGCAGTAGAAAAGGTCGTAGTTCTGCTCTTTATTCCTTAAATGTAACAAATCACCGAGAAAAAGTTAATTAAGGGCCATGGTCCATTTCTTCTGCTGCTAAAAATGACGCACCTCTCCTCTCGTATAATTCTGCAGCGGTGGGTACTTTAAGCCTTTTATCATCGATCCTTAGAGAGCATACCATTTCTTACAGGTGCGGTCTTAATTGTCATGACAAGCTTTGGATACAATTTGCCTATCGTATTTTACCCCGAGTTGTAATTATGTTGTAAAAGCCAGTAGCTGGTAGCAGCAAGAAACGAAACTGTTTTGCCTGCTTGGTGGTCGGAGATTTACACTTCCGGTCCCTTCCTTTCTGATCCAGTCTTTACTATAATGTTTCAAGTTTTTCTAATTAATAAACGATTAGAGTATTTTTTCCAATTTATAATGACTAGGACTTTATTAGCTAAATATCAAATGCTTATTAAATTGCAGTTAAAAAGTCAACTTTAATTATATTTTTAGTAGTAGAAATTTTGCGGCAGTAAATATAAATTGTAGCGGAGTTTGTATTGCTGAATATGAATAAAAGGAAGCGAGAGATTGAACTGATAGTATCGTGAGGCTATTTGTATGTAAAATAAAAATTACTTTCGAACCTGTTCCTGTCTGCTTCTCTTTTGCTGTGATAATTGAAAGCCGAGCACGCCACTTCGGGACTGAAATGGATAATTACTTTGTTTTAGGTACTTGGATTTGCGCTGCGAACCAATAACCGTATAATGATCTATGGTTAGTGCTAAGCCCTTTGAGCCTTAGTCTGCCTATGGATTGTATAGATGAAACGACCGATAAGATCCTCCAATCAGGCTGCTCTCAAAGACTCGCCTAACTTAGGTCCTGGTTCGTTAATAACGGCTACCGTCTCGAGACGGTCGTATTCGAAAAATAACGCCAAAAACATTAATTCCGCCTCAGGATGTTCCTCAAAATTAAAATTTCATGCTCTAAAGCCTTCTTCATTTTTCGCAGCAGAAGAAATAATGTTTTAGTTTAAATAGTTTTAACTTCTAATTGATGAAAAATGATTGACCAGAATCGACTCCTTATTCAGTGAAATGGTTTTATTAATTCGCTCAGAGTTGACGTTTAAAAAGCAAATTCAAATTATGCGGTTAAAGAACATTTCTAATAAACTTATAGTTATACGACGTTGAAAACCGTGTCTTATTAACGTGTATTACATTATTCATAAACCGGTTTACGATTCGCGTTTACTATTTCCACGTATGCCATTTTTCTCCCATAGGAACGTACATTACACATGTAATCAGTGACCCTGTGTTTATTGTGTACCGACTCGATGCTTTGTTACCCAGCCTTCTTTCTTCTATTCCTACATATCATGAATAAGAGACCCCGAGAAGGTCAAACCATCAATTTCAAGTCAATTTCATCTTCAAATTCAGAAATTGAATCACAAAAGGTTACAAAAAAAAACCCGCCAATGCATATGCTAATTTTACTCAAATTATTTTCTTATATCAATTTTACAGGCATGTCTATACATCTACATGCCTAATTTAAATTAAAAAAAAAAAAAGAAACTCTTCTTCTTAAGAAGCAATCATAAAGTAGAAACAATTTTTTTTCGAAGGTTTAAGGTTATTCTTGTACCGTTGAATCTATACGCTCTTCAAATTGTTCTTTGATCATTATAGTTCTTATCTGAGTCAGTAATCAATTTCCTTATTGCTCCTCGAGGAGCAGGAACTCGATAATAACAATTACCTTGCTTTACAACCTAATCTAATTCCAATGCAAGTGCTCCATGATAATAATTTCAATAGAGATCATCACCCCAATGAATAGATCAAGCTTCTTCGAGTTCTATTTTGACGGAAAAATGTTTTCTCAAAAAAGTTTATTCGTCAATTTTCTTGATTGGCAAATACCAGGGGAAGACTTTGTATCACAAATTACTTTCTTGATTCTAGGGCACTTGTAATTCCGTCAAGTAAACCTTCTTGCATGCGGAATTCAATCCACCTCCTACTTATTCAATCCTCCTCCTTTTATATACCCAAGTTACTTAAGCCTCCACAAACAAACTTTCTGACTACGAACCTGTTCAGTCTGTTCAAGATAAACCACTCTCGACTGAAACCATTTGTAGTCCCATTTCCTGCATGGAATTCGTTTCACGTCGATTATGTGGGAACTTTATATTCCACATGTAATTTAATTCTATTATGAATATTGCGATAAGGAGCATAAAAGCAACTGTGGAATTATAAAATTGCAAGAGTTTTTCCTACCGATATTTATTGCTGCTCTTGATTCGGTTCGATTGATGTAATTCGAATTTTCTGTTCAATTTTATGATTATATATTACCTAGTCGTACTTGTTTTACTGATCGGTACAAGCTGTAATGTCATTTTAAATGAAAGAATTTTCCCAGGAAAATTTATCGCTACCCAACTGTCGTTTAGGTAATAAAATTATTAGTTCTGTTCACTGTCAGGAAAATATAACAAAGGGGTTGTTATGACAAGATATCGCTTAATTTAAAATCTGTAATATATTTATAAAATAGATTGGGTTGAACTTTCAGACGTCTAGTCTGACGAACATTTTTATTTAATTTTTTTTTGCATTTATTGAATTAAGAATATCAAAAAAAATTCCCAAAATCATTTTATTTTTATTTAGTTACTTGTAGAAATTTACCCAGGAAAATTTATCGCTATCCAACTGTCGTTTAGGTAATAAAATTATTAGTTCTGTTCACTGTCAGGAAAATATAACAAAGGGGTTGTTATGACAAGATATCGCTTAATTTAAAATCTGTAATATATTTATAAAATAGATTGGGTTGAACTTTCAGACGTCTAGTCTGGCGAACATTTTTATTTACTTTTTTTTTTGCATTTATTGGATTAAGAATATCAAAAAAATTCCCAAAATCATTTTATTTTTATTTAGTTACTTGTAGAAATTTACCCAGCGTTGCCCGCCGGGTTTTTCAAAGGATTTTCAAAAGAATTCAAAGCAGTTTAAGGATTTTCAAGAGTTTTTACAAGATTTCAAAGGATTTTTGTAAGAGTTTGAAAAAGTTATCAAAAGACCGTCCCAGAGATTTTTAGAAATTTATATAGATTTCACAAGATTTTAGTAATAAGTGATTGTAAGGAATTTCAATGGATTTTAAAAGAATTCAAAACATTTTAAGTGCTTTTAAGAAATTTTAAGGAATTTATTCTAATGTGGAGTAAATCAAATGAAATCCCTTAAAATAATTACTTGAAATTCTTTAAAAACTTCTAAATCTTCTATAAATGTCTTGAAATATCTTGAAATCTCTTAAAATTCCGTAAAATTCCTTAAAATCAGTTACAATGTCTTGAAATCTTGTGAAATCTTTGAAAAAAATCTTTTGATAACTCTTCTCAGCTCTTTTAAAAATCCCTTTAAATTCCTAAAATCAATCAAAATCTCTTAGCATCCCTTGAAATTCTTGAAAATTACTATAAATCTCTTGAAATCCTCTTATAATTTTTGAAATCTTATAAAATCTCTTGAAATTCCTTAAAATTATATAAAATCTTTCGCAATTCTTTTAAAGCCTCTTTAAAATTCCTCTAAATTCTCTAAAATTGCTAAATAAAAATTTTGGGTTTTGGGAACAGTGGAAACTGTTTTTTATTATTATTCCAATAAATGTACAAAAAGTCGTCAGACTACTTGTCTGAAACTTCAACACAATCTAAAATAGGTGAAATACAAGGTGAAATAGGTGAGGAAAGTCAAAATATCCCGTGTGGAATCATCGACTGGGGCCAGACTGGGTTCCAGATAGTTTGCCCAAGTACCAATTAAGGCCCAACTGGGATCTCTAAGTGGGGCCCATTTTGGGTAGTAACGCTCATACCAACTAAAACCCATATTAGGGGAAACTAGTTGGGCAATATTTTTTCTACCCAGTTATTATTATTTAAAACATTAAAATTGGTTAATCTTTATGTTAAGTATATTATAAAGAAAACTTGTTTTTGCTCAAACAAGATTTAGTGCTTTTTTTTAATCTTTACATATGAACGAATCGATATATTTAACAAATGAACAAATTATGGATTAATTATAATTAAACATATTTAAAACATGAACCAATCGATATCAAATCATAAATTTAATTATTCTTCGTCTCTTTTAAGCTATAGATATAAACTTAAGTATAAACTAAACAGTGACTGGCTCTAGAAACTTTAGTTCTAATAATTCAGGAATATGAATTATTGAAAAAAGTACAGTATTAATCACATTTTTACATTTATTTAATTATATAATGAAAACAATCGAATCTCTTTATTTTTTTCATATTTAGGCTACCCAGTTGGGCGCTCATTGGCGCCCAATTATAGTATGGGCTAATCTGGGCACATTTCCACACGGGTTGGTGAAAAGAGATGAATAAAAGTGATCACTGATGATCACCTGTGATGATTGCATTTGGACACATCCACTTTTTAATTAACACATAATTCTTAAAAGTTTAAAGGATAAGAAATTAAAAAAGAGATTACTTGGGACCTGCAATTTTTTACACTGGTAATGATATAAGTTTTATAATTTCATTTGGACGTAATTGTCCAAAATTTAATTAATTCGGCGGCAGGAGACAAGGTGTCCCTAATATCTTTGGACCCAGAGGCACTTCTTAACAGCAGCGACGACGCCGAGGGTCGATATCGCTAATGCATAGCATAGCACCTGTTCTGGACTGGACGATGTGTGGTCACAGAATGCGTAACGAATGCCATTCATTACATTCATTCATTGTTTTCTCCCCTGTCGACGTGGTGGTCGCCTGCAATTAAATCAGGGCCACTTTTTACCTTTTTGTGCTCTATCAGCATAATTGCAATGCAATGTTAACAGGATAAATTCACCGCCTCTGCATGAGGCGTGTGAAAGCGTCGCACAGTCTTTGATGTGAGTAAAATAGAATAAAACAGGCAGGAAGTCGCTTTTATGGGCCGACGTGTAACCTCGAATGGTCTTGTTTTCAAAGTTGTTCTCAAGCCCATGGAAATTTAGTTTGCGACAGGAATACAAAATTTATTTATTTAACATCAGCAACTCCTTTAAAAAAAAAATGGTGTACGACTGCTGAATAACGTTCCCGAAATTTTCTTCTGCATTTAAGAATTAAATCATTTGAAATAAACAAGCAATTTATCCCATTTTTTTAATTTGGAATGGAATTTAAAAAATAAAGCAATGGTTGATGAATCTGAGTTTTTAGGTGTAAAGCGAGGCGTAAAGTGGCTCTCAGAAAGTATAAATGGACAGCTTGAACGACCACAAGGGTGGGTGGTCTTTTGTCCACCAACAGCGACATTTCCTTCCGGTGTAAGATCTCAAAGCGCTTTGAAACTTGAAAAGGAATGCGAAAAAGGAACGTGCTTGACCGTTTCGTTCTGCGATGAGTCACGTTGCACGTTCACATTTACGTCACGTGGCGCCACACATAATTCAGCACGTGTCACGAAAAATAGTCCTAGGACCTCAAAAAATTTCGGATTCACCAAAAAAAAAGTCACTTGTTTGAGCTGTGCTGAATAAAACATTTTCCGCAAAAGGAAACAGTATTTTTCCTCAAATTGAAAGACTCCACAGAAGAACATAATACAATTTATTCAGTATGAATTTTTCTGAATGTTTGAATAAAAAAAGATTCACTTAAAAGGCTTGCTTCTCTTTTAAGGAATTCTTCATTATTCGAAAATCGATTGACCATTTTTAAAAGAATCCACGTCGGCGCTTTTGGTATCATTCAAAGGAATTTAAATGTTTGCGAAAGTTATTACAACTGGGCCTTCGACGTATCGCAAAATCGAATGAAATACGTTTCTGGGCGTTTCAAAACTTAAACCTGTATTGATTCGCTTAATTAAATTTCAGTGATAAATCGTACTTAATTACTTAAATGATATCGAAAGTAATATAAATAAAAAAAAAATTAGAAAGAAAAGTTCGCTTTTAACAAAATGCAATTTTCAATTCACTTTCAATAATAAAATTAACAACAATCTCAGCAAATAATATAGAAAATTGAACATTTTAATTGAGCATTATTTATAAATATTCTTTATGTAATTCATTTCTTTTGAAGGAATAAGTATTATATGGACCCTTACGAGTTTTATGCAAATGTGAATTGAATTTTTTTAATCATACACAAGAATCCTTATTGCGACCTACTCTTCGAATATTCATCCCTCGTTTGCGCTTGGGAATCGTCATGAAAATGCAATCAACATTTCGGTACTTCTGAATTGGCACTTGACTTCGTCGAGGCTTGCATAAAAATAATATAATATGATCCGAGTTTCAATAACCACTTTCCGGGAGGTCTTGTAAAATTAGATTCACTTCTACATTCACATGAAGAGATCGCGCACCAATGAGATTGATTCTTCTGAATAAAGTTTCGCATTAATTAACATTGCAAACTCATTGTGTATTTTTCTCACTCATATATTATTTCTCTCTCTTCTTATAATCAGTTTTTTGGCATTTTATATTGGACCCTACCATTTTTAGAAATTGCACGTGTCGCATCGAAGAGAGTATTTTATTATCAAGCTCACGGTGAAAAAATCGTGCACTCGCTTTAATTAACATGAAAGTCAATAAACATCCTTTTTTAAATGCCACGTGCCGCGAGAAAACACTGAATGCTCGCTCTCATTTTTTATGTGGGGTACTTCAGATTTTATTTCTGTCGAGATCTTATTTCTGGTATTTTGTTACCCGAGGCAAATTGAAAGCAATTTATAAGAGTACTTTATTTATTTGTAGAAAGAAATTGACATGTGTATAGTCCTGGAAATAAGACTTAAAAGGAAGACATAAGATAAACTTGTTGGGGACTGCAGAATTTTGACAAAATTTTTGGTTGGCTTTAAATTTTATGATGCAGTTTAAGCAAGATTATTATCGAGAATTTACATAATGCTGAAATTAAGAGCATTTACCTCAACGTCACTGTAGAAAAAGTTAAGTCTTGTGAGCACACGCAACGAGTTATTAGCTATAAAAGTAAGTCAGGTTTCTGAAAAACAATGATTTGTGAGAAAACATGTGTGGTCTCTTTTTGTCCTGCTTTTACGTACATTTATTTTCTATTAAAATATATCAAATATTTATTGCAAAAATAATATTAATTCAGTAAATAAACTTTTAAATCTAGTTTCAGACATTTTCTCAAAACTCAATCGGTGAAAATTCTACCTGAATTTAAGTCCCAAACTATAGTAGTTGAACATACAGGACTGTTTCCTCTCGACCATGAAAACTTCATAATATCTGATAATTGCTTAATTTCTGTTTTGTCTCGAGTGCCGGAGGACCCAAATCTCATCTAGGTACTTATTAAAACTTCCAGACCTGCCCTAATTATACACACAGAAGAAAAAACCTCTTTAGAATCTCGTGGCGTCTGCCTCATCCCAGGGGATCTTCATAATTTCTCTGTTTGTGGTCCAACAGCCTTAAACGTTGCGGCTAAAATTTTTCGTTTCAGAACTTTCACTGGAAAAACATTTTTCGAGGACCTCCTATCGTTTTTCACCGAGTTTCGAATTTAAAACGAGGAAAATAAATAATCTTATTCCATTTTTCTCCTAAATACGTTTCCTGTCTGTTTTATTATTGCTCTTATTATTTATTTAATAATTCCGACTAGGTCAAGTTTTAAATAGTGCTAAGATGGTGACATGCATAATAATTTGGTTTACGTATGGATTTAAGCTTTTCCAGAATTGCATATTTCGGGTACAAAAGAAATTGGCAACGCCTCTTCAGAGTTTACTCTAGAGATTATCACCTCGAGTTTAAGGAGGTTTATCTACGCTATAGGTTATAATAGGTGCATAAACCTTGTTCCTAATGCTCGAATAATTACTGTAATCTGAAAATACTTTAAGAATCTTATTTTTTTATTATTTACAAATTGGAAATCTTTAAATAAAGGGACATTGAAGGACTTTCTAAATTTTCCAATCGATAGTTAATTATTTGTTAATTTTACATATTATTCAATTCTTCAAAAACTCACAATCAGCAAAATTTGTTTGAATCAAACAAATTATCACTTTGATATGGGGTCAATCATATGTTTGTTTGATCCAAATAAATTCTATGTTTGTTTTTCTTTATTTCAATTGAATATATATATTTTTTTAATATGTATAACTTGTTTTGCTTAAATTAAACAATATTTCTTTTAATTAATTGAAAAAAATAAGGGAATAATTTTTTGCGGAAAAAAAAGAAATCAATGTATACTATAGTTCCATTTATCTGACATACTCCATAACGAATGAAATGAGTAATTTTCTGAAAACGAGAATTATTAAACATAATTTTTAAAAAATATAAGCAGAAAATATAGTTAAATATTGATTTTCATAAAAATTAAGGTTCAAAGAAAAATATTCGTGTAGGTCAAAAATATATTAGTTAATTCTGCAATATATAAATATAGACATCTTTTATACTTTTATAAAAAATTAGGTGTAGAAAATTTTGAAAATTCTCTATTCCAATACTTTTGTGACCCTTAGTGGCATTATTAGGCATTGTATTTTTTATTTAAATTAAACAAATCCCTTATTTAAATCAAACATATATTCATCATTTATTAAAATTAAATAAATGTTTTGTTAATTGAAGTGAGAAATTTATTTCGTTCAATTATATGACTTCAAACAAATATTTTTGTTTAATTTAAACAAAATTTTTTCTGAATTTACCGAAATTATGAAATCTACTATTTACTACTAAACTTCTAAAGTAAATACACAAACATTCGCGGTCTATAAGATCTATAAGAAACCCTTTTATTGCGACCTCTTCCATTCCAGGAATTTCTTTTTTAGGAAAAAAAACTCGTATGATGTGAAGTAATACCGGGAACATCCGCTGAATAGAGGAAAGACGTAAGAGATTTTTCCCACCCTTAGTTCGGTATTACTCCCTACTTCGTAGAAACATTCAGGAAATGCGGACGGGTTTCACCAAATACGATGGATTAGGGTTTAACCCCCTCCCACGCCATTCATGAATGCAGGACAATAGACGCACCGAAGGTTCAAAGATCCTTTACCTAATACCTATCGGTGCCACTCATCAGTGCCACTCTATTTGTAACTGTGCTATGTACACACTGAAAGTGCACCAAGTTATCCTCCCTCGTAATGAGGGCGGATCTATCAAGGTTGTGTGGTGTTAGAAGTGCTCCAAGGTCGCCGTACACTTTTGATGCTCAAGTGCCTTCAATTCCAATGGGAGTAGCATAGTGTCCCTTATTTTTTACGGTCTTGTTGTGTTATGTGGCACGGCTAACGACATCTGTTCGTTCATACTGCGAGGCCACCAGCCCAAAACCAAGGACGCGTTCCATTCTTAACATAGAACTGATTTCAATGAACTAGAAAATAAAATTTTATCTTTCATTCTTGAATTGAACTTAAGAAGTTATTTCAGTTTTTCACAAAGTAATTTTCAAGTAATTTCCAAATTTTACATTGGGTTGAAGTTTCAGGCGTCTAGTCTGACGATTTTTTTTACATTTATTGGAATAATAACAGAAAAAAAAGTTTCCACTGTTCCCAAAACCCAAAATTTTTATTTATTTACTATAGGAGCAATTTTAGAGAATTTAGAAGAATTTGCAAAAGATTTTAAATAATTTTAAGGAATTACATGAGATTTTATAAGATTTCAAAAATTATAAAAGGATTTCAAGGGATTTCTAGTACCTAATTTACCTTTTTATATATATTTTAAACAATTTACTCCATATTAGAATAAATTTCTTAACATTTCTTAATCATTAATCACTTAAATAAATAAATAAATAAATCTTAATCTAAATCACTTAAAATGTTTTGAAAACTTTTGAAAATTTTTAAACTCTCTAGATTTTTTTTGAAACCCATTGAAATTCCTTATAATCACTTATCACTAAAATCTCTTGAAATCCCTTGAAATTCCTTAAAGTCACTTAAAATTTGATAAAATCCTTTAAGCCCTTTAAGGGCATGTAATACATTACCATAAGAGCAATTTAGTTTACCCCATTATACATTCATAATAATAAATATTTTTAGCTAAGACTCAATAAACCTTCGCCTCATGTGGACAAAGGTTTATTAACTCTTATTAGCAAAAAATGCAAAAAAAAAAAAAATAAATAAAAATTTTCGTCAGACTAGACGTCTAAAACTTCAACCGAATAAATTTTCCTCAAAATTATGCAATCAATTCGAGACTTTCAGTTTACAGTCAAATTATTAGTTTGAAACAGTTTTCAAGATTAGACTATTTTTGAGCATTAAATGAAATTATTGAAGATTAAATTTAATTATATAAATAAGTTTTATATAAATTTATTTTACGATAAAATATTTAACAATGATCATGAACAGAAATTGCACAGAAAAAAAAAAGTCTTAAATCAAGCTCAAAAGTCTAGTTTTTGTTACAATTTAAGTCAGTTTTTGGGCTTAAATTTAGTTTTAAGCCCAAAAACTGACTTAAATTGTAACAAAAACTAGACTTTTGGGCTTGTTTTAAGACTTTTTTTTTCTGTGTGATAAAGGCACGCGCACATGACATTGTAGTGCTTAAAATGGCTTTCGAAACCTCCCTAGAAGATAAGGAACAATGTATGTAAGTATTGAGGAAATGTTTGTTTCCTAGAAATCCAAAAATGTGCTAACTGTGAAAAAGTAAGAGATTGAAAGAAAAAGAATAGTGTGTTTAATGGGATGCGGTGGCACGCTCGGGAAACATACTGTTCCTTTACAGTTTACTATACTCCACGAGTTCCGCAAACCATCAAAGAAAAAACACAATTTGACGTTCACTTCCTTGAAAAGAAGACATCAGAGAAAAGAAGACTGTTGGCGTTTTTTGCTCAGCATATTGTTCCCTTAAAGTTTAAACTGCTTTGTATTCAATACAAAATCCGAAGTTGGGAAACCGCTCTATATGGGTGGCGAAGCTTTGAAATAATATTCTCGTTCTTGACGTGGGTAAGACAACTACAACCTGCCACGTGCCTCCAAGGCACTTATCCCATGAAATTTTTGCAAATATCGAACAAGACATGATATTTTAAACTTGAAACATAACAAAAGCTTCAAAACTCTGTCTTAGAAAAACCCCTTTTTACTAAAATATTCAACACCACAAAAACATTAAATATTTTCAGCCGAGCTTAAAGCTTAAACCTTTAAATAAAATAAAATAAACCAAAGGTAAAATATAGATGAAATATGAGACATTGAATGGAAATTTATAGCACTATTAACGATGAAGGCATCCAGTTGGAAATTCGTGCAGATGTATTGTTAATTACATTTGTGTACTTCCGCAAACGATCATCTGTTCTGATTTCGAAACGCTATTGTAATTGTGAAATCAGGCCGGAGGCTCGGGCAAAAATAATAACAATTTCGTTGATCGGATGGCCAACGGGGAAGTTATATGAGCAAATTTCCAAGATGATGAACCTCTTAATTATAACTTCTCCTCTCTCTATTCCTTGACTACTGTTTAGCCCTGCCGGGTACACAACCAAGCTGGTATAAATCGAGTTGCGTCCGGGCCTTAATACCGTAGCAAATTCAATTTATCGTGGGTGGCTGCTATACATATCAGACGATGCTGTAATTAAATTGTTACTGCGGGCAGACCGCACGCCAATCGACATGGGCGGCCCCCAAACACCCACGCGTTCGTCCGATTCGCAGTCCTTTCATTTCCGCGCGCGTTCTCTATTAATATCTTAGCGTATTAATAAATCTTCTTCAACTTTTCTTTTCTTTTCATCTCTTCTTTTTTTCCTCTTCCTAGTTTTCTTTCTTTTTTTATTGCAAAAATGCGCGTGGGTGGAAGGCCTCGACGCAGCTTTTAAGAGCAACACCCTTCTTTCATCACCTGCTTTGCTTACCCTCGGTACGCCCTTAATCCACTTCGTGTGTAAGACGTCGAATTTAAATATTCAAACATGCTCGGCTTATTTCCAAGCCCGTGAGAGCACTTAAGAACAAGTGAGATTCAGCCGTTCTCTTTCAAGCTATCGTTTATCGAATAAGCTGTTGCAATAAGTTTCTTTAATATACTTTAAACCTTTAAACTATATTAACTATATGCTACATTCTGCTACATTCCTTTTCAGAACCAAGGCCAAATGAATCTGCAAGCCGAATTTAAGTAATTTAATATGAATGCGAATAATCATTGAATTATTGTGTTAAATTAACCCCCATTTAACCAGTATGCAAATATCGGTAATGCAAATGGAATCTGAGTAGAATATGAATGACGTTTACTGATACGTTTAGTCCGCAACTAACATAAGAATTACTTATTTACTTCGCTCCTCTCTTTTCTATCTTCTTTTTTTTTATAAGTAAAATGTTATTTTCGTCAGCTTCTTTAAAATCACAGAACAAGTTCTTATTTCTTTCAATGATTTGCCTGCTTAATGCCTTGGCATAAGATGATAAAGAGGGAAAGTCCTGTGGAGTGTAATTTTGCAGCTCGTATTTCACTGTCATTTTTTTCCCGAATTATCTTTAAGATTCAACAGGTGCTAACTCAGGTTGTAAGCAATCAAGGTAGCATTAAATTTACGCTCCGTGAAATAATTTGGTGTGCGTCTTGTTCGACCGTAGAGAGAATTATATCGATTTTCTTAATTGCCCCAGTAAAGTTTGATGAAATCAGCGTCACACAAGAGCGCGCGCCATTTATTTGTCGTAAATCCAACGGCAGACGCGCCGCGTAGTTAACGGCTTCAAAGTAATTAGGCTTTCCGTAGCAAACACGAGGGAGCGATTTCGCGGTAAAGACAAATAATTGGCAATAACGAGTAGATGAGACGATGAGACGAGCAGACAGCTGAAATGACATTGGACCAGCCGAACAAATTGAACCTTCTCGACCGTGACGCAGACGATGACACAACTAATTCTTAGAATAATGAAAGTATTTTCATAAGCGATTCAAGGAATGCAAAAAATACGTTGAATATTAAATTAAAGATGAAATTTATGAATTTTTCGATACACGAATAAAGTAATTATTTGAAATTCAAAAGTATCAATCCAGGAATTCGATACCCGTTAAAATACTTGTCAAAAAAAAATATTTTAACGGAAGCGACATTCGAGAAGACCCCCTGCTGAAATTCACCTGCCGAAAGGAATAATGAATGGCGAGAGTCACTTCTCCCGTTAATGCAAACTGAAGTAATCATGTCAAGCTCCTCTGGACATTGCGAACGCTAATTTAAGTTGGATCGAGCATTGACTTGGAATTTAATTATTTATTATTGTATCAGAGAACGACAGCTCCACATAACCAGGTGGTCCTACCGAAGGGTTTATTAATCGTAACTTTTATATGAGATTCGAATTTATTCATTAAAAAGCGCGCAAGATACCTTCCAATCGAATGCGACATGAATTTAGCAATTTAAATTCGAGTTTTTTTAATCAATCGATTTATCAAGTGCAAAAACCATTCAAAGAAGTGGTATAAGAATGTATAACTTATATGGTTGAATATATATTTCCAGATCTTAAATTCGATTAAGATTATTAAAATAGATAAATGATATATTTTATTTCTGATTAAAAAATTATGTTTTCTTCCAAGTGAGAATTCGATTTTAGATCATAATGGAAACCGATGCTTTCGATTTGACACAGTTTCTCTTGCGAAGACAGTTTAAAAGACACGGGCTTGAGTTACGAGTGCGCTCCCAACAGTTATCTGTTGCAGCTGGCATAATAAAATTGAAATCGCATTGTACTGCGGTGACTCGAGGCAGAGTAATCAACCGTACTTTTATCGCACAGAAAAAAAATACGTGTGCGCACTGCACGAACATTTGGCCCGTAAAGCCAAATGACACGTAAGAATACGTACCAATTTTTGCCGATAAACGCTCTGATTGGCTGAAGAAGAATTCGAATCCTTCTTTTATTTTTCACCTCTTGCGGAAGACCGATAATTCACCGCCAGAACAGCCTTTTTTCGGCTTCAAAGTTACGACTCAACATACGTCCAACAATAAAACTGAAATAAAGCCATTTAGTTTTTTCCTATGAACATACAACTCCCTTCACAATTTGTAAAGATGTTTTCGACCCCCATTTTGAATTCCAATTAAAACATATTAAAATTTACTGAAACTAGCAAACCAACAGGCTCGATTCTTCGACAATAATATGTGTTCGATATTTTCGAGAAATATATTAACATCACTTTATTTTAAGATACTAGCAATTATGATCCGCGCGCGATTAATTTCTCGTTTTTGCACACCTTTAGCTAGTAGAAAAATTAACTGGGAATTTGTAATTCTTGAAATATAAAATCTTGTAATTCTTTATCTAATTTCAAGAAACTCCATAAGTTTCATAAAATTCCTTAAGATGCCATTATTATCCTTCAAAATTTGGTGAAATTCTTTTAAATTTCGTAAATTCACTTGATATTCCTTAAGCGTACTCAAAGTCCGATGAAATCTGATTAAATCTCTTAAAATTCCTGAAAATCCACTGAAATTTCGTAAAATCCTTTGAGTTCCTTAAAAGTCCTTAAAATTACTAAATATCCCATAAAATATCGTGAAATCCCTTAAAATTATTTAAAATCCCATGAAATGTCATGAAATCTCTTAGAATTCCTGACAATCCAATGAAATCTCGTAAAATCCCTTGAATCCCTTAAAATTCTTTAAAATTAAATTAAATTAAATTAAATTAAATTAAATTAAATTAAATTAAAATTAAATTAAATAATTCTATAAACTTAATATCCTATGAAATATCATTAAATCTCTGAAAATTATTTAAAATTTCATACAATTTCGTAAAATCCTTTAAAATTTCACAAAATTCCTCGGCATACCGTGAAATCACTTAATATTTTTTAAATCTCAATAAATTTCGTAAAACCCTTTTAAATTCTGTAAGATTATTCGAGATTCCATGAAATCTCATTAAATCTCGTAAAAATCCAATGAAATTTCATAAAATGCCTAAAAATCTCTTAAAAGTTTCTGAAATTACTTAAAATTCTACAAAATATATAGTCAAATCCCTTAAAATTACTTTATAATCCCATAAAATCTCATAATTCTGATGGTAACTGATCTGCTTAACTTTTCAAATAATGTATATATATTTTGCTTCACTAATAATTTATTTTTCACATCAAAATAATTATAATATTTTTATGTAACCTTTTTATTAGTATGTAATCGTTTTGACCAGTTTTGACAACGAAAATAATCTGATTAGTTTTCAGATTCGATATATTCACATAATTCGCGCAATTTCTAAACCAATCAGATTTTTGACAACAATGTGCTCGATATATTGGTAACATCACTTTTTTAAGATAGGATAGGATTTGGGAGGTCTTTCTTTGAAAATAAGGTACGAAAAATCAGAAAGTGTTTCCCCATTTTCCAGGAGATCTTAAGCCTTTGTGAAAGGGTCGTCGCCCAACAGGATACGGATTTTAAGAAAAAAATTGAGTATGTAAAAAGTCCGATTGTGGTGATTCTTCCGGATGGTAAGGTTCAAGAAAAAGAGTTTTTTGAACTAAAGAGTTGCGAGCAATCGATGAAGAATTCTCTTTTTAGAGCGGCAAGAAACATACAAAATACTCCGAGTATTATGAGAGGGCGTTTAGTGTAGTGTGAATTTCCCAAAGGCTTGATCCGATTCGGCGGCATCCTTGAATCCTTGAATTAAAAACCCGTAAAATGGTGCAAGGGTTCGCCAGCTGCCTCCGTCGGCAATACGATATCTTTTCCCTTTCTCCCCTGCATTTGCTCTCCTTCTCTCATTCTCATCCGGGATTTAACAACCCCGTTTATCTGTATTACACCGCATAACTTTCATACTTCTTGAGAACATGCGATCCTGCTTCCAGAGGACTGTATCATAAATTAGATTTATGCTTCATTAGAAAATAATTAAGTTCTGGATTCCTCTCTAAACGAGTCACCACACAGTTTACTTAGTTCACATTTTTTTTCCTACTCGACAAAAAATCAAAATCAATTGTATTTTTTGCTTGGAATAATATTCTATGTGTGTGCAGATCTTCTTCATGACATCATCGGTTCATTTTCATTTGATTTTAAAAATTGTATTAATCCTATCATATATATTATTATTATATATTATATATTATTTATTATATATCTTAAAAAAGTGATGTTACTAATATATCGAACGCATTGTTGTCGAAAACCTGATTGGTTCTTTAAAAACTGCGTGAATTGTGTGAATATACCGAATTTGAAAAAACTATGTTCAGATTATTTTCGTTGTCAAAACGATTACTAATAAAAAGGTTATATGTATGTATAAAGATAGAAAATAATTTAGAATGATAAAAATAAATATTAATAATTATTTTGATGTAAAAAATAAATGATTAGTGAAGCAAAAAGATATTTCAAAATTAAGATTAGTGAACATTATTCGAGAAATTAAAAAGATTACTTGTAGTTAACTTTTCATGCGTTTTTTTATGTCATTTTTTAAAAAATTAATATTTTTAATATATATATAATTCTCAATTATTTTGTCTACTAGCAAAAGGGTGCAAAAATGAGTGAAATAAACTAATAATATGAATGTCAATTACTTATTAAATTCCTAACCCAATATTTCATATATAATTCACATTAAAGAAGAAAGACTTCATTAAAATATTTTTTCTTGTCTAACATAGATTTAGTATTATTATAAAGTAATAAAGGGAGTGTAATAAAAGGGTGGCTTCATCCATCTAGAGTTGTTTTTAATTAAGATAATTATTCTCGTAAATATTTTAATATGCCGAATTTATTGTGGAGTATAAAAATCTAATCTCATTATAATGCCATTAGCAAAGCATTAGGTAAGGTTCTTTTTATAATTTAATAAAAATCGGATAAAATAACAAAGAAACTTGAATCGAGGGCTCTTTTTCACATAATGAATCTATCTCTTGTTGAAGAAACATATTCTAGTCCCTAGTTGAAGAACTTGTTATGAATATTCCCAATTATAAGTGATAAAGTGTGTGGTGTGCTTTAAAAATTACGGAAATGATTTGCTCTGTGTTTAAAAAATTTTCAAGTGCGAAATCGAAGGTACATCATGTAGAAAAAAATGTGTTGCATATTTTCAATAATTCTGATACAAAAACTGATATGGAAACAACTATGGAAGATCCAGGAAGAGTAAATATTACAGGATTTTTCTTTTCGTAATTTTGGTTATTAATTAAAACAATAAAAAATTCTTCTTCTTTAGGATTCTTTCTTCGGCTCTAACATCATTAAAAAGTTATCAAAACAATCAGAAATAATTCCGGACCATTCAAGGTTATCAAACTTAGGAATAAATGCTGGAGATGAACCACCACTAGACGAATCTCTCTATTTTGAGAACGTGAAAGTTTTTAAGCTCGTAAAAATTGATGGAGCAACCCTCGCTAATAAAATTTACGAGGCATTCAATCCCGATCAGCGAAAAATACTGAAGGACATGGAACAGGGAATATTCCCGGAATCACCAGATGGCAAGATATTTTCCGATTTTGACCAAAAATTCAAGAACATGGCTTTTTTTTGGGCCTGTTTTCGTGGCTTCGATCAGCTTCTTCCAAAATTTGAAGAGTCTGGTGTGAATCTTCATTGGGTGGCTCCTATTACTGGTGTGAATGCAGTTTCTGCTGCTTGTTTTTCAAATAGTGTTGCGTGTCTAGAATATTTAATTAAAAGAAGTGTCAATGTGAATCACGTGAATCCTAAGAGTCACAACTCTTGTCTACATGCAGCTGCTATAGCAAATTCTCGAGAATGTGCCGAACTTATTCTAGATAATGGTGCAAAATTAAATTTACCTACTAACCAATTTGTAGAACCAGTTTTACATTGTGCAATTAGATTTCAGTCTGAATCACTTGCAGAGCTTCTTTTGGAAAGAGGAGCAGATTTCTCTCAAAGAAATTTTCATGGAGAAACTCCCCTTCATGTTGCTTGTACTGTTCAATCTTTAAGGTGTGCAAAAATGTTGCTTGAAAAATCAGAAATTGAACTTAAAGCTGTTGATGAAAAAAATAGAACTCCTTTACATCTTGTTGTTATGAGTAGTAATTCTTCAGTGGAATTATTAGAACTCTTATTAGAGAAAGGGGCAGATATTAACGTATCTGATAATTCAGGATTCACAGCCCTTCATATTGCTGCTTTGACTGAACAATCACACTATGTGGAAAGTCTTATTTGGGCTGGAGCAGATTTGAGTGTAACTACAGATAAAGGGATCTCAGCTTTGAATATCATTTTGAGAAAAACTCCGGAAGCGATAATGGTTTTTAAAAAACGATTGGATGCATCCATACGATTAAAACGACCTTCTCGTGAAAATCGAGAATTTGAGTTGAAATTAGAATTAAATATACTTTTTCCAAGCAACAATCGGTGTGAAACGAGTTTAATCAATATGTTTATTCAAGAAGGTCAAAAGGATATTTTGTGTCATCCTCTTATCAAAACGTTTCTGTACCTAAAGTGGGGAAAAATTAGAAAGTTTCAAGTTTTCCGAATATATTTGTATGTGTTTGCAATAATTTTTATGAGTACCTATACTCTAACAGCGTTAGCTTATAATTGTTACAACAATCCAGAAAGAAAGAATGATACGCTGTGTAATGATAACCATATTTTTGCATACTTATTTCATAAACAAATTATTGAAGTTGAGTGGTACCTTTCTATATGCTTAATGCTTTCCTTAATGCCACGAAGAATCTTGGGATATTCTTTAGTTAAAACCGCCAAAGCATATTTTTTAAATACTGAAAATATTCTCGATATTGTGGTTATAATAATGAATCTTGCTATTTCATTCATATATACGGGAAAAACTTATGATTGGCAAAAATATTTTGGTGCATTTGCAGTTCTTTGTGCTTGGACGAATATGATGTTCATGATTGGTCATCTACCATCTTTTGGCACATACGTGGCTATGTTTATTCATATTCAGGCTGAATTTGCAAAACTTTTATTAGCCTATTCAAGTCTACTTATTGGTTTTACTATAAGTTTTTGCATAATTTTTATCACAGAAGGATCTTTTAATAATTTGTTCACTGGTATTATCAAGGTCCTGTCGATGATGGTTGGAGATTTAGAGTTTGAAAGCTTTCTCAATCAATTTGATGGGGACAAAAATAAATTCTTTTACGTCTATGATCCACTTTCGATCTGTTCGCAAATTCTTTTCACTTTATTTGTTATTTTTATTACAATAATATTAATGAATTTATTAGTAGGTATTGCTGTGCACGACATACAAGGTTTGCGAACTCATGCAGGTCTCACTAAACTTGCTCAACAAGCTGAACGTACATACTTTACAGAATTGGAATTTAGCAACCCAAAACTTCCTCATTTTCTTCAAAACATCATACCAAGCCACAATATCGATGATCAATATAAAACTCGTGTTCTTACTGTAAGACCTTTGAATCGCTTAGAAAAAAGGCTCCCGAAAGACATTCTTAAAGCTGCGTATGAAATTGCTTTAACAAATCCTCCCATAACGGATCCAGATAATCTCAAGGTCAATAAAAAATTTAGTTCCTCGAAGGATCAGAAGGAAAAGATAAAAAATGAGGAGTTAAATACTTTAATAGAAAAACTTATAGTCCAACTAAGAGAATATGATAGCGAGGTTCGCTCAATAAACAATAAATTAGCTGATATTAACAATATGATAACGAAAATATCACAATAGAAAGATTTTCTGTGTTAATGAGATTTTATTTTACTATTTAATAAGATCGTCTAAGTGTATAAATATAAATAAATCCAATTTTTATATTTGTAAATTGAAGGCTACAATAAAAGTATTTTATTATTTAATCCATAATTCGGTCTTTCTAATTCATTAAAATTTTTTCAAATCCTTTGAAAATTTTTGAAAACTTTAATTTTAAAGATCATGAAACCTAACGTTTAAAATAAAGATTGTTTACCAAGGTGGTCCAGAAAAGTAAAAGAAAAAGAACTTTAGATCCGAAAGTAGGAGTCTGGCAACCTCCCAACTTTCGACTTGGATCTTGACCGAGCTTGTCACGAGAACAATTTTCTCGCATATATGATTCATAGCCATTCAGCTATCATCGGACCACCCTGACTACTCTGGAATACATGTCGAGAAATCTCAGATCTGAAGGCACTGTGGGTTGCACCCACGCTTAGACTCGGTCTCGTTCGATGATGCACCAGAGAGTCCTCTCGGAGAGGAACCAAGACAGGCCACCTGGGAGCAATCAATAGGAAGATATTGGGATAACCTCGTGGCGTTGTCGTTCGAATTAGGGGCCCTGCGAGTCTTTAATTGAACCTCTGAATAATGATCGCAGATTCGGCGATAGACCTTCTCTCCTGCCGCTGTACTCACTGTGTCTCTCTGTCTCAATGTCAATGTCGATCTTCCGATTAACCAGAATAGGACCACCAAGAACTCGCGATAATAGGATTAATGGCCCATTTCCTTTCTTTCGATTGATTTATACCTCCTACAAGACAATCCGATGCTAATTTCCGGGAGTGATTAGAACAGATGGTGATGAGGTAGTAGAAATGACAAAGAAGAGAAATGATCCCAACCAAGATTTAAATAACTATATAGCAAACCAATACGTGCACTACGCGCACGATTGTTTATTTTTCTTCTTACAACTTCAAGTCATTCAAAAACCATTAAAATTTCGCTAATTCAAATTTAGAGAGCAGATTTGCAACAATTAAAAATGGCTGGCCAACGAACTCGGTCTTCATTTTAAGACACTAAAAGAGTATACCAAAGGCCAATCCAATCGGTAAATTCCTTCGAAAGTTATCGTGCACGAAAAATAAAAATCTACACACACACACATACATTGGTAAAATCATGTTTTTCAGGTTCAGGGGGTTACAAAACGTGAAGATTTGACAAAAAATGGGGGGGGGTCAAATTTTACACAAATATAATGAGAATGTAGGATAAAATTTATGCAAGATTTTAGAGACATTTCGTTACATCATCTTTTTTAGAGAGTTTCAAAAGGTTTCTAGAAATTTCAATGGATTTTGACAATTTTCAAGTGATTTTTTGTAAAGTTTCAAAGATTTTTTTAGGATTTTTGAAAGATTTCGTGGAATTTTAGGTATTCCAGGATATTTCGCAGAATAAACGGAATGAACGGAATTCATGAAATTTTAAGAGATTTTTTAAAGGTAGGGAATTTTAAGGGATTTGAAATGTTTTGATATTTTAAGGAATATTGTGAGGTTTGTAAGAATTTTAAGAGATTTCAAAGAATTTTAAGCGATTTCTAATATGTTTTCGTGAAATTTCGATGAATATTAAACGAATTCAAAAACTTTTTATGATTCTTTAAAGATTTTGTGGAATTTAATGTGATTTCTAATAATTTTAATGAATTTTAAAGGATGTAAAGGGACTTTAAATTTCATCCTAGATTTCAAAGAGTATCAAGAAGTTTCTGAGAATTTTAAGAGGTTTTCACCACTTTTAAGAGATTTCAACGAATTTTAATCGATTTAGAAGGTTTTCGTGAATTTTGAACTAATTTGGAAAGGTTTCTGGGTGTTTTAAAATGCAAGAGATTTTAATATGTATTTTTTAAAAATATTTTATGGGATTTTTATTACGTTGAAGTTTCAGGCGTCTAGTCTGACGAAGTTTTCTTATTTTTCTTTTTATTTTTTATATTTATTAGATTAAGAATATCAAAATAAAAGAATTCCAAAAAATATTTTTTATTTTTATTTATTTACTATCAGAAATTTATCCGGAATTGACTGGGATGATAGGAGATTTTAAGTGACAAAGGAATTCCAAGATATTTTAAGGAATTTCACTTAATTCTAAGGAACTTCAAAGAATTTATTGAGGGATTTCAAGAGATTTTAAGCAACTTCAAAGGATTTTCAAAAAAGTTTAAAATGATTTAAGGATATTCAAGAGTTTTCGCAAGATTTCAAGACATTTTAATTTAAGGGATTTAATCAGATTTTAAGTGACTTTAAGGAATTTTAAGGAATTGATTCTAATATAGACGAAATCCTATAAAATATTTTAGTTATTTGAAATTTTTTAAATCTTCTTTAAATTTCTTAAAATCGTTTGAAATATTTCAAAATTCCATGGAGTTCATTAAAATCTCTTGAAATATCTTAAAATCTCGTAAAATCTCTTGAAAGCTTTTAAAGTCTCTTCAAATTTCTTGAAGTTTCTTAAATTTCTGAAAATGACACGAAATCTCATAAGATCCTTCAATATTTCTGGAAATTCCAATTTGAAAAAAAAAATGCTTGAAATCATGAAAAAGTCCTCAAAATTACTTAAAATCTTTTGCAATCCTTTAAAATCTCTTTAAAATTCCTATCTCTTAAAATTCCAGACAGTGCTGGGTAAATTTCTGCCAATACAAATAAAAATTTTGGGCTTTGGAAACATTTTCTTTTAAATATTTTTATTCCAATGAATATAAAAATAAAAAATTGTCAGACTAGACATCTGAAACTTCAATCCAGTGGGTTTTTTTAAAGAATTTTGTGAAATTTTATGAGATTTCTAATAATTTGAAGGGATTTTCTGATTTTTAAAAGATTTTGTAGAATTTAAAAGGACTTTGAAGGTTGTCGTAAAATGTTAAAGGATTTTATGAGATTTTTCTAATTTTTAAAAGGTTTTGTAGAATTTTGAAGAATTTCATGGAATTTTATCAGATTTCTAAGGATTTTAAGAGACTGTAAATATTAAGAAATGTCAAGGAAATGTCAGGGAAAATAGAAATTGACATTTAAGCTAACTATATTAATTTTTTAACAGATTTCGAAGGATTATAAAGAATTTCCAGGCATTCTTTGAGATTCTTTGACTTTTCTAATGATTTCAAGAGATTTTCAATAATTTGAAAAGATTTTAAGAGGTTTCTAAGAGTTTAAGGCATTACTAGAGATTTTTATAATATTTAAAAAATTAAGTGGAATTTTAAAGGTCTTCATGTAATTTTAAGAGATTTTTAAGAAAGTTTAGGAAATTCAAAGAATTTTAAGGAACTTTAAAGTTCTAAGTGGAATTTTAAAAGATTTTAAAAAGCTTGTAAGAATTTTAAGAAATTTTGATTTTTTAAAGTAATTTTAAGGGATTTAAATGTTTCTTGTGGAATTCTAAAGGATTTCATGACATTTTTAAGATTTTAAAAAGATTTTGTGGAATTTTACAAAATTTTAAGAGATTTTTACGTATTTTTTAAGATAGGAAAAATCTTTTCCCTTTTTATAGAGTTTCGTAAGACACACCAGAAAAGTAAAACGATATTGTACTTTTAGCGTGGAGAATAATTATTAGAACTAAAGAAAACAGAGTAAAGAGTACATTAATCATTCAATAACCAGCTGGTAAAACTTTCAATCATTCTTTTTCAGGCACTTAACTTTCAAATTGTCAAAAATGAGTTGTAATATTTCAATAAACGAAAAGATTTCTACATTGAAAGTTAGTTTCCGACATCTGACCTGGAAATTTACCAGTACTAAGAACCAAAGTCCCTTGTGGCTTGTAAAATAAGTGGTGGGCGTTTATTTTCCGAGCAGTTTCTTGTTTATCGTCGAAGCGGAGGCCAACGTTAATTACCTGAAGCTCGATTGTAATTACTCATGCGATCCCCGCGGGTCGTTACAACAGTCGTGAATCCGCGACACGAAATCACACACTCGCAAACCTCGTTAGCAACTAAAAAGCTTCTTAATATGGCGCGAAACCGATAGCTTGGGATTCTTACTCCCAAACTCTTTTATTATTGATGCCTTCTCAAACGTGGGAAAAAAAGTTCCCTGACAAGGTCGATGCAAAATGCTTATTAGGGGTTGCAATTTCTGAAAATAACCCGTAATTTCTGACAAGGTAGCAATCTTCAATGTTCGAATTTTCAATTTCTTGTATACTGTGTCATTTCATTCAATTATTTATGCAACAAAAGATGCAAATTTACACATCAACAAACTTAGACTCCAGAAAGATAATTCGTCGCCATATGATTTCAATCACAAGTCTTGAGCCCCTTCGTAAATATTAATGAGGGTGGTGGAGCACTTTACCTGGTTCAGCTTCCAATTTTTGTTTCTTAAAAATATTTTTTCCTTAGTATTGGATACTAAATGGAGGACATTATATGAATGGGATCGTTGCCTATAGGTTCAACACGTTTGTGCATGCGATATAATAGTTTCTACTGATGAAAGTCACACTTGAAAACGACATCGCATGCGCGCACGCAATCTACAGGCGAAGATGAAACCCAAAGCCACAAAAAATTCGGACAAATTGGTCGCCGCCATGCCTGAGACATTCTCGCAATTAATTCCTCAGGGCAGCCACGAAATTAGTATCCGGTCATTAACGTTTGCTAGCCCGATTCCCGCTTCTGTACTTTTGTACTTTTTTCCTGGATGCTTTCATCCTGAAGGGACAGCCTCAAATTCTTCTGACAGGTGGATTGCACAATGTGCAATTTATATCCTCTTATTTCACTTTCAATACTTTACTTATTGGTTTGAAACCATTTTGTAATGAGAAGGTTCCGTGGATAAAAACAGAGAAGCATTTATTGTAGGAAAGTAAGACAGAAGGAATTTCTAATTTTCTACGTGGCACTTTAACCCCTCACGTTCGATGAAAATAGAATATCTTCGATCCAATCACGATTGCCAATCGATCGGCAAACTGGAACGGCACATAATTAATTGTTTTCCTCGAAGGCAGTGAATTAGAGTAGAAAGTGAACTCATCGATCTTTCATCTCCGACCGTAATGCCAGTCAGATGCTCAGAGATCTAGATATCAAGAGAGCGAGTTTCCTTCCCACCGACAAGTGATTTAATGCTGAACATAAGCATCTCAAACTTGCAGCATCTAGTGATAATATTGAGTGACACTCAAGGCTATGATCATCCAGATCATTATCTTTGGATCTCTCAACACTCACTTTTGAAGATGACAGTCTTTTGTTTTTATCAAATATTTTTTACTACAGAACTAGCAAACCAACACTGCGCTTCGCACACGATTATTTATTTTGATTCAAATGTAGAGAGCAGATTAGAAACAATAATAAAATTTATGCGAGATTTTAGAGATATTTCCTTACATCATCTCTCTTAGAGAGCTTCAAAAGGTTTCTAGGAATTTCAATGGACTTTGACAATTTTCAAGTGATTTTTACGAAGTTCTAAAGATTTTTAGGATTTGTGAAAGATTTCATGGAATTTTAAGGAATTTCGAGGAATATTTCGCGAAATTTGAACGAAATAATTCATGAAATTTTAATAGATTTTTTAAAGGTAGGGAATTTTAAGGGATTTGAAATGTTTTGAAATTTTGAGGAAGATTATGAGGTTTCTAAGAACTTTAAGATATTTCAACGAATTTTAAGCGATTTAGAAGGTTTTCGAGAAATATTAAGCGAATTCAAAAAATTTTTATGATTCTTTAAAGATTTTGTGGAATTTAATGTGACTTCTAATAATGTTAATGAATTTTAAACGATGTAAAGAGGCTTTAAATTTTATCTTAGAATTCAAAGAGTTTCAAGAAGTTTCTGAGAATTTTAAGAGGTTTTCACGAATTTTAGGAGATTTCAACGAATTTTAAGCTACTTAGAAGGTTTTCGTGAAATTTTAAGTGATTTGAAAAGGTTTCTGGGTGTTTTAAGAGAATTTTAAATATTGTCATAAAATTTCTAATAGGAATTTTAAAAGAATGCAAGAGATTTTAATAATTTTAAAAATATTTTATTGGATTTTTAAGAATTTTGTGAAATTTTATGAGATTTCGAATAATTTGAAGGGATTTTTGATTTTTAAAAGATTTTGTAGAATTTAAAAGGATTTTAAAGGTTGTTGTAAAATGTTAAAGGATTTTATGAGATTTTTCTAATTTTTAAAAGATTTTGTAGAATTTTTAAGGATTTCATGGAATTTGATAAGATTTCTAAGGATTTGCGAATTTGAACTTGGATTTCAAGAGATTCATGATTTTAATGGTTTTTGTGGATTTTCAAGGGACTTTAAGAGGTTTCTGGGAATTTGAAGGAATCTTAACAAATTTTAAGGGATTTCGAAGATTTTCGTGAAATTTTTTTGCGCCATATTAGTTTGTTTTTCTTCTTTCAACTTCAAGTCATTCAAAAGCCAATCAGGTTTGCAACAACAATGTATGTGAGATTTTCGAGACATTTCGTGACACCACTTTTTTAAGATAGAATATATTTTCTGATAAGATACACGATTAGAATAACTGAAAATAGAGCAAGATAGATAATTATCTTCTCAATCCGAAGGGCTTAGGTAGATTTAATCTCTCGTCTTTAATCTTTCGGCTTTAATCTCGGTTTTAATCTTAGACTTTATAGAACAAGATGCCTTGACGGTAGTCGCAGCGAAATACGAGTACCGATTTTTGACTGTCACTTTTCATGTGGGAGTCTGATTTAATCATAATTACAGCTCTTAAAGAATACAAGTCCCGTTTGCACAGGAGCAAGTAACCTTTTCGTTGTTATAAAGGTTTTCTGGAATTGAGAGTTAATTAAATTGGAAAGCGGAATAATTAGTGGTAATTTACCTCTCGAGTTTCTTGACGAAATCGGACAACCGATATATCGATAAAACGAATATAATCAATCAACTAGGATCTGGTCGATACCTACGCAATTTTAAAAAATAACCATATCATCATGGTTTTAATTACACATTTTTTCAATAACCAGAATCAATAACCAGATTATCAGATGTCAGCTTATTTAGGATCAGATTTTCAGAACTGTCTGAATTTGTAATCCTCCATGAAGATTACCATCTACAGTAGCTGAAATGGTAGCATAGAGATGTTATCATAGACGGTTTTTACCTCGGTTTTTACATTCTTTTTCCCTTTGTGGAAAAGTTTCTGTTATTAGTGGATGCTAATATTGCTAATAGTTGACCAGGTAGCAGCTTATGTTAATGTCTGCCCTACAGCTAGTGACCGAAATCTTTGCATTGATGAAGACCAACTTTCGACCGGTGAAACCCCAGTAAGGATGCCAAGTCTCGAACTTGGCTTCCGGGAACAGAAACGTGGGGCGAATTTCCATTGCAAAGCATCCAATTTGCGCAGGCAGTGTGCTTTACCCTGCCAGTCGGAGTGAGGGGCAAGGGCTACCCTGGACCTCTTCGCAGATCTCTTTCGTTAATTACACCAACGGACCTTCCCTTGTCCTTCGATATCGACGTGCATCGCAATAAGTTTCGCTCACGAGTGATTACAATCCGTTACCTGAGCCACCTCCTTAAGCTTCCTCTGAATTTGCACTTTTATCTTTCCATAAAATCAGTTCTTTTGACCATTACCAACTTTCGACAGATCATTTCCTTTCACAAGCACTTGTAATCTCATCTTATCATTTAAATAATCATTTTCAAAAGTTGTAATAGAAATTTTTTGGGGAACTAAAATGTCACCTGCTGTTCGAAATGAGGGACACACATCGTTTTTATTTCGATTACCGGAAGTTGACAGAACCAGCTTGGTCCAAGACGTTGGAGAGGAATGCGATACTTGGAACCATCATCTTCGAGTTGTTACGAAGAAATTCATTGCCAATTAATTGTAGTTTATGAATCCAAGATTTTTATGGGTGGTCAAGATGGTGCAAAAACTGAGAGTTGCTCCAACTCTGATCCTCCCGTGGAATTCCGAGCTTCCGTTCGCGTGCAGCGTCGATCCTTATCAATAAAAACTTAATTCGGATTCTTGAAGAATTAAAATTAAAAATCGAAATGGAAGTTATGAGAATGAATTTTTTTATAATTAAATTAATTAATCTAGGAAATTAAAAATTCTTAAGTTTCAGCTTATTTTTAATAATCGAGGGCCAAATCAACATTTTGACTCGATAATTTATTATGCCTATAACATTTAATCAAAATTAAATATTCTTCATATAGGTACATCGATTAGCATTTTATATTACAAGAGTAGGCGAGTTGCTCCGAGTGTTCGAGAAACTAACGAGAAGTCCATTCAGCGTGGGCAAAGAAGAGTTTCCATACTCGTGGTCGTGTGGGCTTATAATTAAACAAATTCTCACTGACACTTTACGCATTCATTTCAAAGCAAACCCACGAATAAGTCGATTTTTCTACCACGCACTTTTCGTGTCAAAATTATTGCAGAAATGAAAGTGGGTCGCACATGCGGTAATACTTTAGGCTAAAGCAGTTAATAACATACATTACGATCAGTATTCAGTACTAAAGCGTTTTTGTAATTTTTACAGTTTAATTATCGAGCATGCGGCCAATTTAAAGGTCAATTATTATAAACGGTTCTCGGGACGCATGAATATCCCCCAAATTTTACTTTTCCTAATTTACATTCTACCGAAATTCATTTGACCGACTATTAATTTTATATAATTCATAATTTTCCGAATTAGCGTTTCACCTAATTTTTATTTTTTCGAATTATTATTTCACCTAATTTTTAGTTTTTCGAATTACTATTAGACATAATTTTTATTTTTACGAATTTCCATTTATCCTAAATTTTATTTTTCCGATTTACCATTTGACCTACATTTTATTTTATCGAATTACCATTTGCTCTAATTTTTACTTTTCCGAATTACCATTTGCTCTAATTTTTGTTTTTTCGAATTACCGTTTCATCTAATTCTCAATTTTTCGAATTAACATCTGTCCTAATTTTTATTTTTTCGAATTACTATTAGATATAATTTTTATTTTTCCGAATTACCACTTGATCTAATTTTTAATTCTCCGAATCTAATAGTAATTAATCTAATAGTAATTCGAAAAAATAAAAATTAGGACAGATGTTAAAAAAAAAAAAAAAAAAATTGAAAATTAGATGAAACGGTAATTCGAAAAAACAAAAATTAGAGCAAATGGTAATTCGGAAAAGTAAAAATTAGAGCAAATGGTAATTCGATAAAATAAAATGTAGGTCAAATGGTAAATCGGAAAAATAAAATTTAGGATAAATGGAAATTCGTAAAAATAAAAATTATGTCTAATAGTAATTCGAAAAACTAAAAATTAGATGAAATAATAATTCGTAAAAATAAAAATTAGGTGAAACGCTAATTCGAAAAATTATAAATGAGGTAAAATCAATAGCCGGTCAAATGAATTTCGGTAGAATGAAAATTAGGAAAAGTAAAATTTGGGGGATATTCATGCGACTCACGTTTCTCTAATATTTTTCAGCTTTATTTTATTGTTCTCAAATTAATTATTTTCTTTCCAGTCGTGAAATATCAGTTTTGTTGCCTTTGCCCATCATAATTTTAAGAATTTCAGAATCTTGGCCCAAATTTCCATTTTTACGCGATTCCCACGAAATATACTCTTGGGATTGTCTCCATTCTTCTATTCCTCTTTTTTCAGATGAACTAACTTGAGACAGGATGCCTGCTGAGAAAAAACGACCTGGGTTGGCTCCCGCGGAGTAGCCATGCTCGGAAACAATATCCTCATCATGCGGAAATAGTTCTAGGCACACCAGGAGTCAGGCAGTCAACACAAGGCACGTGCCTCTCGAAGACACCCACGTGTCGTTATGGGCCATCATTTCTTGTATTTTTGGCCGTCACCCGCCGCGAAAACTCAACACGTGGCAGATTAGCAGATGTAAAAAAACAGGAATTTCAAATATACGTAATCAGTTCCTGGGATTTCACTAAGTTTGGAAGTTTTAGCATCTGAGAAACAGTGCAGATTCTTCGACTGACTGACACTTGAAAATGTTTGTTTCACTTAGAAGGTTTTTCCAAACATTTTATCTAATAATTGTGCCCTTTTCTTTTGCTCTCTCCTCCATTAAATTTATCCAGTAATCTTATTATCTTTCGTCAGAACATTACGAATTTACAAATGAAGTTTAAAGTTAAGACCCCTGATTTTCCAAATGTAAACGACCTCGATAGTCTTTTACTATCTTCAGAAATAACTCTGAAGATTTTAATTCAAAGCTAATTTGGGTTACTTTGCCTTATATTGCATTATCAGCGTGGCCTGATTCGTAAAGGGTAAAGTCTCTCAAGCATCTATTAATCTTGGTCAGGTCGAAAGGTAGCCATTAATATCAAGGTGGGGTCACCTATGGAAGCGTATCATTATAAATGATCACCCTTGGGCCTTGTCACTCCAGGCGACTATATTTTATTGTCTCAGCTGTGTAGTTGCGTAGACCATAAATGAAGGTAACACGATTACTTCAAGTTTCAACATGAATTTTTTATCCTCTTGCACATATGTGTCCTTCTTAACACATGTTTCTTTTGCGAGTTAGGTCTTTGATAACAAGTCCTATTGATTTAATCTAGAATAACTGTATTATTCTCTCTATTGAACTAGCATATTATACAGTCATTATTCAATTCATTATTCTACTATTATTCAGTTGTTATAACTTTTATAAAAGTGTTTTAATGGCGCTGCAACATTTAAAGCACCATTCAATCACTATAAAATATAATTAATGATTCTTTCATTGATGAAATGGCTAATTTATATAAATAAAAACGAACGACGACTTGCAGGTACCTTTCAAATACGTTTTCCACTCGATGGTTTTAAAATTTAACTCATGCCCGATTTTTGTCACGCTCATGAATCGCACCAAAGGCTCATCTCGAGCTTGAACAGAAGCTTAAATCAAACTTTAACGAGAATGGAAAGTCGCTTACTTTTGGTATCACATTTCGAGCAGAGTGCCCGTTAATTTTCTTCGATTCGTTATGCGACGCGATTCCGAAGGCGTTGAGACGATAAGCGGAATTCAAATAAAGATTTTCGGTGGTGCGAAGATAGCGCGTGATTGGTGCTTGTGATAAATTGCTTTTCATAAGAATTCCAGGTCGCCGACTCGGCTGTAATCTCTCCCTGAAAGGGAGCTACCAAGATACACTTCCAGACCATTGGATCGAGTCTCGATCATTTATTCTCTCCTCGATTCTCTCTCAGACTCGCTTTCTTTCTTTCATAATAAAGACATTTAGCTCGTGTTGCGTTGTAATTTTTAGGATCAAAGATTCCAACAAATCAACATCAAGAAGTCATATAGGAGAATAATGGTCGATTGAAGCACATGAATACAGCTTCTCACACACTCGGTTCAATCATCAAACGCTTGAACTGAGATTTAGACATTTTAATCCAACTCTCACATTCCGAATTTAAAAATCGTGTAGCCTAAGAGTTAAATTTTCAGGGATTAAAAGACATCTTGTGTTTATATCTTTTTTGTGGGTGTTTTAAAATTGAAACCAACTTCGACTATTTTATATTACCTAGCAAAAAATCAAGACTGGAAAGACTTGGCGTGTCTGGGTTGCAAAACCAAGGATTCGATATGGTGAAAAAAGTAGACCTACTAGACACGAGATTCGTTTCTACGATTTCAAAGGTGACTTAGATTAGGCCAGCAGCTGCTTCATTAGTAGGTAGACTCGCAGAAATTTGGCTTTCAGTTTGCGTGCCAATTCGCAGGGACGATTCTGTAGAATTGAAAATTGCCTAAAGCCTAAAGCGAATCGCAGACGTCGAATTAAAAAATTATCTAGCTCATATCTTTTTAATAATACTGACAACACAGTATTGAAGAAGCAGTTATTTTTTTTTCCTCTCGCTTGACAATATATTAACTGAGTTCTACAATAATTATTCATTGATGCTGATTGTGAGATTGTACAATGTACACTAGGGTGGTCCAAAAATGCGTTTTTTTTCTACAGAGTCTCGATCCCCCCAATTCGTTTCTAAATCCGAAAAAAGAAAGTCCCTAATTTTTTT
>CAJFCP010000132.1:658821-676728 GCA_904066005.1 Synergus itoensis | reverse complement strand
CCTAAATGAAATTTCCGGATTTTTCCAGTTATTTTCCCGGTAAAATAAAATTCCCGCGTTTTTTTCGGTTTTCTCCCGGTCTTTTCCAGTCTTTTCCTGGACAAATTTTTTTTTTAATTTGATAAAGTAGAAATATAATAAAAAGAAGATAAAGTAGAAAAAGTCGATTTTTCAATAAAATACAAAAAATTCCCGGTCCTAAATGAAATTTCCGGATTTTTCCAGTTATTTTCCCGGTAAAATAAAATTCCCGCGTTTTTTTCGGTTTTCTCCCGGTCTTTTCCAGTCTTTTCCTGCACAAATTTTTTTTCCTACTATTTTGTGATTTTAAAAAAAAAAAATTTAATTTGATAAAGTAGAAATATAATAAAAATAAGGTAAAGCAGAAAAAGTCGATTTTTCAATAAAATACAAAAAATTCCCGATCTTAAATGAAATTTCCGGGTATTTCCCGGTTTTTTCCCGGTCTATTCAGTCTTCTCCCGGTCAAATTTTTTTTCCTCCTTTTTTGTGATTTTTGAAAAAACATTTTTTTTAATTTGATAAAGTAGAAATATAATAAAAAGAAGGTAAAGTAGAAAAAAAACGATTTTTCAATAAAATACAAAAAATTCCCGGACCTAAATGAAATTTCCGGGGTTTTCCAGTTTTTTTTCACGGTAAAATAAAATTCCCAGGTTTTTCCGGTTTTCTCCCGGTCAATTTTTTTTTAATTTGATAAAGTATAAATATAATAAAAAGAAGGTAAAGTAGAAAAAAGTCGATTTTTCAATAAAATACAAAAAATTCCCGGTCATAAATGAAATTTCCGGGTTTTTTTCAGTTTTTTTCCCAGTAAAATAAAATTCCGGCGTTTTTTTCGGTTTTCTCCCGGTCTTTTCCAGTCTTTTCCTGGACAAATTTTTTTTCCTACTTTTTTGTGATTTTTGAAAAAAAAATTTTTTAATTTGATGAAGTAGAAATATAATAAAAAAAAGGTAAAGTAGAAAAAAGTCGATTTTTCAATGAAATACTAAAAATTCCCGATCTTAAATGAAATTCCCGGGTATTTTCCAGTTTTTTCCCGGTCTTTTCCAGTCTTTTCTCGGTCAGCTTTTTTTCCTCTTTTTATGTGATTTTCGAAAAAAAAATTTTTTTTAATAAAAAAATAGTATAAATATAATAAAAAGAAGGTAAAGTAGAAAAAAGTCGATTTTTCAATAAAATACAATAAATTCCCTGTCCTAAATGAAATTCCCGGGTTTTTCCCGGTTTCCCGGTCCCCTATACATCCTGAATATTTAGATATTTGTAGAGGGGACTGAGGGGGAGTGGGGTTGGACGGTTTAGATGAACGGGTGGGTAAGGAGGTGATGTTTAAGGGGTGAGAGGGGTGGTTGGAAAATGGGGGGTAAATGAAGGAGGAAAGAGTGTCGGTTGAGCAGATAATAGGATGAAGGGGAGAGAGGTTGACACAGGGACAAAAGGGAAGAGAAATTATCAAGAGAAGTTAGGACTGAGACAATCTAAAATTGAACTAAACCGTCACCTTCCTGTTCTTAATGAATCATTAAGTCAGAACATAATCAGTGGCGGATTAGCCACGTAGCAAGAGTAGCAAATGCTACGGGCCCCGCGCATAAGAGGGCCCCGCGCACCCATCACATTAAAGCGTGTTAAAAATGAGTTAAGGAATACGATGGGTCAAGAACGTCTAAATCATCTCATCTTGATGAATATAGAATATGATTTGCTTAGAAAAATCGATATGGATGGTATTATCTCTAAATTTGCTCATATTAAATCCAGAAAAGTTTATTTGTAACATTTGTGTTTTATTTAACACCCTAAACTTAAGAACCTAAAGCAAATCAAGGGCCTCTTGATATAATTTGCTACGGGCCCCGCGCTGGCTTAATCCGGCACTGAACATAATGTATAACGTATTCCGATCTGTCCGAACATTTTTCCTGATTTCGAATAATGATGACCTTATCGATTTGTTATTGGACAGGAGAATTAATGTAAAGTAATAAAAGGACATTTTTATTGACAACATAAGGAGAGGTACCAGAAAAAAGAATTCGAGGCAATTAGCAGATGTTCAGAGACACGACTTCGTACGCAGAATATACTTAAATATGATGTCACAAAGAAAAGTTTTGACTTTGAATAAAAAAGGAGAGAGGATTGAAAGAATCTTTAGAGACAAGGTATAAGATAAAAAATAATCGAAGACGATAGATGACGATAGTTTGAGTATAGAGAGTCTTATGAATTATCTACCTTTCCTTCAGTGACTTATACGAACATAAAATCGACACCAGGCTGCTGTGGAAGGACGTTGATAATTTTATAGGCTGTCGACTTCGGCCAGACAGATATTTACTTGTGCGGGGAAAAAACGTTAATGGTTCGATGAGGACGCGCGTTAAACCACCGTAATAAATGCCCACTTGTTATTCGAGGCTGATTGTAAAAATCCCGCGGTGATCGCGCGAGAATTTTAATGGGCGAGGAGCAATAAAACATCAGCATAGGTTCGTTCGAGCGGAGCGACAAGCCCGTTTGTTGCTTGTCTCGTTAAGTGTGAAATCAAATATTTTCACGTTAATCAAAAAAATTGTCGAAATCTTCAACTGAATAAACCACCGAGGATTGTTTGTCATTTTTTGCTGGCGGGATTCAAGTGTTTTTCTTTGATGAGACGCAGAAAAGAATTACCAAGCCTTCAAAAAGAAAGGCCGTGAATATAGCATTAGGTTTCTGGGATTGGTATAAAAAAGTATTTTACAATAATTGATTGTAGAGAAAGTCAAGTTGGCATGACTTTCAAATTTGGATAATTGGAGGTCTAATTTAATAATGACGGTTTGCATCAATGTTTTAAGATTTAAAATAAAAACAAGTATTTCAAACACAATCATTTTTGGAAATGGTTCCTTTTTTCAAGCAATAAATTTGGGAATGCCTCCTATTAAGCTAAAATGATTACTTCTGAGAGTTCGCCCTTATTTCAAGGAAGAAAGAATTTTTGGAACTGCGTTATAGTTGTGGGGAAAGGTAACGTAGTATTTTGACGTGCTTGATGCGTTACGGTGTCGAATTATCTTCCAGAAAAAAATTGGTACCTCCAGCACTGAGGAGGTTCTGCAAATGGCAATTTCGTTTCCTCTGTTCGCATGCGTATTTGAGAGAAACACGCTCTTTCGATGGAATTTACTAAATATATTTTACTTCCAAATGTAAAATTTAAACTTTCAACCAACACAAACAAGATTAAAAAAAACTTTTTGACAATCTCGTTAGTGTACCACGCCTTAATCTTATAACGAATCTTAATTTACGGCCTAATTTCGATTAGATTGAATTAAAAGACTAAAGCAGGGGACATCGAGTGAATGCCAGTAATGTGGGACCAGTTGTTGATAAATTCAAGTCAGCGTGTTCGTTGGTCGTAGACACTGAACAGTAAAAGCCGAATGTACTTTAAATGCCCAATTTGGCAGCCGTAAAAACAACATTTATTTATGGTGGTTCGCCCATCGACGAAAAAACCGATGGACGAGAAAATTATGCTCTCTCAAAAAGGCATATTACCGCTGACTTTGGCCTTTTTTTTAACATAGTGTCTGTCGAAGGCAAGGTTGCCTTCCTTCCATCAGCCCAGCTGGTAGCGATTTTACGAGTTGTTCGTACAGCGATTTGAATTTACTGAAACCGATTAGGTACCTGTACGAGCCTTCGTTTTCGCTCTTAAGAATAGGTTATAATTCAAAAGGTTATAAGCCAGAGCCTTAGCGCCGATAATAGGTTGTCTAACTTCACTATTGCTCCACATCCTTTTATGGGTCGGAATATGGAGTTATGACCAGATTGTTCTTGGCTTCAAGTTTTCGATCAATTTCATGGCGTAGTGATGAAGAATGAAGTTGTTCATAGTCGAAAGATAAAAATGAGTAATTGCCAAGATTTGTGAAAACAAATATAAAAAATCCTATCCTATCTTAAAAAAGTGGTGTCACGAAATATCTCGAAAATCTCGCATGCATTGTTGTTGCAAACCTGATTGGCTTTTGAATGACTTGAAATTGTAACAAGGAAAACAAAATAATAGCGCACACATGTTGATTTATCTCGTCTGTTAAAATTTTACAAAAAAACTTCGAAATCCTTCAAAATTCGCTAAAATCTCTTAAAATATTCTTAGAAACCTCTTGAAATTCGTTAAAATTTGTGAAAATATCTAAAAATTCTTAGAAATCGTCAAAAAATTCCACGAAATCCTTAAAACTTCTACAAAATTTTTAAAAAATCAGAAAAATATCTTCAAATTATTTTAAATTATTAGAAATCTCATAAAATACCATGAAATCCTTTAAAATTTCACAAATATTTTTATAAAACTCATAAAAATCTCTTAAATTCTTTTAAAATGCCTTAAAATTCCTTAAAATTTCATGAAATCATTAAAAATCCACGAAATCTTTTGAAAATCAGAAAAACCTCTTAAAATCCCTAAAAATTTGACGATAACTTTCAAAATCCTTTTAAATTCTACGAAATCTCTTGAGTCATAAAAATCTTTTGAAATCTCTCAATAAAATTACCAGGTAAACTTTAAAATCCTTAAAAATCCATACAATATTTTAAAAATTATAAAAATCTCCTGAAATTCTTTAAAATTCATTAAAATTATTAGAAATCTCATCAAATTCCAGGCAATCCTTAAATATTTCACAAAATCTTTATAATAAATCATAAAAATCCCTTGAATTCTCTTAAAATCATTAAAAAATCGTGGAAATTCCTTATGATAAGTTAAAGTCTCTAAAAACTCCTCGAAATTCCATGAAAAATGTTTAAATTCCTTAAAAACATAGAAACTGTTTGAAATCTCTTAAAATTTCACACAAAACCTTCCAAATCCCTTAAAATTCGTTGAAATATCTTTAAATTCCTCCAAATTTTAAGACATTCAAAATCCATTAAAACTCTTTAAAGTTCTTTCAAAAATCTCTTAATATTGCAAGAATTCTTTTAAAATTCCATGAAATACCCTGAAATCCTTTAAAGTTCTACGAAATCATTTAGAAATTCTAAAATTCTTTTGAATTTAGTTAAAATTACTTGGAAATCGTCAAAATCCCCTAAAATTCTTAGAAACCTTTTGAAATTCCTCTCTAAAAAAATGGTGTCACAAAATGTCTCGAAAATCTGGCATATACATTGTTGTTGCAAATCTGATTGGCCTTTGACCGACTTAAAATTGTAAGAAGGAATACAAAATAATCGCGCGCTTAGCGCGCGTATTGGTTTACTAGTTATAATAAATTTTTTTGCTATGTGTTTAACCTTCACTCAAAAAAACGCCTAGTTAAGTTAACTAGAATTTTAGGTTAAATATACCCTAACTATTATTTATGGTTAAAGTAACCAGAATTCTGGTTGCTTTAACCAGCATTCTGGTTGTTTTAGCTAGCAATTCTTATTAAAATAATCAGAATTCTGGTTATATTAACCAGAAAAAATAGTTAGGGTATATTTAACCCAAAATTCTAGTTAACTTAACTAGGCGTTTTTTTGAGTGTTTAATTTGTTTGCTATGCATCCTTTTTTATGTAATCAAAAATCTTCTTACTTGATTAATGATGCATTTAAAATGTAAATACGGAACTTTTCGTGAGACTGAAAACGAATAAAGTCTCGAGTGAAAAATATCAAAGAATCGATCAGACTTTCTCACTCGGTGAGGTGTATGCTTGTAATACAGTCAAGCGCTTAAGTTAATTGCGTAATATAATTAATAGCTCGGCACGCGGATTCCGCCGAGCATTAAACTCAAGTATGCTCATATTTTTTATCCATAGACTCATTGAACATTCTATAGGTTTCCATATGAACCTAATATAGGACTACATAGGATATATGAAGGTACTTGTAAAGAATTCTTGGCCAAAGAGTGCATTTTAATATTAAATTTAATAGACGCATAACTATTGCCGCAATTAGGTATGGGCTAATTAATTGAGGCCCGAAAGTTATGCACACGCGAAATGATGGTCTAGATTGCACACCGCCGTGGGAATGGTCTTTTCGGCTTCAACCCGCGTACGAGTAACATGCCATTAGGGTTCGCATCAAGTTCAGGCTCTTTTTAAAACCAGAAATCTGGAAAAAATTGCTACACTTGAATCTCAAAGATCTGGAATTTTTTAGTACAATAAAGTGTTCCTTAAAACTTGTTTTGTTATTTTTTTTTACTGAATTGTGTAAAACGATTTGAGTATATTTTCAAATATAAAATCGCATGCTCATAAATATCCCTCAAAGTTGTTAAAAAATCCGAAATTCAGATAGCAAATGTGTTAGATTTGAAATGATTGTCGGCGAGATTCTCGTGGCTATTTCACACGGATTTGTGGAATGTCAAGCGAAAGCCTAAATACACGACGATTATACGTAAGGCTTGTTAATAACGCGTACGAAAACACCGTCTCAGAGTCGACTAATTGGTTGAATAGTCAGGCCATCAAGTTTTATTATCTACTTATATAGTAGTCGTGGGACTTGTCCTACTTGCCGGAAAATTTATCTGACAACTACTTTTTTCTCCTGGCAAGTAAGTACGAAAATGAAATTCCACTAATGACTTATCAAAAGTTGGTTTACTCTGAAGCGGCAAGCTCGATATGTTCGATGGCAACAAATCAAAAAGTAATCAGTGGTTTAATATATTCATGAAATTAATTACTGTCGAATGCTGCTTTGCCGAATAATATGCGTTTAATTCGTTTTTAGACCCTCAATTTAAGCACGATTCATCAAATACTTAAAGCTTGACGCTTTAGCTCGATTTTATTTATGGAGATGATTTTTCATTTCGTAATTTGCGAGAAAGGGGGAGGAGGTGTGTCTTCAAATGAATGTAAAATACGTCTTAATGTGTTCAATTATCCGTAAAATATGATACTGTACATAAAAAAGGGAAATGAAGATTTTAAATGACTTCAGTTTGACGATTCTTGATTTTAAAATACTTTAACTTAAGAATATTTTGAAATTCGTGTATATAAATTCCAGTTAAAAAAATTTAAATAATTTTTTACCTCGAGATAAGAAATATTGAAGAAACTCCGATACATCTGGTCTTTTATCACCAAGAGTTCATTAACAATTCTCAACGCGTATGGAGACAATCTTATCTCTTCCTCACGTAAGCTCTTACAAAGGTCACAAAGGACAAAAAGGTCAAGCATTTTTATCTAGTCTTCATTCAGTGAGAAAGATAGCCATTCTCGCCATTCTTGTAGCGCATACAAGTTTTCTTCAAAGCCAGAAGGCGGCTCGTAAATCACGCGGAAGCCGATAATAAAGTGTACCATGTAGAAATTAAAACAATGTAAGGTAATTAACATGCGTTGTGGTAAGCCACATAAGGTCGATCAGTGTGTATAGTGTGCACCACATGTATATAGATATTATATGTGAAAGTATCTACATACATACAACCGCGGAAGATGCAGCGGGCTATTGGGCGACTCAAGTGGTTGTAAATCACGTTACATTATTGTAAACTTAACTACGGGAAAGCCAAAGTGAGTTTAACCATCGGTCGGGCATTATGTAAATTTTCAAGTACTTTATTAGCCACGTAAATCATCGCGAGACTCCACTGCATAGCGTCGATAATTTTTTCAAAGGTCTCCTCGATTACGCGCTTTTCACGTAATTCTGATGCTATCGAGTTATACCGCCAACAATTTGTCATCTGATACTGCTGTTAGAATTAAAGATGAATGGGCTTCAACTTGGGAAAATATAAATATTTGATTCAGAGAAGTTGATGAGAATGATATGAGTACAAAATAGATTAAATCACTATAAGTTTTTCTTACTTTTAGAAAAAGATATATGAATTTTTAAACGCCGGAGTGGAATGGGGATGGGAAACTCCGATTAATAAATGTGTAATATTAAAAGATTAGATTAGAACCTAAAAATTGTATCAAGATGTAGTCATGTTGAATGAATTATATATCTTAAAAAAATGGTGTCACGAAATCTCTCGAAAATCTCGCATACATTGTTGTTGCAAACCTGATTCAACTTCAATTTTGAATGTCTTGAAATTGTAACAATTAAGGAAAACAAAATAATAGCGCACATGTTGATTTGCAATAAAACTTTACAAAACATTTCAAAAGCCTTCAAAATTCGTTAAAATCTCTTAAAATATTCATAGAAACCTCTTGAAATTCGGTAAAATTTGTGAAAATATCTAAAAATTCTTAGAAATCCTCAAAAAATTCCACGAAATCTGTAAAAGTCGTTTTCGCTTCGTTTTTGTTGTGTCATGAATGAAAATTTGACAATTGCGAGCCGTTGGATATTAAGGCAATTTAGTGTCAGTGTTTTTTGATCTCACGGTTTAATTTTTAGAGTAAAGTATTTATTAGAATCAGAAAATTAGTTCTATTCTCAATTTTTCATATGATAAAAAAGATACCTTTCGAAAGATATTTTCTGTTGGTCGTAAAGAATTTTTGTTTTAGTTTATTAATTCAGTGTCTAGCAACCTTGAAAATCTGAAAATCTCCATGAACTTTCCAGGAAAATATTAAAAATAGAACTATTTTAATTCATGGTGCTCAATTTTTTTATTTGTAAGTTAGAATTTTATAATGTTAGTTTCATTTTTTAAATGAAATTAACTTTAACATGTATTTCGGCTAAACAGTTTCTCAACAAAGTGTGATTATAAATTTTGCTACTAATTAATTTTAAAATACACCTCAATCTTATCAATCTTATCTTATTTCCTGTTTTATTAGTAGAATAAAAGGGGAATGGAATATTTCCAGTTCATTAGAAGAATGAAATGGGAATTTAGATTTGAGAATTTGTTTAGTAGAATAGAGAAATGATAATAAAAGCTAAATTTAAACCACTTTTTGTTTGGCAAACTGTTTCAGCAATTTTTTAATTTGTTTATTAGGTTATTAGCACTATTTATATTTAAAATACTAAAAAAAATTGTTATAATTTGCGATTATACATATATTAATGAAGTTTTATTGGGAATATTGAAAAAAAAATTCAGCATTGAAAGCCGCAAGTTTTTAGTCCAAAAAGTCTAGGAAATTAAAATCACTGGAATTGCTTGACACCTTGGAATTATTCAATCTGGTTTGGAGAAAATTTTTATATTTATTCTTTCTACTTTTTCTATTCCTTTCTTAAGTCTAAAATTTTAATCACTTTATTCGAATCTGGAACTAATTTTTTGACTTTTAATATTTATTTCTCGGTCGGTATAAAAGTGAATAAAGTGTTTAGTGTAAAGTGTTTAATTGTGTTTATTGGTGATGAGGATGGATGCTGATGAGAGAATGCTGACAAGGATGCTGAGAAGACTTCTCAAGGTCAAAGGACTGTAAAAAAGTAAGGTCAGTTCAAAAAGTTGAAACCCCAATTATAAAATTTATTTTTATCTCCATTTTATTGACAAATATTTGGCGACTGATATATTTCTATTTTATTATGCATATTATATTTTCGTAAACAATTATGGAATCCAGAACAATTTTGGGTTTCAAATTAACAATATATACCAGAATTAAGCAAATAATTTTATATTTAATCAAAAACAAAATTATATACCCTTTTCAAGTTTTTAAAAATAGGTTTTTAAACTTACATAGGTAGTTCTTGTTTGCAAATCATTAAGAGATTCTCAAATTCTTTTGGATTTAGTTAAAATTTCTTGAAAATCGTCAAAATCCCTTAAAATTCTTAGAAACCTTTTGAAATTCCTCTCTCTAAAAAAATGGTGTCATAAAATGTCTTGAAAATCTGGGATACATTATTGTTGCAAATTTGATTGGGCTTTGAAAGACTTGTAGTTGTAAGAAGGAATACAAAATAATCGCACGCTTAGCGCGCGTGTTGGTTTACTAGTATTTGTAAACTTGTTCCATCAATGAAATAGAAGACAGTCAGCGGATATTGAGACGCTTCTAGGACGTGTGTAAGATATCTTGTGCCACGTGAGTAGTCTGAGAACACTCCTTGCAGGTAGATACATAAACCTTCGTACAGTCGTAACCCGAGACGACCCGCGGAACGTATCCGCATGTATACATATGTGCATTTACACCAGTGAGTGCAACGCTGAGAATGCGTGGAAAGTTATAATACGTTTCCCCGAGAAAGATTCACATAAGAAGTTAAGGTAATCGGAGATTCAAACTGGTTTGGAGCCTTCAAAACTTTCGAAAATCTGGTGCACATTCTGCCATATTAACCGCACTTGAGATTTAATAGCCCCCAAATTTGGACCCTTTTTTCTTACCGAAACTCTCACTAACTTAATATCAATATATAGTAATCAAAGATAATTTGATTTCTACAGTTTCTTATGCATCTTATAATAGCATTCAATGTGGGATTGTTTTCTATTATTTTCGACAATTTTTTACAATTCTACTGCATCGAGATCGACTTTAACAAAAGGAAAGCGCTATTGATTCGATAAGTGTGAAGCATTTTGAGACAGAAAGAAAAAGATTTTTACGAGTCATCGAGACTTCGGCACCATTATTATACTGCGTTGAAACAATCATTTAATAATGATCCAGCAATATTTTCAGAGAACTCGTTCCGACCATTAGTGAGATAAGCACCTGTAGCAAAGGGTGTGTTTCGGAAAGGGTTGGTCAGCTGAAGAGGAACCCTCTAATTTAAAATTTCCTAAGGAGATAAAAAAAACTTTTGCTCCAGGTCTGAGAAGGATCTTCGAATTCATGTTATCACATTCATTTCGTGGTCTACACAAAGTAATTTTAACAAGCTAATTTTTCAGTTATACTAAGTTAATTTACTGCTAATTTCCATATTCCAGATAAGAGAGAGTCAGAGAGAGCATAAACTGAAATTAAAGCTGGTCCCTCGCATCAAAATTTGGCCCTTAATAACGTTTTTTATATTTGGGATGAAAGTTGACAACAAAAAATGTATAATCCCGCTGTCGCTGCACCGGTTGTGAAGTTACGAGTGTGCAGAAAATTTATAGGAAGGATATTCCAAATTTACCGCATCTCGTGAATGTTAGCGTTCAATAACCTCGCAGGTGAGTTTACTTTACGCGCTCGAGCACTTCCTCGTGCGCTCACGATCGTTCTGCGCGGTCAGAGGTTAATGAAACTTTGCGAAAAATATGCAAATAAGAGTCGAGTTCGTGTACACGAAGTACACATTCAGCCAAATTAAACAGACCGCCACTCGACTCGCTCGTGTTTTCGAAGAAATATATTGAATATATTGCCAAGACCCTCTCGATTTTACTCAGCCAGCTTTAATTGCTCAGATAAAAATCTTCTTTTGGGAAATCACATGTTTTTATCTATCGTGGGCATTCTATATTTTCAGAAAATATAACTAAAACTCAAGGTTTTAATTATATGGTAATATTGATATATAGATGATATCGAGTGTTCGTGTAAATGGTTTAAAGCTTCTCATCCGATCATTAAAGTTAAGCAGCTTCAAACGCTGTCGATACTTGGATGGGTGCCGTCTTACTAAATAGAATGGTTTACCAGATTTAACTTAAAAAAAAATTGTTAATTAAAATTTTAATTAAAATTAAAAATTCGAAATTATTAGAAATCTCATAAAATACTATGAAAACCTTTACAATTTCACAAATTTTTTATAAAAATGCCTTAAAATCTCTTAAAATATCATGAAATCCTTAAAAAACCACAAAATCTTTTAAAAATCAGAACAACCTCTTGAAATCCCTAAAAATTTGACGATAAATTTTAAAATCCTTTTAAATTCTATGAAATCTCTTCAGTCATAAAAATCTTTTGAAATCCCTCAATAAAATTACCCAACAAACTTTAAAATCCTTCATAATCCGTACAATATTTTAAAAGTTATAAAAATCTCCTGAAATTCGTTAAAATTCGTGAAAATCGCTTAAAATTCGTAGAAACTTTTGGAAATTCCTTAAAATTCTACGAGAATATTCCCTTTATACACTTTAAAACTCATTAAAATTATTAGAAATCTCATCAAATTTCAGGCAATCTTTTATTACTTCACAAAATATTTTATAAATCAAAAAAATCCCTTAAATCTCTGAATATTTCACGAAAAATTTTTTAATTCCTTGAAACCCTAGAAACTGTTTGAAATATCTCTTAAAATTTCTCACAAAACCTTCCAAATCTCTTAAAATTAGTTGAAATATCTTAAAATTCCATCAAATTTTACAACATTCAAAATACATTAAAACCCTTTAAAATTATTTTTAAAATCTCTTAACCCTTACTTGCCACACCTTTGCGGAGTAAAACGCTTGCCAAACTAGGATGTCGGTCACCCCAGCCATAAAAACTGTAATAAAAAATTACCTATTGGATATTTTTCTTTAACAATTGGTTTGTCTCGAATTATTGACAAATATTTATTTAAAGCGATTTCTGTCACGTTTCGGTACTTTAAATTAAGAAAAACAAAAGCCTGGGGTGTAATCCACCCCAGTGTGGCAAGCAAGGGTTAATATTGCATGAATTCCTTTAAAATTCCACGAAATATCCTGAAATCCCCTAAAATTTTACGAAACCATTTAGAAATTCTAAAATTCTTTTGAATTTAGTGAAAATTACTTGAAAATCGTCAAAATTCCTTAAAATTCTTAGAAACCTTTTGAAATTCCTCTCTAAAAAAATGGTGTCACAAAATGTCTTGAAAATCTGAGATACATTATTGTTGCAAATCTGATTGGCCTTTGAATGACTTGCAGATGTAAGAAGGAATACAAAATAATCGCGCGATTAGCGCGCGTGTTGCTTTACTAGTTTATTAAATATAATGTGGGAAAATGTTCTTATATAATTCAGGAAAATACTTAAAAATTATAATCTCAAAAGTTTGCGAAATCATATTTGACAAATTGCTTTTTTTCTATCAAATATTGGATATAGAGGGGGTAAATTTCAAGCTTGATGTGAGAGAGCACTGATTAGCAGTTGATTTTCCAAAAAAATTTCTTTCTGCTCATTAAATAAAAAAATATGATGCTTAATGCACAATTGGATGTGGCAATGTTGATATATGTACGTGTTTTCTACATAAAGAGAATATGAAACCCGTGCCACGATATTTTTGTTGTAAGAGATTTAATAGTGTAAGATTTCACTTCCAGACACTTTGGTGTTTGATTTCCCCTTTTTCTAAATTTAATTTCTATCAAATCGAATTAATTTGACTAAATGAAGCATATAGGGAATAGGTCGAATCAAATTCTAAAGTTAAGTGATGATGACGAGGAGAAGAGCCAGACAGGTGTACGTAACACAGTAGGAAGAAGGTTCAATACTTGTTCGTCCCCTGCAAGTGCCATATGGCAGGTTATCGCTTCCTCGACAGGAAGTGGGTTGTAAAGCGAAGCTAATGGGATACCCGAAGCCTGACTCCGGTGACGAAGGAATGTAATTTTCTGAATGAATTCGTCAGGAAGCGCCGGATTGGTGCTTATGGCGCCGATGTCAACGATACCAATCTCTGAGAAAGAGGTATATGATATACTCGTCTCTACACTAAAAGGAAGACGTTAAAAGAGTTAAAAAGTAGGCAGAGATGGATCGATCCTAAATTCATTTTTAAGTCTCTGGGTCTTGGATAAAACCTAAAAACCACTCAGTGATTAGCTTAAAACTTGTTCTCTCAGCTCTTTCGAGATTATAGTTTCTTACGATTCATTTTTTTATGAGGAAATTTATGTTCAAGATTTTTTATATATTTCATGAAGATAAATCTTGGAATTTCATAGTAAAAAGATTAGTTAAACAAAATGTAAAGTTGTTTCTTTTATTCTAAGAATAACAGTCATATTATTTAATAATATTAATGAATTTTTCAAGTTTCGTATGAACATTTCATGATATCTTTATTTCTTTTACAGTCGAATTTTCTGGAAAAACTTATATTTAAATGTGTTAACTTTTATAAAACTGATCCGAAATAGTAAAATAAAATTTCAGAATTATAATGAAAGGATATAACAAAAGATGTATAGTTAAATATCCACTTGGATACATGTTATTGTTTAAGGCTTCTCGTCCGATTACCGACGTTAAGCAACGCTTGGTATGGTTTATACTCGGATGGGGTGCCATTGTACAAAGGGCTATATGTATATAATAAGAAATTGATTTTGTGCAGAAATTCGTTATCATTCCTTTCCTTATTAATATTATCTAATATCAATTTTTTTAAATCTAAATTATTTTTGTATATTATTCTAAATTTTCCAAACAATTGAAGGGTTACATGCAATAACATGCAATACATGCCCCTGAGAGCTTTAAAAAAATTTTTCTTATAATGAGGAATAAAAGATACACAAGAAAATTTCCGATTTAAATATGTGTTTTAAAAATCGAAATTCGAAAAAAAAAATTTAAAGGCTCTCAGGGGTCAACTAAACCGAGCCCTAAAATTCTATAACCGGTTATTGCATGTAACCCCTCAATTTATGTTGTGGAAGTGAAAATAAGAGTTAGGTACCAATACCATAAGCGAGGGTGAAACAATAAGACCCGAGAAATGAGTTTTGACCTCGGTTTTGACAATGAGAAGAAATGAGAAGGAAAGTCAGAGGTTTAGGGTAAAAAGCGAAAAAGTCAGTAAAAACAAAACGGTGAAACCGCATAAAAAACCCGTAAACGAAGCGGTGTAAAATGCTCTATGAAGACGATGAAGAAGAAGAAGAGAAAGGAAGATAAGAAGAAAAAAGAAGAGTTGCGGGCACGGGTGCACCAAGCGTGACAGTGGGTGCAGAGCACCTGCCCATTCTTGGAGAAAGAAGCCAAGGTTCTATAGAGTGCATGTACGTGGGGTTGTGATTTATGGAAACTAGGTTTGGGTGGAGTAAGAGCCAATCTCAACGACCACCAAAGGGGTGTGCACTGAAAAGAATGAAATTATGATCTTCGAGAACTTACTTTAAAAACAAAACTGCGAATATTTATGAGCAAGTGATCCTAAAATGAGGGAAGTTGGGAAAGGAACTCGAGAACAATAAGTGGTCCATAGTTCACTTAAATCAGAAATTCATTGTTCACTTCAAATTGTTCAACTCCTTCAATCAAACATATAATATTTCGAGTGTCTTTCTATATATGGATTTGCTCATTTTGCAGATTGAAGCATTAATTTTTTTAGTATATGAAATAAAATAGATGCTGATAATTCTAGTTTATGGAGGGTACTCAACTTTATTAACTGGAAACATCAAATTACTAATGATCGACTCTCGTTATTTGATCCACTCAAACGCTAATGAAACAGAAATAAAAGATCCCACACTTTATTTCAACAAGGCATAATCATGAACCTCTATACTGCAATGCAGATTACTCAAACTTGTTCTGCGATTTTCAACGGCCAAATTGCATCGTAAAGTCTCCAACTTATACAGCCAACGAGTCTTCCTTTGAATTGACGTAGTAGATCAGATACTGCTTAACTGCTGATCTTCCGGATGCGAACGATTGTAAACGACAGAGTGAATTTAAGTGTATCCGCCAACAATGTCGAGCATCAAAGTCATAAAGAGTGCTGAAATAATGCGATAAAAGGTCCGACCCACGTACAATAAAGTGCGACAGAACATTCGCGTTATAGCCCTCTTATTATAATATAAAGTGTCAACACATTCTCTATGGGGAAAGGAAAATACTACTCTAACTAGCTGTGTGAATTTAAAATTGTTTATTGTATTAATGCATAAAGTACATTTGGCAGCATCGATAAAAAGATGTGATTATTATACTTTCTCCGAGATAATTCTCGAGAATGAAATACTTATCTTATTGACAGTCAAAATTGCCTCGTTATGATTTCCTCCTTTTTCAGAGCCTCAATAGCTAAAAGGTAACCTTACCGATGTGCCGCCGTCATGTTATGCAAAAGACTTTTTTAATCGGTAAATGGCCGTAGCATAATAACCGTTAATAACCAGCTTTTGCAGCAACGAGTGCCGCTAAGTGCTTACGCGTGGGCCTTCTTTCTCTTAGAGTATTACGAGCAGCCTACGACAATCGTTGAACAGGAAAGGAAATCGTAATATCGTAAAAATTGAATTTTCATATTTATTTCACATTAAAATTTGGCTCGGAAAATAGAGCAAACTAAAATGCGAAACAGTAAGAGGAGAAAAAACAACTTTTTGCACCTCCAGAAATTACTGCACTTTGTATTCAAGGTGTGGCAAAATATATACGTAATTTCTTCTGAAGGCTCTTCAAGGTTACAAGAACAAACAGAATCTAGAAACAAGGACAAAATGTTTAAACATTTCTTCATGCTGCAATTATAGCAATTTGTATTAAAACTTTTTTTCTCGCTTTTTTCCTTTGTAAAGGATGAGGAAATGCAACTCCCGCTCGTGACTAGAATTTGAGCTGTGTATCTCTCATTTCTCAAGCTACCATAATACGTACCCTTCGATATTTGAATTGTTTGTATTGACTACACCCCTAACCGATCCATCATCTCTTTGAACTGAATCTTTCTTCGAGAATGGTAGCCACACGACCGATTCGACTTGAAGAGACCGGTCGGTCAGCCTCAGGCTTTACGACCAATTGCAAATCCCGCAAAGTAATGACCATGCACGCTCAGAACTTACAACGATCACGCCTACGCAAAATGTACGAGGGTATTAGCGTTGTTACATTTGCGCGAATTTCGAATCCGGACTTGGATGCTGTGTTCTACAAGCTTATGTTATGTAGAGCTTGTGACACTGATTCCACTCACACGCCTCTGGCAAGAAGATTAAGTACGATTTTGGTTTAAGTAAAGTACAAAACGTGCAGGATATGTAAATTTTCACTTACGACAAGAGATTGTTTACCAGAGTTTTTAAAAAATTTTTTCTGACCCTTTTGAAATTTTTATTTCATACAGTCATACAATAAAGCTTTTGAACTTGAATAATTTCAGTATTAAGCATTTCAAATTGAAAATATGTAATGAAAATGATTTATGTTTGAAACATTTATTTACGAGATTAAAAAGTGAAGAGTAACGTCAAGAGAGTTTGAAATGCTGGAGGGGTACCAACTTCCTCGATACTTACGATCGTCCTCTCGTAGTTTTATTATGTCTGGAAGCGTGGGTGGGTGAAGAGAAAACCATGCAGACTTCAGGGGCCATCTCCATTCGCCGATTACCCTCGGCGATTCACCGTCGATTTTGTGGTTTGCCCACACTCACATCCACTCTAGAAATTGGACGTCTCTTTGTGGCAGGAAATATTCAATCGTAACGACTTTCCTTGCACCTTCAAAGGATACCATTATCCACAATTTATACGCCCCTCTATGTACAATATGTACATGGAAACCCCATACAAGAGTCTTCAATCTTTGAAAAACATTTTTTTATACAAAATCGTTCCAATTACAATTTTCTTTTATTTTCTACACCTAGGGTAAATAAACAAGTAGAGTTTTCATGTAAATATATATTCAAAGGGTCAATCATATATTGGGTTGACGTTTTACACGTCTAGTCTGACGATTCTTTTTACATTTATTGGAATAATAACAAAAAAAATGTTTCTACTGTTCCCAAAACCCAAAATTTTTTTTTAATTACTAGGAGCAATTTTAGAGAATTTAGAGGAATTTGAAAAATATTTTAAATAAATTTAAGGAATTTCAAGAGACTTTATAATATTTCAAAAATTACACAGGACCACAAAATGAACAAAAAAAGTCCCCCAGCCAAATTCATACCCTATACGTTTTTCAGCACGCTGATTCCAAATCCGGGGTCTGTGTAACCCCAGCACGTCGGGATCAAGGTCATGTGAAGGTCAAAGGTGTTTAAATAAATGTGTTTTTT
>CAJFCP010000132.1:602073-658811 GCA_904066005.1 Synergus itoensis | reverse complement strand
TTAATCCAAAAATATGTATTTGAACGTAAAATTTTCCGCTCTTTCCGCATCCGTGGTCAAATTTTAGATTCCGCTGTAATAAACACCTTTGACCTTCACATGACCTTGATCCCGACGTGCTGGGGTTACACAGACCCCGGATTCGGATTCAGGACACGAAAATACATGGAAATATGTGATTAACCGCATATGACTTCTCAAATGCTTGTCTATATGAGTCGAAAGCAAATTGGGTCTACCTGTCATTTGTTTCACCTCCAGATGACCTTCAAGAATCATGTAAAAAAATCCAAAAATATGTATTTGAACGTAAAATTTACCGCTCTTTCCGAATCCGTGGTCAAATTTTATATTCCGCTGTAATAAACACCTTTGACCTTCACATGACCTTGATCCCGATGTGCTGGGGTTACACAGACCCCGGATTCGGATTCAGGACACGAAAATACATGGAAATATGTGATTAACCGCATATGACTTCTCAAATGCTTGTCTATATGAGTCGAAAGCAAATTGGGTCTACCTGTCATTTGTTTCACCTCCAGATGACCTTCAAGAATCATGTAAAAAAATCCAAAAATATGTATTTGAACGTAAAATTTACCGCTCTTTCCGAATCCGTGGTCAAATTTTAGATTCCGCTGTAATAAACACCTTTGACCTTCACATGACCTTGATCCCGATGTGCTGGGGTTACACAGACCCCGGATTTGGAATCAGCGTGCTGAAAAACGTATAGGGTATGAATTTGACTGGGGGACTTTTTTTGTTCATTTTGTGGTCCTGTGTTATAAAAGGATTTCAAGAGATTTTTATATAGTAATTTTAAGGAATTTCAAGGAATGCTGAGAGATTTTGATTGATTTTTGGAATTTAAAGCGATTTTTAAAAGAGTTGAAAAGAATAGATTTTTTTTCAGAGATTTCACAAAAATTTGAAGACATTTTAACTGGTTTTAACGAATTTTAAGTAATTTAAAGAGATTTCAAAATATTTCAAGAAATTTCAAGAGATTTTAACGAACTTCAAGGAATTCAGACATATTTTAAACAATTTTAAGACATTTACAGAAGATTTAAAAGTTTTTAAAGAAATTAAAGTAATTTTAAGGGATTTTAAGGGATTTCATTTGTTTTGCTCTACATTAATGTGAATTCTAATTAGAATAAATACTTTAAAATTTCATAAAAACATCACTTAAAATGTTTTGAAATCTTTTGAAAATTTTTAAACTATCTTAAATTCTTTTGAAGTCCATTGAAATTCCTTAAAGTCACTTAAAATTTGATAAAGTCCTTTAAGGTGTCTTGAAATCTTGGGAAATCTATAGAAATTTCTAAAAATCTCTTGAAATCTTGTGAAAACTCTTGAAAATCATTAAACTATTTTAAATTCTTTTAAAAATCCTTTGACGTTTCTTAAGATGTATCTTGAAGTTCCCTAAAATGAAAAATCACTTAAAATCTTTATAAAATCCCTTGAAATTTTTTAAAACCCCGGGCAACGCCGGGTAAATTTCTACTAGTAAATAAATAAAAATAAAATGATTTTGAGAACTTTGTTGATATTCTTAATCCAAAAATGCAAAAAAAAAAACATAAATAGAATAAAAATTTTCGTCAGACTAGACGTCTAAAACTTCAATCCAATTAATCATATAATTATTCTATTTTCCCACTTTTCCTAACAAGAGGTTTTGATGATTTTTAAAATATTTTATGGGATTTAAAGGATTTTAAAATTTATCAGGGAATTTTTTGAGAGATTTTTTAAGATAGGAATGAAAAAATAGGCAACGTGATTGATCCCTGAAATAAAAAAAATAAATTAATTAATAATCCCACTAGCAATTGAAAAGCAAACCCATAAGGTGAAAAATTACATTCCAGTATTTCTTAACAGCCGCAGTTTTTTAAGAGACAAATTATCCGAAATCTTGGTCCATTACCGGGTGATTTTGAGGTCTAGTGAGGCTTGAAAAAAGGAGGAGGTGGTTTTAAGCGCTCGCGTGGGTCTTACTTAAGAGGCCATGATCTGTTGGAAGTGTGTTATTTTTTGTCGCTCCACATGCAGACAAAACCCACCACTTGAAAAGCTCTTACGTGAGCCATGCCTAAAGCCTCTTTCGGCAATGGGCATTCTAAACCAAGGGGAGTGTGCCCAGTTTTAAGGACCACGAGGCCCACCTGCTCTGCCATTGGGCCTTACGTCCAGTTTATTAGCTATTATTATATGCGCGCCTTGCGTTACCTCCTCTCGCCTCTCAGTCCTCTCAGTGCACGAGAGGCGGCACCGTGTGTTTAGAAATATTTCACGAACCGTTTTGGCTTAGCCGAATACACCATCCGGGAATTCATTAATCTCTCTCGTAGCCCAAACAAGCTGAACGAACATGAACTACGTGTTTTGCACGCCTTCGCATTTTGCGGTTCGAGTTCGGATTTCGTGTCAAAAATAAAAGATTTTCAACTGTAATGATTTAGGTAAATCAACCTCCTTCACGATCTCCACTCCTTAGGCTCAGCAACTTGTTCCAGAACTTATTCTGGACCATTTTCAGGAAGTTTGGTGAAAAAAAGTTATTTTTTCGTAAGAGTTTCATATTTTCAGAATGAATAAACTCGTTTCGTAAAATGTAAAACTCTTTCTGGGTGGCCTAGCATTTCTATAATTCTGATGATATTCTTTTTCCAGAAACTCATTAAGGATATCACACATCATAAATGAGTAGATTTTATTCCTTTTGATCTCGCCCACGAATGTCCCCCGGAAATTTAAACATTCTTAGACCACGTTTGTTGTTTTTTATAAGAAATAGAAACTTTATAGTTCTGAGGAAATGAGAGGGGAAGGAGGATTCCGGGGCAGTTCAACTTTTCCTTTTTTTCTTGTTTCCGAGCGGAAAAAGGAAACGACACAGGGTGCCGAGATAGAGGCAATCTGCGAACACGAATTGGCCATTTGGTCGACGGCGCCACGCAAGCCTTTTGTGCGATTCGTTTTGGACCCATGACTTTTCCCCTCGTTTGTGTGACTGCCCCTCACACATTTGTCTTTACATTGAGGTGTCCAAAAATTATCGACACGTTCGCCAAGTGGAGTCCAGATTTGCCAGCCTATCTAATAGTTACATGGGATTAAAGTTCTACAATTTTTTAATTTAAAAATAGAAATAATTAATATGAGAGGAATGGAATGGTTGTCAGTTTTTTGATTGGTCCAAGAATACGGAAACCCGAAGGTTTTAAAACCGCGCGATTTTCAAATCCGAGCCTTTAATCTCTTCCTGTTTTATTAGAAGAAAAATAAAAAGAACAAAAAAAAAAGATATACAAAAAAGATATACAAAATATACAAAGTAACTGCAAAGTAACTAAAATTAAGTCACAAGTTACTGCAAAAATCGTAACTAAGTTACAGTTACTTTTTTAAAAAAGTAACTAAGTTACCCTAAAAGTTACAAATAACGTAACTTTTTAGTAACTTTGTTACTTGTAACTAGTAATTACCCAACACTGGTTATAAATAATATAAATAATGGTCAATCATGTAACATTCCCATTTTACCAATTTCCCATGTTTTATCATTTTTACAGCGAAATATGATATTATAGGAATAAAGTAATAAAATAATATCTTTATTATAATTATGCTCACGTCACGATAGGACGAGGTTTAGCATAATCGAATTGATTTAGCATCGTGAAAAAACCCTAGGGTGCCTGCACCATCCGTTGCAACTGAAAGCTTAGAGCACTCTACGACCTGCGGAATCACCTGCTCCATGATCCGGATGATGTTCAAAATAAAAATAGACAAATACTCCTGTGAGAAAATGACGCTGACCTTGTCCAGTCCAATCGTTCTTATTGATGAATGACTCTCATTCTATGAGTCATCATTTCTCGTTCCAAATCAAAGACACTGAAAATTTTAAGAATGGAGAGATTTTTTTCAGTTTCATCCATTCAATTTTTCAATCGTTTTACAACTTGAAGTGAATAACTGAAATATCTGAAAATATCTCCTGGGAAGATTTTTTCATTAATAACAACACCAAATTTATTCCGAGTGAAATAAGGGTTGGGCGCCCAACCTCCAAAAATATTTATCTGAACCCGAATTCTCATTATTGCACTCTACCTCTTAAAATTCATGCCAGTCCCAAACTGGGTGATGCATTGTCCCGGGAATTAGTTCTTAGCTTGCACATATACGCCTCGTGTGGTGAACCGCATAAACACCCCCACGTTTCTCCCTCAGGTGTCTCCCCAGACGAGCTTGGCAGTCCATCACTTTAATCGATTTCGTCCGACTCGAGAAAGAAAACACAAGTCTAGATATAGGCCTGATTAATGGGTCAAATTATCAAAACGAATGAGACAGATGAATATCGTTGACGAGCCTCGAGTTAGTCGAGCATCATACGATGCTCCAGACATAATTGGAACTCAAAATTGTAAATAGAATCAAGCTTTGTTCCAAAAAAGGCCTTCAATCCTTTTTCGTCCCACGAATCTTTTTAATACTTTTCAGTAGGACTTTGATTTTAATAAAGACATTCCCTGATGCAATTTCTTCGATCATTTTTTAAACATATCGCAAATTTAACTCACAATTGCAGAAAAAAAAAGTAAAATGAGAATAGACTTAAAGTGGTCAGTATATAGATGTAGAATCGTTGGTGTTCCGCGGAGAAATTTTTTTAGATGAGTAGCCATAAGAAAAGGTTTCTCGAACAGCATTCCAGTTGGAAATAAAGTTCTGTGAAGAACCGAGAAGAACTCAGAAGTATAAGGATGCTGAATGGGTGTTCAAAAAGTAAAGTTTTTTGAAAAGGTTTCAGCATACCTTAAGTTGGAAATGATAGTGTCTGAAAATACAGCATTTGCGCTAACTTTATGACTCTCAACGACCATTCCGGTTCCAATAAATCGCAAGAAAAAGGAAGAGTGTCCACTGCACTACCTCTGTCGGCTTTTACAGTATTGCAAACTTCAATTTGATGATGATGAATTGCTTTCAAATTTACATACATTTCAAAATTCTTCCGCGATTAAAAAAAATGATAAAAATTATCTACAGGTGAATGTTAAAAAAATTTAAGACCGGAACAGTTAGGAAAAAAAATGTTCGAATTTAAAATTCGCGAATTTCGAGGTTGATTGCTCGCTGAAAAAGTACACAAACACGTTCGCTGGCTTTTGTCAGTTGCACATAGGAACAATCTTACTTTTCAGGAGCCGTAGTGAATTTCATAGCGAATCGAATGAACGGAATCGAAGGAATAACGGAATTTCATTCCAGCGGAGCGAATCAACGGCAAATCGATACATACGGGAGGAAGACATGTTCATGCACATCATAACATCACCAATACCAAAATCGAAGCTAATGACCATATCGTAAAATCTCCCGCGTACAATTAAACGCATCTTTCACGGTAGATGATACCTCACGCCTTTATTATGGAGCCGCGATCTACTTAATTGCCTTTTGCAAATCAACCAACAGCTCAACCATGTCTGAATTTTAGTACTTATTCGAACAACTGAAAATGGCCGATTTCAGAATCTCGCAATTAGAGGCTTACAAATTCATAATGATCATGTGTTACACAATCCTCCTCGAGGTATGAAAGTTGTAACAAGTCTTCCTTTGTGATCAATTGGGAATTGATGATACTTTTGTTGTATATCTGAAATATCTAAATATCTGTATAAATATTAATAAATAAATAAATATCTAAATATCTTAGATTAGAGACCCCTATTTTATGCAAATTGCAGAATCATATAATATCTCAGAATTGAATATATACTCGAAATCTTTGCGATTTATGGAGTCTCTAAGTTAAATAAATAAGAATCGTCATCGCATAAAAACACATATTTTTTTTTCATCGCATAATTTTGGAATCTTCGCATAATTTTTGAATTTTCTCATAATTTTGGAAAATTTCGATTTTTTCATGGAAATTTTGTTTTTAATTGACAAAAATTCAAAAATCTTAATACATTTTACAATAATTTATTGATTTATTACACTACCAAATAGAAGTTTGGGTTCGCTTGATTTTCGATGATCGTTTAAGTTCTCCTAAATTTAATTTCACCAAAGATCACATTTTTTCCTTATTTTAAGTAAATTAAAAGTTATCAGAATGAGCCCAGGACAAAGTTACTTTGTCAATTTTTTAAAATTGCAAAGAACGTTAAATCTCAATGTTTTGTAAAATTTTGTAAATATATCTGCTAGACTTATTTAAAAAATTGTATAATTCATTGTACAAGGGCTCAAATTTGAATTTGAAATACGTAAAAAGTTCAATATTATCTGATCAGTATAGGAAAATAATAATAAAAATCAAATGAATATAAATTTTAATATAATTTTACAAAAACATCAAGATTGATGATATTTTATATTTTATAAAAATATTTTTCTCTGTAGGAGAAATATTCAAATATTTCCAACTTTTTCACGCCAACTTTAAGTCCTGCAAAGTAAAAAATGTCAAATTCTATATAGAAAGTTATCTTTGAAATAGACTCCAGAAATTAAATTGAATATTTAATAATTAATTTTTATTGAATAATTAAATTGAATATAGTTCTGGGGTTCGATTGTGTAATAACTTTTCGCTTTTCGCTTTTCGCCTTTCGCTTTTCGTTTTTCGTCTTTTTCAAATTTATTCCATTTCCTGAGTTCTGTCACTTTTGACCTTTTAAACGTCACAAAATTATAATTTTACCCGCACTTAATTTTATTTGTTAATAAATCGGGATCCCGCAGGGCTTTTTATGCGTAAAATTTTGATATGAGTGAAATAAGTGCATCAAAAAATTAAAATTTAAGATATAATCCACGAGATTAGTATAACAGACTCCACGAAATGAGTTCGCGACGAAATGAGTTCGCTCAAACAACTTCTGGAAATTAAATTAAGTTGAATATTATTTAAATAAATAATTAAAATTTTGCGTTATGTATTTTATAAAATTTAAATTTAAGTTATTTATAAAGTAAATTGAAATAAACACTTGTTTTTATTGTAAATATAAAATTAAGTGCGGGTAAAATTATAATTTTGTGACGTTTAAAACGTCAAAAGTGACACAACTCAGGAAATGGCATAAATTTGAAAAAGACGAAAAACGAAAAGCGAAAAGCGAAAAGTTACATAATCGAACCCCTGATTTCTTCGTCGCACAATTTCGCATAATCCAGATTTTTGAAGCAGAAATTTTCATAATAATCCATTTTTATTCGCATAATTTAAAAATTTTCATCAAGAGCAGAAAAAATTGTCTCTATCTTAGATACTAAATAGAGTTTGAATAAATATCCATTTTCTCTGTGTAGAGTGAAAGGATTGGAAGAACGTTAACTAGGTGGACCTCGTGTAGAGCACATTAATCGCCCTCGCAGTCAGACACCTCTTTAAATATTTTTTTGGCACTCCCTTTGGCGCCCAAGGACCACTGTGGTGTCTGACTACCAAAAAGTCGTGCCTAAACAATGAAGTTTATGGCAAGGGCCCTGCGGGTAGCGGCGAACGCTTGCCATTAAAACAATCGACAGTCACAAAAGCGCGGGCGCACGCGCATAGGGGATGCAAATGTGGGGCTCGTGAGCACAATGGCTTTCCGACACAGACCATAGCAGTAAATACCAGTATAATTGCCAGCCTCAAAAGTTAAAGCCTTCTCGGTCCAGAGTGCGCGCCTTTTTTACATTGCTCGGGATGCAAATTTTTGCGACTCTCCTTTTGCGCTTGAGCATGAATCAGCGCGGCCTGCACGTATTTGGACGCGTTCCAAATAAGTAAATTCATGAGAAAATAAAATTCGGATTTCAATTATAATCTCATCCTGTTTGCAGAGTGAGAGGATATTTGAAAAAGAAAAACCTTGGTGGTCGCCAAGTGGCGAAAGATGGAAAGGAAGGCGGGGCGGAAAATCGGAAACCTCACGATTAAACTCTCCATTCCAATGCGGGAAGAAACTTGAAATCGAGCGTAAAATAAAACAATAGTAGTCTATAATTTAAAAAGGTAAAAACTTGCGGAATCCGGAAAATCTTCCGGTAAACCCTCAAAGATTCGATGCCGAAAAGATTGCTGAGGTTCACGAAGCGGGGGTGAATGGTGAAATATTGCTTAACGACTTGTCCAGTCTAAGAAGCCTTCGGGTCTTAAGGAAAGAAGGGAAAAAGGAAAAAAAATGATGGCCCAGTCAAGACAAAAATAAATTTCAGTCTAAGACAATACGCAGGTGTCGGCGAGAAGATGCAATGATAAATGGCTTTCTCTCTTTCGGAGTCTTTGAAAAATCGTACAGAGGGCGGTACCCAATCGTTAAGGACTCGATGGATTTTTGAGGACGCAAAACATTTCCATTAAGGATATAGTATCGATCATTGAATTTTACAACTCAGCTGCTCCATACATAAAATTAAGAAAAATCAAAGTCTAGGCTTTTGCCTTTCTCAGAGGGAATTTTAGAGTCAGAATCCTCTCTTAAATCAAATTAATTACTAAACCCTATCAATCTTGCACAATAGTTTCCTCTCCCTAATTAATAAAGTCTTTTAAAATGAATACATATCTTGGATCATAAATACTTGAAAGATAAACATATTTTCGAATACTCTGAAAAGCACTCCGCCCTTTTAAGTAAACGATTGACGCAGCCCAGAATAAATTAGTGAATTTACATATCCCATTTGAGATTGAAAATAAATGAGACGTATATTTCCAAATCATTTTATAAACACGTTTATCGGAGAAATTCGGCAGCACATCGACAAGATGAAAAAGAGACTCTTACGAATTCTTTCCAGTTTGGGAATACGATATCACTTAACAGATAAATGCCCAACAAGTTGGATCAATCGGTCCCTTTTGCGATGACAACTTTATTTCTTTCGAGCAGGAAAAAAATTAGACTCGATAAGAGACATTTCTTTGATGGGGATATTGAATCGATGAAGTGCTACCGACAAAAATTCTCGTTATCTCCTTAAGTCTCATATTCCCCCTTTTTTCCTTCACTTCATCTTCTGCTGATATCAATCCAGACTATTTTGGAATATCAAGAATATCAAGATGATCTGGGAATGATAGAATATATGGGAATATTTAGTGAGTATACCAGGAATATCGGAGTGGTCGATCCCTCGTTTCTCACTGGCCCCTCGAGATTTTTCAAAATCTTCGAATGGTCCAATCCGAGTCTGTTCTAACTGCGAAATTGGGCTCGTTTAGCTCTGATAAGAAAAGATCATAAAGTCGTTCTGTGTAATGAGAATACAACCTCTGGTTGGCCAGTTTCACAAAAAACCGGGTGCCTCTTCCATTAAAACTTGCAAACGATCAGCCCCCCTCTTCGAGTCTAATGAGATACCGAGACGTTAATGGGGCCTTTAATTGGGTTGTTAATTTTGGGAGATGAATTCATAGGTTAAAAATGCAAGAACCTAATAGCGCCGAGAGGGTGGAGCGCCATGAATTAAATGAGCTCTTTTGGGACCCTTCACCTTCGAATTCGGCCCCTTCTCTTTCACCATTGCCTAATGTAGACCCGCAGGTCGTGAGAGAATCAGCAGAGCTAAACCATGCATCGTTTTGCAGAAATGCGAACGATTCGGGGATATTTATTTCGTACTGCCTGCTTTCGAATCTGAATTGGGAACGATCCTGATTGCTGGAGCTTCCAGATATTTTTAATTAAAGAAGGTACTCGGGTTTAATTATGCGACCGGCCGCAGCGCCTGCCTATTCATAGGCCCTCGAGATCAAGATCGTAATTAAAAATCGTCTTGATACGCCCCTCTCTGACACCGGAGCTTGACCAAGGTCAATTAGAATTCAGGGATGATGTTACAATAATAGGATTTGAGATCAAAAGTGAGATTAAAAAAATGAGGAAAATTAAAAGTATTAATACTTCAATGTTTGGATTCAGTTTAAAATTTAAAATATATTAAAGATTTCACAATTTTATGTTACGTAATATATGGACGACTCCTTAGGGATGAAAAATTTTAAATTGGATCTTACCAACTGAATAAATTATTTCTGAAAAAGATGTATTTAAAATATTCTCGTTTTTTAAGCTTTCTCATATCTTTTTTTAATCCACTTATTTGCTTGTAAAGGAGGATGAACGCCTCCTCTTTTTTAAAGACTGCCAACGTCATCTTCAGCCCTCCAAACCTCCCTATAGTATCTCACATTCTCCACTCCCTTCTTCCTCCACGCTCTGGAACTATAAAATTTCAATTACACCACGCAGTTTTCCATGGGTTGGGCCGAAAAATCGATCTTAAAAGGTCCATTGGAGAAAAAGGAATCGATAAAAAAATCCTCCAATGGAGAATAATGTAGAATAATACGCGATTTGTAGCGAAACCGACATCGCTCAAAGCCCTCATTGTTCTGGATTGTGATCAAAATTGGTTTAGTGCCCTTTTTCTGTTTCGTCTTGGCCACTTTTAGTGCCTGTTGCCGACAAAGATTATTTTGATCAAGTGCGACAAAACGGTCCATTGTCCAACTCTCGGCGGTTGAATTTTAATAGAAATTAATCTCTTCGCAGTTTCTCTAAAGAGAAGAAGGAACATTGAAACTTCTGATAACCTTCTCCGCAGTTTCTTTAGTCCATAAAGGCAGTCGTTGTGGTCACGATACGGATGCGATAATCCTCAGAATTTCTGCAAGTCCGAAGAAACATTTCCGCAACGCGGTTGTTCCAGAAAATTTAACCCTAAGCATTTTGTAATTAATACGTTAGTCTCGGTGGGAACCGGAGATTGTGGTTGCGCTCAATCTGACCGCTTAACCCGAACTCCGACTGTACCATTATCATGCTTGAAAGATTCTTCTCCCATTCATCTTTTATTTATTATACGCTGGTACCCGCAAAATTTCATTTTTCAAATTCTTTCATTTTTCCCATATTTATCGGTGATTTTTCATTTTTCCTCTCCATTCAATCATTCAAATCTATCTATCTATCTATCTATCTATCTATCTATCTATCTATAGTGCCGATTCGTTTACTAATTCACTTTAGTAAGCATTTTTACTATCAATTAGTTAAAAACTACTAATTCACAGTATAAAAATACTAATTCATTTAGTAAGGGTGATTAATTGATTTAGTCACCCTTATTTAATGAATTAGTATTTTTTTACTGTGAATTAGTAGTTTTTAACTAATTGATAGTAAAAATGCTTACTAAAGTGAATTAGTAAACGAATCGGCACTATTTCATTAGTAACTTCTTAATAATTCAGATTTAGAGAGTATAAAAATTCAAAATGTCAATAAAAAAATTCTAGAATGTGAGCTTAACCTTATCTTTTATATTCTATATCGGAAAAGTAAAAATATTTTAAACTGATTTGTTTATTGTGGGTCGTTCCAAATCTACGAATTTTTTAGTAACCCTGGCGAAAAGAGTTTCAAACCGAATGAATCTGAGATTTCAATCCGAATCCATCCGAGGGTGATATCCGAAAAAAGTTTTTAAACCGAATGAATCCGAAGTTTCAATCCAAACAAATCTGAGACTCATCCATAGAAACTTTTTAAATCGAATTAATTGGCTCGGATTCATTCAGATTTGATTTCTCTTTTTTCTACTGATACTCTCGGAATGAAACTGATTCGCTCTGATACATTTTCGGGAAGTAGGTGTATTTATTTTTAAAAATAAATTATTTGTTTAATTTTTTTGCAATCTTTATGATGTGCCCTTAAAGGAAAAGTGTTCAGTAGTGAACATGATTTTTACCAGATTTTTTTATTGATAATTGAGCGTTTTAACGTGCCTTGGGTCGAAAACGACCTACGATAAACAAATAATAATTGTAATGAAACTTTTTTTTTCAACAAATAATATTTTATTTCTTTAATTAAAAGCGTTGAGTGATTAAGAAACAAATCGCGTGCGTATTTTTGCTAGTCATTTATATAATTTAGATTAATGGACAAAATTTAAGAAGAACAACTTATACCTGAACTTTTTCTAAAAATCATGCACAATCTGAGTCGATTCTCTAATCCTACAAATTTTTATCCAATTATATTCCGTATCGAATCCTATCAATTTCTACCCAATGCCACCAATCAAACCAGATGAATAAATGCATACATCGAAACTAAAATTGCGTGATCAAAGTTAGCTTTCTCTCGGAGTTTGAGTTAGCTTCATTCGAAAATTTTCTCATCAATTTTTTTAATCAACTATGATTCGTGAGAATTGCTCGAGGGTTCGCAAATATGGGTATAGATATAATAAGTAGTAACGATGGTTCGAGAGTGTGGCTGAAATTTCGCTACTGTGGAGCTTCCCTAATTCCTCTCCTATATACTAGATGGGCCTCCGATCGGTCGAAATTGCAGCATAACTACCAACTTGGCCTTAATCACCGAACCAAATTCCGCACGCGCTCACAAAAAACGAATCAGCATTCAAGACGTGATTTTAATGACTCTCGGCTCTATCATAATATCAAAAGTATAACGAACGCTTCGCACATAATCGCCCAGACACATCTGCGACGCTCATAATTAATTCGGAAATTCCTTAGATCACACGTGACATGTTTAAAGTATTGCTTGTTAGGGTCAGATATAACAAAATATATAATTAGAACCCGACTCATCGTTTTGAAATAATTATACAAAAAAGGGGGCTAAAATGTACAAAATGTTGATGTAACTTTTATGAGGGAGATAAAAAAATCCATCGAGTACAGAAATAATTCTGGGTCAAAGAAAAATGATTCGATAAACTTTCATTCGGAAATTCAGTCTCTCTGTGTAAATTTGTCGATTTTTTTGCATTGGTTCATCAAGTTGATGATGAACACTTTTTAAATGCCATTAATCTGGTGATTCTAAGAGAAGATTATTCCACCTCCTTTACTTTTTATAAGCCGAATATCGCAGCATAATTGCCGCTCAGAGGCTCGAGGTGCTTAGATCTAACGTTGCCATACGAAAATTCTCATTTAATGACTGATCGCTTTAGAGCCTTTAGCGTCACTCGCAACCCGCTATTAAATGCAAGAATCACGCTTTTCGCAGAGAAAAAGGAGAACAAAATCGGAAAATAATCCTCCTTTCTTGGTTAAACGACTTCTAATGACTTATATACTAATTTCTTCCTTGCAACAAAACCTCCCTCGATATCCTTCCTTTATATTCTTACATCTTCATCACTGAAATAGAATTAATTAACTAAAAATAAATTTGCAGAACACTGTTGAAGTCTGATTAATGTCCTGTGTATAAAATTTACGCAGAGAAAAATATTTTCTTCGTTTAAGAGGATTCTTCTTATTCTGATGAAATGTTTTCTCTACAATATGATACATAAAGTTTTCCTCTTAATTTTAGAGGATTATTCTCTTTTAGAAAGGATTTCTCTCAAATAAAGAGGAATCCTCTTTAAAGTAGAGGAAAATAATCTAATTGATAGAGGAATATGCTCATTTTTGAGAGGATTCCGTAAAAGGAATTTTCCTCTTAAAAACGAAGAAAATATTTTTCTCGGTGTATAACGACCTTCAGCAAAAGTTCTTATCTTTTATCTGAAAACATTCAAAGCTTTGATCGGTTGATCATGATTCTGTTGAGACTTATCAATCCTATCAGGCATCCGACCAAAAAACGTGATTTCGTCAAGGTTTTTAAGAAAGCACAACAATTTTATTCAAACTAATTCCTGACTTCAAAACATGCAAAAAACAAGTGGTACATAATATTTCTTTATGCAAATATTTTTGTTGCTGGGATGACACTATAATTCCTATTTGAGAAACGGTGTTTTATGGTTTGCGCTTGATTTAAAGAAGATATCAATTTATAGAGTGGCGCAGATTTGAATGCAAGGAACTGGGGTTTGTGAGAGATTAATCCAATAATAATTATTAATCCAATAATAATTATAATACTTCTCAATTCAAGGTGTCTGCAACGAAATTGAGAACCAACCTTTTTTGGTATTTATTAAGGTGTTAGGCCCCTAAGCGGTTAAGTAATCCGTCACGAAAAGTTTGGTTGCGACTACTTTTTATATTGTAATACTCGCTTTATCATTGTGCAAGAATATCACATATGTGATGGCTACAAATGTTCTTTATTGACCTTCAAATTCAACTTCTCCATATACGGTTCGAAATTAGTAGGATAATAAATGTTGCAAACAGTATAAAAAGATTATTTGGCAATGAGGAAAAAATTTATCTCGTATTCAGACCTATTCTCATTAATCTCCAAGCTTTTATCGATCTTTTTACCAAAAAAAAAAAAAAAAAAAAAAAACTGGTCCTTTTCGTGACTCAACTACACTGTGTAAAAATAATTTAACATTGTTTTATTTTTGTCTGAAGACTGAAGAAAGATAAATACTTTTCGTTTAAGGTTTTTATGAAACGCGTGTAAAGTAAAATAAGTTTATTTTTCTGCTTGACATTTTTTTATCCACGATCTTGAACTATGATTTATATTGTAGGCAACACGTGACTTATGTTACGCCATTCCAATACCTGAAGAAACAATTCTTATCTAAAATCAATAGCTTCCTTATTGACCATTTTATCAACCTGCAGGTCTTTCACTTTACACTTTGATAAAAATGTCAATGTCGAGATGATAAAAGTCTAGACGGTGGCGTATTCATTTTATAAAAGTCACTCAAACTTAACAATTATCAGATGGCTCTGTTTAATGTTGATTAAGAATCGATAGTAATTGACAAACATTTTAGGACATTTTTTAATCCACCACTACTGAGCCAATTGAATAATTGATAATTAAAAAAAGAGATGGGCAAAAACGAGGATCGTATTATTGTTTTGATACATTGTTCCTCGACGACCTTGAATTGTTTTGAGAAGAATTTTTTCAATTTACGCATCAGTGCCATTGAGGTTAATACACAATGCGCTGCGCCCATTAATGGCATCTGGTTATGGTTTTATTGTTATTTTTATTTTCTGTCGCCACCATTGTTACGTACTCATGTCGATGAACGGCTGGTAAATAGTGGCAGTAAATCGCGTTCCGGTTGATGATTGGTATAGCGTTGGTAGGTGACGCTTCGAGTGTGCCCTCCAAACGCCCTCCGAAGCATTCAACGCGCTCATTAACTTCCGGTGTGAAGCGCTCGGATGCACCTTGACTTCGGCTTAAACTTAAAATCAGAGTAGAGACCATTCTCTCATCTCCACCTTCATTTTCTTCTCGCTCACCGAACAAAGAAGTCAGACCAGTGCATTGTATACACAAAACAGGTTCATAGCCTCCTCTGAAATGATGACGAATCTCATAAAAAAAGAATAAAAGTGCCGTGAATGAAAGACTCCATGCTGATGAAAATAATCAAAATATTTCTTTATAAAGAAGAATTTAAATTAGAACATTGCGGTTGTTGAAAAGAAATGTGAGGATAAAAATCTGATATGTACATGATTTCGATTATATTGTATTTGATTTCAGTAAATAAGAAATAAAATTACAAAGTTAGCTTAAAATGAGGGGTATCATATATCCAAGTAGATCAAGGTGAATGCTATCAGCTGTGACGATTATTTTGCTTCTATTTAATAATAAATTTGTGTGTTTCCACTTATGAACTTTAAATCGTTTAAAAGTTTTTGTGCTGAAGTATGCTGAGTTTTAAAATTCTAATTTGTCATTACAGTCTCATGTCACGTCACTTGCAGATAAGTTTTTATCAGTTCTTAGTTTTTAGGAAATCATTTTCGATAGTAAACTTCTTTTGAAATGAATTCGTGCTCATTAATACGAAACTTTATCGTTCAAGGCTATAAATTAGTAATGGCTATCACCGCAAACTGAATAAGATTTTATAGCATACAGAAGGTTATCTGAAGATTATCGGGAATTCATGCCTTTTCTAGATCCTGAAGAAGCACCTCTTTTAATGTGTATTGGATTTTTTGGTACTAAAACACATTTTCCTTCAACGAGTGAATTATTGCTCTCTTAACTTTTATCACTGGCATATAATAGAAGAAAGATTAATCCCTTTGAGAAAAATGTGGTATAGAATAAATCAAAAAAGGATATTTAAAGACCTAAAATTTAATTAATAGAGGAATAGAGAAGTTGAGAATCAAAATCTTAAAATTTACAACTATATGCGTATTTCGCGCAGAGATAAAGAGAGTTTAATTGACCAAGGAAGGCCAGCTGCTGAAACCAAGTGGAAAGTACTTCGTTACTACGTAGCTTCGCATAAATGCCTAATTATTTAATGCTTATCTACCTTTCGCACCAAAATAGCTGACGCCCCTTATCGTCTGGAAGCTCTTTTTATCGAAGATACCAGCGATCGGGACATTTACTGTCGCAGAGGGCCATCTCAGGCATAATTAGCTAATTGTAAAGATTCCCAATATAAACGCAGAAATGCGCAGCATACTTTTCAGACTTTCGAAAACAGACTGGAAGGACAACCACTTTTCTTCCAAGTTTAAACACATTTTACAGCCTCTTAAAACTCAATGCTTAATTGGAATGGACTTTCATTGACATTCATTGCTTTCCTGAAAATTTAGATTTCTAAAGACCGCCGAATAATTTATTACTTGGAAAGTAATTTTAGATTATTTTAAAAGTTATCTACGACAGCAATAATTCCTCTTCCTATTCAATTCACATGAAAATGAATTTTTGAATTTTACATCAGCCTTTAATTTCGACAAATAATTCTTTGGCGTGAATTTTTTTTATCAGGCACACGCGATTGCGTGGCGGCGCACCGCTCAAAGGTCAGTTACAAGGAAGATAAAGATAAACCCAATTCTCTTTGCTCCTGAAACTTACCGACCTTAACCCCCTTGTATGTGTTCGTTCTTCTTATTTAAGTTTAAGCCCCCTATCGATTTTTTTTACGAGACGAATCATCGACCTTAGGTGGTTTATCGAGTCTCTCGTGTTCCCTCTAACTCGCCGTAAAAGTGGCTGCGTGTGTCACTATCTGTGATCTCTGACCCATGCGCTTCTTATTTCTTCCCAGTGTTTGAAAAACATGCTTAACGGCCGAACGTTATCGCTTGTGTGCAGGGGGCATCGAGGCTATCCAACAGACGGGGTTACCACTCGATCCGAGACGAACTCACGCCATTTCCCAACCCGTGGAGGCAGTACAGTCGATAGCGAAAATCCTTTACTGTGAAAATCATTTACTGGAAAATCCGTACTTTGTGGTTCCTTTTAATCACTACAAATTAATTTTAACTAGCTGTGAAGTTGTATCAACTTTTGTGATCATTCAATGAGCACTTTGCTTCCTCATAGGGAAAGCATTAATTAGTTAATCAAATGTATTAATATTAGGTCACCTGATTCGTGTCAATACAAAAAAAGTTGATTTTCCTTACATCAGCTTTAAATTTGTATTAATTGAGAAATTATAGTTGAAAAATTAATTTTCGAAAAATACAATTAACCATAACTTTCTTATTTCTCAATGAAAAGCATTAATCATATTCAATCGATTCATCTCGACACAAAGATGAGGAAGCAAAATTCATTTATTATGAAATTGTCATTCCTTGGAATCCTTGGAAAGTACTATAATATATTAAGTTGAAATTTCAGACGTCTAGTCTGATGATTTTTTATTTTTACATTCATTGGAATAAAAATATTTTAAAAAATGTTTCCAAAACCCATAATTTTTATTTATTTACTGACAGAAATTTACCCAGCGTTTTCCAGGATTTTAAGAGATATTTTAAAGGAATTTTAAAGAGACTTTAAACGATTGCAAAAAATTTTAAATGATTTTCAGGACTTTTTCAGGATTTCAAGGATTTTTTTTTAATTGGGATTTCCAGAAATATTGCGGATCTTATGAAATTTTGTGTGATTTTCAGAAATTGAAGGGACTTTACCAGCTTTTATAGGATTTCGAAGAAGTTTAATGGGATTTTATAAAATTTTAAAGGTTTTCATAAAATTTTACACCATTTTGGGGATTTTATAAAGACATAATTTTACGATATTTCGTGGGATTTTAAGTAATTTTAAGGGATTTAATAATGTTTTATTGGACAATAAGTAATTTTAAGGACTTTTAAGAGTTTTCAAGGGATTTCACAAGATTTCAAGATATTTCAAGAGATTTTAATGAACTCCATGAAATTTTGAAATATTTCAAACTATTTTAAGACATTTACAGATGATTTTAAAGATTTTAAAGAATTTCAAGTAATTTAAAAATATTTTAAACGATTTCATTTGATTTCGTCTAAATTAGAATCATTCTTTGAAATTTTTTTAAATTACTTAAAATATCTCGAAATCTCTTGAAAATCCCTGCACTCCCTTGAATTCTTTTGAAATCAATTGAAATTCCTTACACTCACTTGTCATCTCTTGAAATCCCTTGAAATTCCTTAAAGTCACCTAAAATCTGATGAAATCCCTTAAAATAATGTCTTTTGAAATCTTGTGGAATCTATAAAAATCTCTGTAATATTTTCTTAATAATTCTCCAAACTGTTTTAAAAATACCTTAAAATCTTGTAAAAACTCTTAAATATCATTAAACTGTTTTGAACTTTTTTACAAAAACCTTTTGAAGTTGCTTATAAAATCTCTTGAAATCCCTTAAAATTCTCTGCACTTTCTTAAAATTAAATGAAATTCCTTAAAATCACTTAAAATCTCTATGTAATCCCTTGAAATTCCTTTATCACTTAAAATCTCTTAAAATCCGGAGCAGCTGCGGATAAATTTCTGCTAGTAAATAAATAAAAATAAAAAATGTTTTTTGGAACTCTTTTTGATATTTTTAATATAATAAAATAATAAATATAAAAAATAAAAAAATAAAATAAAATAAAAATTCCGTCAGACTAGACGTCTGAAACTTCACTCTAATCTATAATTTACATAATTTAGGATTTATTTGTGGTTAAAAACAATACTTTTGGCCGAGGGGTAGCCAACTCGACCAAGCAGGTGTATCTCAGGAGATTTCAGATATTTCAGGAGATTTCAGATATTTCAGGAGAATTTAGGAGATTTCATGATATTTCTGACTTCATGATATTTCAGGATATTTCAATGACTTCAGAAGATTTCACTGACATCAAGAGATTTCAAGAAAATTCAAATGAATTCACGTGACTTTACTAACTTCAGAAGACTTCACTGACTTCAGGAGATATCAAAAAAATTCAAATGAATTCATGATATTTCAGGATATTTCAATGACTTCAGAAGATTTCAAGAAAATTCAAATGAATTCACGAGACTTCAAATGAATTCACGTGACCAAGTGAATTCAGGTGACTTCAAGTGACTTCACTGATTTCATAAGATTTCACTGACTTCAGGTGATTTCAAGAAAATTCAAATGAATTCACGTGACTTCAGGTGACTTCAAGTGACTTCAAGTGACTTCAAATGACCAGATATTTCAGGAGATTTCAGATATTTCAGAAGATTTCAGATATATCAGGAAACTTCAGGAAATTTCAGAGCAAGTGTACACCTGATTTCACGAGTTCTCAACCCCGCGCTTTTGGCAAAAGATTTATTTTTTCCGACCATTGTGAGGAGGGACAAAAACTAGGGGAAAAAAGTGTAACGTAATTTACGAAAGGGAAAATTCCTGGAGACTCGATAAGTCCGCAAGGGGCGAAACAACCATTCAGAAAGCAGAGAGGGCACACACGGCTAGGCTAGCATGACAATTAAAAAATTGAGAGTATCAAAAGAATGAAGGAGCGCCAACGAGTGGCGAAGCGAGTCGGACAGTGTAATCTCAATGGTCGTCAGACCGACTACGACTACGACTGGTTCAAGTTGGTTGGGGCTGGCCGGCTGGTTTGGCCCACTGGAGCGGACACCCGGAGGAAGCACGCCCGCCGGAACGTGGCACGCTTTGTAGTTCCTACACCAGTATTCACGGATACCGCATAGGATCACGGATATGGACTGATAGAGAAGGAAAAGGTGAAAAACGATAAAAATAAAGGGGGAGAGTTGGAGGGAGTACAAAAGTACCAAGCTAAAGGGAACTGCGCACCACTAGCCGGAACCGTTCATGAATCCATGGTGCAGTCATCGCGACCATCTTTTGCATCTATCACATCTGCATACTAAATCTCCAAAGGCAAATTTACCGAAATTAGCTTTAAACTTTGATTCTCCTCATTTTTAAAATACTAGAACAAAAAACGCGCTCTTCTTCCCAAGGAGTAGTATGAGGAGACATATCAAAGTCATTAAAAATGTCTGACGTTTTTTGAATAATTCGTGCAGTCGTCAAGTAGAATAATTTCACTTAGAAACGTCAAAAGAAAAATTTGAAATATGTGACATTCCGCTGAAGTAATTTTAAGTGAAATTATTTTACTTCGGAACTGCACGAATTATTCCGAAAACCCTAGGGTGACCAGACGTCCTCCTTTTGGAGGACATGTCCTCCTTTTCGCTTGCTTGTCCTCCTGTCCTCCTAAACTGTGTAAAACCCACAAAATGTCCTCCTTTTTGATGAAAAGACAAAATTTACATTTTTTTTCATAAAATATTCTCTACGATCGCGTTGAATTTTACCGTCAAAGTTATTGCGCACCATTGGAAATTCTGGAAAATATTCTGTCAATAAATAACTGAATATATGATATATATTTATTATTATATCTATTTAATTGTTTGTGTCGGCAAATAAAATTTAAAAGAATATTAATTATTAATTAATTATTATTTCATAAAAAATATTACTCCAAACTTTTTTTTAATTTTTTTCTTATTATAGGGGAGGAAGGGTTGACGAGGTGTTGTCCTCCTTTTTCCACTTGGGCATCTGGTCACCGTAAAAAACCCACGATTAATCCAAGTCGGATTCCCAGCCTTAGATATGTCTCCTTATACTACTTCATGCTTCTTCCTCTTCTCTGATAAATAACTATAACTCTTTCTCGCTCTGCATACTTTATTGTTTTACCTCTCTGATTTTTTTTGATAAGTTGAACTAGCTAGCCTAGCATAGTTCCGGATGGCAAAGTTCACCGGGCGATACGCGTCACAGTGGCGCACCCACGATCTTTCGAACTTGCAATTATGAGAGGACGACTCGAGAAATAACTTTGCCGCACGTCGAACAATTAACCCCACTTTAGGGTGCAACGTATGTGGAACCGCGGTCAAACTCGTGAGTCCAGACCGATGGAGTTAAATCGTAAGGCACGACTCATGAAACAAAAAAATTAACGAAAGAAAAAGTAATAAGAGAAAATGAGTCAAGTATGCGAAATTTAAAGTAGCGATGATATCATGAAGGACTTTTATATTCACTCATTTTAATTTGAAGGTAGCCGCTAGTTAATTTTTTTATAACATCTACAGACCAAAAAAGTCAGGCAAACGATATAGAATCCTATTTGAGCCTAAATAAAATTTTTATCCGTAAAATTTGATGATTTTTTATGCTCTTGAAAATCTTTAAATTATGGGAAGAAAAATGGAGTATTATGCAAATTTCTGCTTCAAAAATCTGAATTATGCGAAATTGTGCGATGAAGAAATCAGAACTATATTTAATTTAATTATTCAATACTGGCATAAATATTAGGATACATTTTATAATATATAATATTATTATATTTTATAATATATGATTATTAAAATATTAATAATATTAATAAAAATGTTAATAATATTAGGGAACGTACCCATACTACGTGACCCGTTTTTTATCATTTTTTACCCCCTTCCCCCCTTGGTGACCATCCGTAGTCTATGCCAAGACCCCCCTCCCTCTACTTGTCACGTGGTAATTCATAAATATGGTTTTAAATTATTTTTTGCAATTATAAATTATAAAAATATCCCTAGAGGATATTGATATCCCTAGAGGATATTGACTACGTGACGAAGACTTAAGCCCCCTCCCCCCTGTGACCAAGTGTGGTATTTTGAAGACCCCCCCAAAAAAAACTGGTCACGTAGTATGGATACGTTCCCTTACGTCAAATCTCAATGTTTTATAAAAATATCAAAAACTTTTAGAAATAATGAACATTTTTTAAATTTCTGGAGCCTATTTTAAAGATAACTTTCTATAGAATCTGGCACTTTTTACTTTATATTGTGCGGGACTTAAAGTTGGTGTGAAAAAGTTGGAAATATTTGAATATTTTTTCCTACTGAGAAAAATATTTTTAAAAAATATAAAAAATCATTAATCACGATGTTTCTGAAAAATTATATTAAAATTTACATTCATTTCATTTTTATTATTATTTTCCTACTGATCAGGTAATATTGAACTTATTACGTATTTCAAATCCAAATTTGAGCCCTTGTATAATGCAGAGAAATAATTGTACGATTTTTTAAGGGGGTATTCTACTTCGGAACTTTCAAAAAATTGATTTTTTTTACATTTTTCGAAAGTATATGTATTTAAGAATATCATACTAAAATTTCAAGACGATTCGAGTAGTCTAATTGTACTTTTCCATCCTTCGAACTTATCAACCTCTGAGCCAAACATTGAGATTTAACGTTCTTTGCAATTTGAAAAAATTGACAAAGTAACTTCTTCCTGGGCTCATTTTGATAAATTTTAATTTACTTACAAGAAAAAATGTGTTATTAAATTTAAAAAAACTTAAACGATCATCGAAAAACAGGCGAACTCAAACTTCTGTTTGGTAGTGTAATAAATAAATAAATTATTATAAAATGTATTAAGATTTTTTAATTTTTTCAATTAAAAACAAACCATGGCAAAAATCGAAATTTTTCAAAATTATGTCTTTTTATGCGATGAATAATCTTCTTTATTTAACTTAGAAACTTCATAAATCTCAAAGATTTCGAGTGATATTCAATTCTGAGAAATTATGCAATTATGCGTTTTGCATAAAATAGGGATCTCTAATGATTGACAAAAGGTCTAGTGATCCAAAGAAGAAATGCGAAGAAATCAAAAGTGGAAAGTTTTCGCTTGAAATAAATATCAGGCGAGTAGAGAGGAGAATTTCATTTATCAATGATAAATTTTTTCTAATTTATCAGGAAAGTCTCCCCTTTAGTATTTGTTTAACTCGATCGAGTAGTCGCAAGCGACATACATGAGTTTATCAATGCTGCTGATAATTCTGAACTCGTGCTCCTTTCCACGCAAGCCCAGGGAACGATCGCAAAATAATCAAAACCCCACACGAAGTCATGTACTCGATTTATCTTACGACACGTAAACACTTATTAAGCGCGCATGGCCATTAAACAATAACGGGCCAGGGAAGCAGCAAAGTCACGTTATCGGTCCACTTTAATCGAAGGATAAAGAGTCGCCTGATGTGCGAACTGCTGGTTAAAGTGTCCAATCCGAGCCGGTAATATTCCTTCCCCGGATTATCGAACCGGATATCGGATCGTTTTCGATCGTTACATTATTCCAGATCGACACAAATGATTACGATGTCACGCTTGGAATTGAGAAAATCCTCAAGAATCCGGGAACTTATCTCGATTCTAAGCGTTGCAGAAATTATTACGCTGAATAAGGAGAATAGATAACACTTTTTTTTTCAAGAATTCATGATCCGCAATTCAATTGTCGCAGTAGTTGAATGAATTTTAAATCTATAATTCAAATCTAGAGAATTATTGCGATTCGAAATCGAGTTCTAGAGTGCAGAAAATACTTCAGCGATCGTTTCATACAAATGTTAAGGAGGCCGTTATAGTGCAAGTAATTCCTCTTCCGCTTAAAACACCTTACGTCACGTCGTGTGACAAGTGCAAGTCTATCCTGAATACAAATCTTTGAGGGAACCAGTGACCGGAAATAGCCAGTGTCGGTGAGAAGGGAAGACGAGGCCACCTGTTTGTCGATACAGAAATCAAAAGCGGATGTCTGGCGCGTCCTGAAAAGTAACGTTCCATGACGGAGATCGGCTCAGAAATTATAAGATTCAAATTAACCATTTTCTTGTCCACCCTTTAAAATTTTAAATAATTCCCCATGCGTAATTTTAAACAACCGTTGTGCCAGCCCGAATCAAAATTGAAGCCCTACTTAAGACCTCTAATTGTAGGACTTAATAGACCTTAGGAGGACCTGTAGAGGGTTTAATTTCTATTAAAATTAGGCCCTCTTTAAGTCCTCCAAAGTGGCACATAAATCCATTTTAGCAACTAGCAGGACTTAAAGAGGGCTTAATTTAGACCCTCTTTCAGACCTCCTATGTCCTCTTTGTAGACCCTACTGTAGCCCTGTAAATCCTATAGGACAAGAAATGACGTCATATATGACAAGATAACCGTTATCCCAGAAGAAACACAGGGATACTAAAAATATACGGCCAAAATTTAAAATATAAATAAATAAAAAAATATGATCGTTTTTTTTTGCAATTTTTAGAAGTAAAATTATTCAGAAATCGGGTGATTAATTTTCGCAATTTTTATCTGTTTATTTGTTATAATAATTGGTGTTTGTTATTAAATCTTAATTTCAGAAATTATTGTAACGAAACAATGTTGTTTTGATAATGATAAACACCAATTGTTGTAACAAATAAACAGATAAAAATTGCGAAAATTAATCACCCGATTTCTGAACCATTTATTTATATTATTGTGAATTATATTTATAATAATAATAATAATAGAATAATTATAGCTTAATATTGATACTAACTAAATCAATTTCTGATTTAATATATTTAATCTTGTTTAAAAAAATGTGTAATTAGGCTAAAATTTTCAGAACTTGATGTATATATATATATATTTCACCTTTTTAACTCTGCCTAATTATTGTTAACTATTTTCACTCTGCAGTGACTAATTAAGTAAATTAGAAAAATAAAATAAATATGTAATTAAGTTATATACGAAAATAGTAGGGATAGGTCCTAGGAGGACTAAAGAGAGCCTACAGAGTTATCTAGGTCTTAAAGAGGTCTTCTTTAAATATATAAAATACATTGGGAATATGGAGGTCTTAAAGAGGTCTTAAAAATATGCTAAAGTAGGTCCTATGGGGTTCAAAAGAGGACATAGAGGATTAAGCAGGTCTAAAGTAGGTTCTATTAGAACTATGCAGGGCTTAAAGAGGGTTTAAATTTTGACTCGGGAGTTCTTTGCCACGCAACGATCGATATGAATTTTTTTATACCTTTAAGAGATTATTTTTGTACTTTTTCCGAGTTGGTATTAAATGGTCTGACAGTAGCAATAAATATAGCATTAAATCGAGCGTGACTTCGTGCAAAAAAAGGAAGAAAAAACATAACAGCTCGTGCCATTTAGCAATAGCGTTTGAATCGTATCGGCAAAACCAACAACAGCGGTTTGACTCATCTTCGTGACCAAGTGACTATCGGAACCGCAGTCACGCTCTGGCAAGGCCGCCCCTTTTAACTTTTAATGTTTCCGGCTGCAGGAAACCTCGGCCTGATGAGTTTTAGGGGTTAGACACTACGAGCATCCCCTTCCTTATCGTTATGCTCATTGCTTTTCCGGATCACGTGCGTTATTGTAGTACACAGGTGGTCACGTTCCACCTTATTGTACCTTAAATAATCTGGCCTCTATATTGATTGAATTCCAAAAAATAGAGAAGGTGCACAAATGAAAAAAGTCCAGGGATATAATTACACTATTAAACTCACTTATCTAGAGTTTAAAAATCTTCGCAATCAAGATTTTTGTTTTCCACTTTGGGTGCATCGCTCTTAATTTCGCAGACTTTTGTCCCCTCCGCATTACGGATGATTTATGAGATCGTGAATCGAAGCGCGTTGATTATTCCTCCAGGCAGAAGAATTCATTCTTTAATTGCTTAATTCTGGATCGTCTGGCTTAATTGGTGGATCGTTATTCACCCTCTAAAAATCCTGGTCCTCCTCAGCAGAGCGGCTTTTAATTCGCATATTAGCGACTCCTACCAACGAATATAATTACTTTCCGACGTTACTGAGTCATTAATATTCTTATTGGCGACTGTGGGGCCTCCGTAATTTCCAGCCAATCGACAGTGTACTTCGAACTTTGAATCGATCTATCAAGTCTCGCTTGACAGCCGGGTGCGAAACTCTTGATTGGATACATTTTTCAATACAATCAACTTCTTGCGCCGGGGTCTTTTACATACAGAACATCATTTCCAATCGATCGCGCTCGAGCCTTGCGAATCAAGACTTCGATCCAAGCCTTTAAACTCACACGTTCAGATTAGTTGCTGATAGATAGAAAGCTATTAAGATGTGCTCTTATTTAATAAGATTTTTGACATTTGAAAAATTAGGTCATTAATGCTTTTTATTTCGAGGATACTTTAGTTATAGATTTGTCGAAATTGCTTTTATTTGAGAAGATTCAATTCCAGTGATACAAGTGTAGAGAGCGAAGAATAATAAAGTCATATTTAAACTTGAATCTGGTGCAAAGTCTAATTTAAAAGGTCGCGACTTACGGTTAAAATATCCTGAAAATCTACGAGTTTTTTTTCATCATCATATATTATTTCACAAAAATGAAAATCTTCTTTATTTTTTTATAACCATGAAGCAATATTCCCGTACAGAAATTTTTATGGGATTCTGACGGAGTCATGGAAAGTTTTTCTTAGTTTTAATGTGGTCCTGATCTGGAAAACAGGAAAGGACCCCACAAGGCGCGTCACGCTCTTACTGGTATATGTAAATCTTACTGGAGTAATAATTTTTTTTGGATTCATTATTTGCAATATTTGATTACTTAAATAGTTAATTTTCTGAAAATAAGAATCTTATTTAAAAAAAAGAACTATTAATTATATCGAAATATGTTATTTTAAGGAATTTTTAAAGAATTTCAAAATAATTCAGGAGAGTTTCAAGAGTTGAGAGTATTACAAATATTTCTTAAGTATTTCTAGAGATTTTAAATGATATTAAAGAATTGTAAAAGATTTTCAAAAGTTTTCATGTAATTTTAAAGGGATTTCAAGAAATTTTAAGTGATTCTAGAAAATTTAAAAGGATTTCCAAAGAATTTAAGTATTTTCATGAGCATTCACAAGATTTAAAAAAATTTTAAGACATTGTAAGAAATTTTAAGAGATTTTAGTGAATTTGAAGAGATTTCAAGTGATTTCAGGGAATTTAAGTCGATTTCAAAAGATTTTACAAGATTTCAAAGATATCAAGAGTTCCTCAAGGATTTTAAAAGATTTTAAGTGCTTTTAGGAAATTCAAAGCGATTTCGAGAGATTTACAGTGATTTTACAGAGTTTTTATGGTATTTAAAAAAATTTTTTAATAGTATTAAAAAATTCGAATTATTTTAAATGAATAAAAAAATTTAAGAATTTTCAAGAAAGAACTCTAAAGAATTTAAAGATTTTCAAGAATATTTACAAGATTTTAAAAGTTTCAAGACATCTTAAAGAATTTCAAGATATGTTAGAGAATTTAAAAGGATTTCAAGAGATTTTACAAGATTTCAAAGACATTTTGATTTTCTAAAGGATTTTAAAGAGTTTTTAAGGAATGGCAAAAAAAATATACGAAATAGTTTCAGGATTTTCAATTATTTAAGAATATTTGTAAATATTATAAGGGATTATATTTAATCTATTTAATGATTTATATATTAAAACATTTTTATCGAAACTAGAAATGCCGACCAGGACCTCGTCAAAATCCCATTTTAAAAAGGGGTAAATGGGGCCATTTCTGCACGGGTTGCACTCTCTTCATCTGAATCAGCGGTAAGTATACCACTGATTCAAATCAGCGAATATACGCTGATTAAACCAGTGAATTACTCTGGTGAATCAGTGAATGTCACTTACTCTATCATGTAAATTTCACTGATTCATCAGTGGAACTTTCGCTAATTGGAATTAGTGGTATCCCGTGTAGAAATTTCCCTATATTTCCCCATTTAAAGTAGGGTTCTAGCGTGACCAGGACTAAAAGTTCTAGTCTAGAAAAAACTAATCTGGGCCCTGTCTGGCGCTAGTGGGAAATTTCTTACTTTGATAGTTCTATCTGTATCTAGTGGGGCCCCAACTAGAAAATCCCCATTAACCTTACTTTCGTAATTATAAAGTTCTTGTATTTATAATGTATTTATAATATAATCTTCAATATAAACAATAAACAAATAGAATTTTATGCTTATTTCCAGCGATGTATTTGGGACAATATAGGGAGAAATTTTGAGCGGGGACCTGATTAGGGCCACAGCAGGGCCCTTTCTTTGATAGAGCTGTGGAAGGACGATTCCCACTCTGCCCTTACTAGAACTAGTAATCGGGGCCTAACTGACAAAATCATTATGATCTTACTGGGGCCCCGACTAGTTCTCCCCATCAGGGCCCGACTAAAAAAGGGAAAACTAGTGAGGCCCCCACTAGACCCCTATCGAAATTTCTACACGGGATACTTATCGCTGATTCAGATTTAAAGAGCACTTGGAGTCATGTCTTCATTGTTTTCGACTTCGGTGGTCTTTCCGCATGCATCGTGAGGGTGGGTAGCGTTCCGTTGGTTAGAAATAATACGCCACGGCAGTGTAATGCTCATATCCCAAGACGAGCGGTCAATTATTAACGGGTACGCTAATGTACGGTTGCCGAATAATGTCAAGGATAACCCGTGCATTACAGAAAAGCAGGTGCACATCGTGCATTGGCATTGCGTCTGATTGAAAGAAGCTATAAATCTTTAGAAGTTGATTCACAGTCCGAAGATACTCAGCATGTAGTCAGAAGCATTATTATTTATTAATATACGAAATGCCTCGGTTACTTTCTTTTTCATGATCTAGAACGACATTAAATACTTCCAGCAACTCGAATTTTAATATCTTACAAGTTTTCAATATTTTACTTCAAGGGAATAGTAAATTGGATGTAAGATCCGAGATTATTTCGCGTTTCGCAAAGTATCGTTGAGAAAATGAAGTCCTTACAGCCAGGTTGTAACTTGGTTTTGCAGTCCTTTTTTATTCACCCCACTGGCATCTTTCTTTGGTCAACAGACAACAAAACCAGTCTTCTTTTAGCATCGTCGAATAGCCACGCGTCGACGTAGCGTTCACCCGCCACAGGGGATCCCCGGGCTGACTCTAAATCAAGATTCATGGTGATTGCTCTGAGGAGAAAAAAAAAAAGTAAAAAACAAAAATACAACAGCAGAGGCGCTGTCTATGACGGTCCATCTAACTGGCGTTATAGGCCGCCATATATTTCTCGCGTGGGCATTCCCACGGACTTTAACAACCCTGCGATTTAATTACCCTCAAGGCGGCTATCGCGAAATCGTACTTTGGGCCTTATTTATGAATACTTTAAGTGATAGCATATGTGGCTCTGGGGGAGTTATGTTGAACTTTGCAGCTAATTAATATTTGTCGCCATTACGGCGACAGGACTCGAGGCAGATCTCGATCAAAGCGACAAAAAAGGGACCAAGGTGCATTCGCTGAAGCTACTCTCTTGAAATCCTGCAACAAGACGAGAATGGTAATTAAGGAGTCATCCTCGCGTCGCGCAAGGCTCAACAACGGAGGCTTGGAAAGACCTCTTTTTCCACTCGATCAGCAGCTTCTTTTCTTTCCACTGAAAGCTACGCACGCGACAGCCATTCATGTATCGCAGAAAACCGTAAGGATGGCGCTGAATTGATTCAGACTTCACGTTTTACTTCTTAGAAATTTTTCTTACCGAATTGACATTATCATAGCTTTGTATTGTTGTTTCCGATAAATCATGTCGCCTAGGATGACATTTCTTTGCATTTCGTAACTACTTACGCCTTATTTAATTAGCTAAGGTAGTGAATATAATTTAATAATTATATAGGGTGTTTCGCGACCTCCGAAGACTTAAGTCGACCTCTGAGCAAAAACTAAGTCGAAAACTCCCATAAGAAAATGTTGTAAAATGCGTAGTTTTTAAACTACAGAGCATTTAAGTTGACCAATCAGAAGCACGCTTTAGACCACACACACATTCTCACAATACATCATGGATTCTTGGCGGTCTAAAGCGAGCTTCTGATTGGTCAATTTTAATGCTCTGTAGTTTAAAAACTACGTATTTTACAACATTTTCTTATGGGAGTTTTCGACTTAGATTTTGCTCTAGTATTTGTAGTTTCAATTAATGATAGAGGTCGCGAAACACCCTGTATAATTTAATAATATATATGTAATTTATAAGAAAATAATGATTTCAGGGATGCCAGTCCTTTCCCTTTTATCCCTAATCCCCTTTTTTCTCCTTTCCCCCTTTTTCCCCTCTTTTTCACAAAGTTTAGACTCATGTTTGTAAGAATTATCACATATAGTTTGACTTTCTAGACATTCAAAAACATTGTAACTTTAGAGGCTGATCTAAAAAATGCCGAAAAAACTGTTATGGTTGTGACAACAACAGAAATAGTAAATTAATGTGGTACAATTACAATTATTTATGGTTTCTACAACCTCGATTGTGATTACCACAACCACAATCATATTTGTGGCAATCCCAAATTATTACTTGTACCATATTTGATTATTTCTATGATTGTCACAACCGCACAGAGTTTTTTCGGTGATATCTTAAAGCTACAAAAAATTCTGATTTAATACAAAAAATATTGAAAGGCGTCATAGGTAAAGATCCAACGGACATTGCTATTCAGGAACTTATGATGAGCTTAGAAAAGTTGCGTACTAAAGAAACAGACAAACGAAACAAGGTAGATTAGTTGCGAGAAAAAATCGAGAAAAAGAAATCTGAATTAATTAGGTCCACTATATCAAGTAAAAAAAGAAAACTGTCTGTTGTTCAGAAAATTTCCTAATAATAAAATACAAATTATCATAAAAAATATTGTATTTATTAATGTATTTTCACTCCGCTTAAATATAAAAAAAATCCCCTTTTTTCCCCTAAAATTAAAATACTGAACCGCTGGCATCCCTGTGATTTATTAAAAAACACCTTTCGTTTTGCAAGAATAGACCTACATGCCTAGAATTCCCGTTACCTCAATCTTTTTACCTACATGTATCTACAAAACGCTTTTTTTCCTTTCCCGTTCATAAACAACGGAAAAAAAAGTAATGATTCTAGCCGCGTTAGCAATAAGTCAGAGTAAAAAAAAAGTCCATGCACATTCCCAAGACCTCGCCATAGAATTCTCGCGATGTCGCGATATCGCCCCTTTTCTTTCCCCTGGATCGAATTATCCTTCTTCTCGGTCACGCGAGGGAACGAAAAGACGTCTTCGTACAAAACCCACGGTATCATTTCCGGTTTATAGCTCGAGCAACCTGCTCTCGCGTTATTACTGCGTTATTTATAACGCGAGCGGTTGCGCGAATATATAATGATCACGGACCCTCTCATCTGGGACCGAGCACAAGATTCTTATTCGGCGTCCAAAGGCAAATTTGAATTACGATGATAGTAGCGGCGAATGGGTGGCGCATACATTAACTGTACAGTGTACACACACGACCGAGTGAAAATGATTAATTCGAAAGACACAAGTTAATGCAACCTTGCTACTTACACTTATATCCTTTAGGGCGATACTTACAAGTCTGATTTATAGACTTTATTTTAAATCTTTGACTTTACTCTCTCCAGGCGAAAATTATGCGCAATTAGAACTTCGAAGTAGGCCAGCTTTATTGATTACAATTTACTTAATATTTTCTCATAAGATATGTAAAATGTGATTTTGTCTCGGATTTACGACATTCAATTATTTCTTAATTACCACTTTCGTTTTCTTTCTTATTTTGAATTATTTCTTACTTTGAATTCACCCAAAAGTTTCCCTTTTCCAAGACAAATATTATGCAAAAGATCCAAATGGTAATTTATTCTGCTTTTACGATCTCAATAATAATCGTCCCAACCTTGAATTTTTTACATTATCATAATTGAAAATTGAATATCCAACATTCATTAATGTTATCGAAAATATGCGAGAGCATTATCAAATAAATAATTTTCCTAATTGGACTTTGCAATATATAATGTAAATTTTAATTACGAGTAAAGCGTCAAGAATGTATACGAAGGAAATAAAAGCAAGCTCAGATAGAGAAGTTATGCATTTATAATATGTGAAAAAGGACAGTTGGAGATGGAGTAAGTAAGAATTATATGAATGGCTCGCATCGATATGAGGAATATTTAAAAAATGGAAAGAGAGACTCGTTGGCATCTGAGAGGCGCCGCTCGACTACTTTGGAGTAAAATTATTGCAAACATTACGTTTGCTCTCGTGCTTGGCGTAAACTCTCAGAATCCAAATGTCATCGCACAAATTCTGATAAACTAACACGAATTCTGATATCTCAGCCTCTCCCTTCTATTTTATCTCTAATCTCGCATTCCTCTCTGTTTTTCTCTCGAGATAGGAGAGGCTAGACTTCTGTAAATTCGGATTATGTGCGAGTATATTCTACTCGAAACTGCTTATTTATTTAATTTTTAATATTTCTGAAGGGAAACAATCAGTAATTATTTCATAAAAAAAGGAACTATGATAAAAATAAAAGGAATGGTTCGAAGCGATCTATCGAGAGTCAAAAGCTGAGGGGCAAGAAATGTACCGTTTGCCTGCGGCGAACAATTAAACGTGATTACCTTTCATTAAGGGTGAATTCGAACGAGGGATATAAGTGGGCGGCTGGAGAGTTACGTAATTGTGAGAATGCAGGAACGAATGGTTCGGATTCTTCTCCAGGGCTCCTACATTTCTTTTCCCATTGCTCGTTTCCTTCCCTTTGCCCTTTTCCTTCTTCTTTCTGGTAGCTCGCGTGCACCCACGCTGGAGATCATTCTCTGCCTCCAGAGCCGCCTTTTGAACAGACCTTTTCGTTTTTAAGTCAATGAAAAAATATTTAATTATACAGCAAGAACCGTTTTTTCAGATCAATGTTGCAGTTTAGTTTCTAAAGACAAAGCTTCAATACAAAAGTGTCACAAAAAAATAATAATAATGCAATAATAACAATAATGTTTTAATCCACAGAAGAAATAATATTACTCTTCCTTTTATAAGATTTTGAAAATAAATTGTTTTCTATATGAAAACAGTTTGTAATTTTGTCTAATGTTACACAATATTCTAGTTCCTGACATGCCAGCCCTGTGGAAGTCCCAAGGCATCGTGCCGTGTGAGAATCCGAGAAGATCGCCCTGGGAGAAGGACCTTCCTTCTTTGCAGGTTGGCATTACCTTATTTACATCGATTCGCAAGAAAGAACACAGCCTTAAGAAAGAGAGGAGGAATTTCTCTCTTAAATTCTCAAGTATTCTGAATAATCGTGATTGCATGCCTCCTGCAGGAAACAGAGAAAAATTTAGTAGATCCAGAGATTGTACCTGTAACGTCACTGGTGTACGAATCATGATTTTTACTCGGAATAAGATGGGAAACAATTTAAAAAATGATCTAAGATTAGAAAATATCTGCAACTGATATGACATGAATTCTCGGAAAATGATAATTTTATTCTCTGTCGACACAATAATCCAGGGCTTTGAGTTGTATCATCATTATCAGGACAGGTTGTTTGTCATACCGAGGGTAAAATATCCGTACGAAATGTATGCTGGGAGTAAACATTTGAAGTTCAGACTTGTTTGAATATTTGACTTTCCCAGCCGAGCGAGAGGAGCGGTCCTGATCACATATCTACCTGCAGCGAAGTTTCAAAGTCGACCAAATGTTTTCTTAGGTGGGTTAGATATGGACCTAAGTTTTTCCACCCTATAGATAACGTAAGTGCTCGCGGCTCTAACAACCATCATTCACCTAACAACTTGGATGACATTTGATTTTCCAAAAGTTCCGACTAATTAGTGCTGCACAATTTCGTTTGATGGCTCGCGAGATGTGAAAACAAAAGCCTCTCAAGAATGCCACTCTCTTATCTTTTTATCTTTCTCAAATATTTTCTACCTTAAAATCTTGTGTTTTTATTATATTTTCGGCGTGGACCATTAGCTGTCGGAGATTATGTTCAAAAATATGCTAGAGAATGAAAATTCTTCTTGATTTCCAGAAAACGCTCTTCCTTTTTTACGAATTGAAAGCAGTTCCTTGTCTTAGGTGTAAGCGCCTTGATCCTTGATTCCCATTTAAAGGAAGAGTTGGATCTTTACTTCCATTTTCGAACTGAAAAATATCCTATCTTCGACGATTTCTTTGCGTCTTTTTATTTACCTTATTTGTCTGAGGAACTATAAAAAATTCCAGTTGGTAGCGCGACTTCAGACTTACCTTCTATACAGATGCCGCTATTGACCGGATGTAATCTATAATCTCGAACAGTACCTCTCATTGGAAAGGAGGTTCGACGTGTCATCTTGCAATCTGGTCTTTGCTCGTGGGTTTCGATGCATCGTACCAAGATTCGTTATAAGGGCGTGCAGTGCAGCATCAGTACGTGGATGCTGTACCAGAAGAAGCAGGTGCATCTGCTTGCATTATAGGGACAAAGAGGAGTCGCGTCCTCGATTACAGTCGCAGTACAGATACCGCCGAATGATTACGGCAATGCAAGAGTCGTTACGAAGATACGAATGACACAAGAATAATGGCTCTATTTCATTAATTAAAAATGTTGATTTTTGAAAACTATTTTGAGATTCTTCCGAAATTAATGATATTTAAAAACCAAGGGTCGTCGCTCGATCAGCAGATGCATCTGCTTCCAAGTAAACAGAATGGACGTCCGGAAGAGGTTTAGCATTTTTTTATTTCCACGTCTTTCCACTTTTGGTGAAGTCTCTCGGGGGTACCAGAAGAACCGAGTCTGAAGTGGTAGGGGTAAAATGGACGTGCGACGGATCCACGCGCAACGTCACGTAAAACAAATACCACGGAAAAAGGACGAAAGGACTGATCAAACAACGAAAGACCCTCGCACCTGTTACAACGAGACCGAACGAGTAGGGCCGCACCTTATTAGGTACTCAGAGTCCTTAATATTTATGCTTCGTTGTCGTGACTGGAAGTCAAAAACGTTACAGCACAAACGAAAAAAGAAGAGATTGAAAGTGGGCAAGAGTTTAAATGGAAAATTATTCCACGAAAAACTGGTACGTGTATTTTAAAGGCGAAATCTCTTACACGATTTTCAGTATTATTTATCTTTACGATTGACTCGAGAAAAAATTTAGTGACTGCAGGCACTCAAGAAATTTGTGGATTCGTAATCGAATCCTATAAAAAATTTACTTTCATCATTTTATAAGACTTTTTCCAATTGTACACGGAGAAAACTAGATATTAAACCGTAATATATAGCTATTTAACTATGGGACGACTATCTAGATATTTAGATATAATATCTTGATATTAAAACTTAATATCCAGATATTAAAATATTGGATGTTAGAATATTTGGATTATATATTTTAATATCAAGATATTATATCTAAATATCTAGATAGTCGTCCCATAGTTAAATAGCTAGATATTACGGTTTAATATCCAGTTTTCTCCGTGTATATATTGTGGTTTTAGGATACTGGAAGAACAAGGATTTTCAAAGTGAAAGTTTTATTTGGCTTCAGGGGTAAATGAAAACACAAATAAGAAAGTAAAACACCTTTGGAATGAATATTCAATTTGTACCTGGAAATGGCGACAGGAAGAAGTTTTATCTTTAAGAAAACAATCTCTTTTTTGTTGAAACTGGAAATGATAGTTCATGCAGTGGCACGTACTGCCAATATGGATTCTTTTCTTAACTATACACTTATATTTGATCAGAAAAACTGAAATTTTAAAAAAGCCAGAGAAACACATTTTTAAAAATTACTTTATAATAAAACATGAACATCTCATCAGTTGTTTTTTTTTTTTTTTTTTAACAGAGTACGATTAAAGAAAAGTGCCTCATTTATTCGTTTCCTAAAATACAGATTCATTATAAATACTGACTTCACTTTGTGTGCTTTTTCGAAAGTAGTTTTAAGTAATTATATACTTATTTGAATTTTTTAAAATGCCTTTCGATATACTTCTGACGTGTAATGTGAGTTTGCATGCGATACATGGACCATTCCTGCAGAAAATATTCTGGCACAAAGTGCCGAACAGCGTTCGTCGATAAGGCACGAAAGTGGAGAAATTCCCTTTCGAATGCCTGAGATTTCAGGAGCCATTTGAAACTTTGGTATTACCACTCACGAAGCTCATTGTTTAAGGAATAACGCTTTTGAAAGGACGAGCCGATCTTCGCAATCGGCGAGATTCCTCGTAACTAAAAGCCGTAAACTTTATACTCTCCTTGGATTCTTCCCTATCGCTGTGAAATCAAAACGTGAGATACCCACATACCGATCTGATTGGAGATCTAGGTTCAGTATTCTCCATCCCTTGGGCCATCGACCTTTTGCAATTTCTAAACCTTTCCGGAAATATAAATCTTTCTGCTATTAAAAATTATGAAAAGAAAATGAAAACAGGGCTCTCGACATTTGAAAATTTACAGCGTCTATCTTTTTGTATTCTTGAAACAGATCAGGATTTTTTCGAGTGGCGTTTGAAGTAGAATTACAAGCAGTAGAATTTCAAGGAAGACTCTGAGGTGTAAAAAGGTAATTGTTGACGTCCCATATTGCCGAGAAGTCGAGACAAGTATATCTGCGCATGCTGCAAGTTTTTTAGGATAGAAAATTAAGTAGAAGGAAGAGAGAAAATCAGGCGGGTTTCAGTTGGAGCTCTTTATGACACCTTTACATATAGCTTATGCTTCCGTACACACCGCACTTAGATAACAATTTTTTACATTCCCCTCGCTCCATTGGGGCTTGAATCACGCTATTACCGTGGTAAAGATAACCTAATCGCGATTGTAAACTACAACTTTATGGTGACGTTTCTCACTTGAAATTCGCCTCTATCTATCTTCCCGTGACTCGAGTGTCAGTAAAGAAGGTTTTGATTTCAAGTCTAAAGTAGAACGTTAATTAACGTCTTAACCACTCAGTATAAAACGTCAGTAAAAAACCCTAAGTAAAATTAAAATTATTAAATATTTATTTAAAATATATTCATAAATGTATAATAATACAAAGAGAGAAAATTGAGTTCCTTAATAACAGTTGTGAGAACTAATCTTCTAAAATTGCAGGCGGATATGAAGGTGTCGTCTAATTTTGCACGGTCATCCCAAAATTTCTTAATTTCAGCAATCTTATGAGATTTTGATGACGATTCTTGAGAACCGCAACATGAAACCTTCGGGGTGGCCCATTATGCGTCTCAATGACAGCAAATTATCTTCCGTCCTCGAGTCTCTAAAGCTTCTGCAATGCAGCAGCTTTCAAGAAACATCAGCGACCCTAATTTCCTCCCGAGTTGCGTTTTCACCACACAGAGTCACAGGCTTGCAAACGAGAAGAAAAAGCAGCGACGGAAATCCCTCATTTGTTGCAGACCAAAAAAATCCATTGACCCAGTCAAACTCACTTAAGCCGAGCAATCATCGTTCCTCTTCCTCGTTGTAATAAATGTAGGGAAGGCAAAAGAAGCATTTTTTCCGACTAAGCTAAATGTTTCGTGAAATAGGAGAATTTAATGGCATAAAAAGGTGTGAATATTTATTCTGATTGTTTCATAACAGGATAGCAATTTAAAGTCGATTAGGAGGAATTTTCAATGTCAAATAATTTTTAATTGAACTAGCAAACCAACACGCGCGCTACGCGCACGATTACTTTTTTTTATTTCTTTTAACTTCAAGTCATTCAAAAGTTAATCACTCTCTTAATCTGACCCAGCGGAATTTCGCTGATTCAAATTTAGAGAGTAGGTTTCGAACAACAATGTATACGAGATTTTAAAGAAATTTCGTTACATCACCTTTTTAGAGTGGAATTTTAAAAGGATTTTTTAGGATTTTTAAAAGATTTCGCGGCATTTAAAGAATTTCCGGATATTTCGCGGAATTTTAAAGGAATTCGTAAAATTTTAAGATTTTTAAGAACCCTAGGAAATTTTAAGAAAACTCAAGAGATTTTTTTATGATTTTTAACAGATTTTGTGCAATTTCATGAGATTTCTAATAATTTTAAGGATTTCAACATATTTTTCTGATTTTTAAAAGATTTTATGTAATTTTTAAGGATATCATGGAATTTAATGATATTTCTAATACTTTTAATGTATTTTAAAGGATAAAAAGGTAGTTTAATTATTATCATAGAATTTACAATAATTTCAAGAATTTTCTAGGAATTTTAAGAGATTTTCTCAAACTTTAAATATTTCGAAGGTTTTTCATGAAATTTTAAGAGATTTAGAAAGGTTTCTGGGATTTTAAATGTTGTCACGGAATTTCAAACAATTTTAGGAGAACTAAGAGATTTCAATGACTTTTAAAAGACTTTATTGGCATTTGTAAGGATTTTATGAAATTTTATGAGATTTCTAATAATTTTAAGGTATTTCAAGAAAGTTTTCTGTTTTTAAAAGATTTTATGAAATTTTTAAGAATTTTATGGAATCTGACGAGATTTCTAATACTTTTAATGGATTTTAAAGGATTTAAAAGGTTCTTAAATGTTATCGTAGAATTTTAAAGAATTTCAAGAAGTTTCTGGGTATTTTAAGAGTTTTTCACGAATTTGAATAGATTTCAAGAGATTTGTATAACTTTTCAAATATTTTATGGTTTTAAAAATTTCTCAGGGTATTTTATTGAGGGACTTAAAAAATTTTTTATGTTTTCTAAAAGATTTTGTAGAATTTACAAGGATTTCGAAGGTATTCGTAAAATTTTAAGGACGAGAGCAAACCAACACGCGCGCGATTATTTTGTTTTTCTTTTTAAAACTTCAAGTCATTCAAAAGCCAATCACTCTCTAAATTATAAACAGTAAAAATACCACCGATTGAAACATTGCATTTTGTGATAACTGGTAAAACAGTAAACTTTACTGATTTGTCAGTGGAGTTTACTGAGAATTAGTAAAAAAGTACTAAAGTGAACAGTTTGTGGAAAAATAACTGTTAATTCTGTAATTCGTACTGGAGAAACAGTAAAAATATGTTGCACAAGGAGAAATTTAAATTCGCGCATCGTGCCAACTGTAATGCTGCGTGAGTTACTGGCATTAATTAATTAATTAATTAACCATTAATGTATAAGAAATAAAATGTTTGTTTTTTGTATCAAATAGATTCTTAAAGATCCTTTTTCTAGACATTATTACCTGTAAAATTTTTTAGAGGTAGTGAGTGGGGGGAAGGGGGATTTTTAAATGTTCACTGGAATTTCAGTGGCAAATTACTGATTGCCAGTATAAAAGACTTACTGGATACTTCAGAACAAATCTACTGGAACTAACAGTAAAAAAGTACTGGTTTATCCAGTTGAATTTGTCTTACTGATAAAACAGTAATACTTACTGACGCATACAGTTACTTTTTACTGATTTACAGTGGAAGCCTTGAGATTGTCAGAAACAGTGAAATTTTACTGTGAATCAGTGAGTTTTTACTGTTTCTTTAGGGAGCAGGTTTTGCAATAACAATGTATGCGAGATTTTTGAGACATTTCGTTACACCACTTTTTTAAGATAGGAACATCTTAAATTGTGTACGTATAATGATTTCCAATTGAAATCGTTCAACATTGTACGGTAATACACATAGCGTTTGTAATTAAATAATTTTGAATGAAAAGCCGTGAAAATTAGATAGAAAAATCAAAGACATTAGAATTAGAAAATATGGAGAAGAAAACATAATAACCCCCTGAAAAGGACCAAATGGTCATAATCTAAAGAGACCCTTCATTCTAAAATCGTCTCGAATCCCAGTCACCAGGAAGAGGATCCCTAGAATGACAAATGGCGTGAGGTAGTGTGGAGTCGTTAGACTAATTACACCCTTCCAAAAATATTCATATTCGAATGGTTCTGCTATTCGACTGAGACGGAAACGAAGACGGTGCCTTGAGCCTGAAAAATTACGCGAGTATGTCAACCATATAGCCTGCGTCTGGGGTTTATAACATCTCTTCTGACAAATGGAGGCGGGAAAGTCTCTGAGGGAGAAAGCCTAAATATATGGAAACCGCAAGGTTTGATTGATTATTCGACAACATTTCGGTAAGAGGATGAAAGGAAAAGACGAGGAAGCGTTTCTTGTAAAGATGCCATCAATGAGGCTCTGAAATTATTGTTAATGAGGACGCGTGGCGTGACGTATGATGAGCTGATAGGCTATACATATATTTATATTGTATATTTAAAACTCTCTTACACTGAGTGGCGGCCCGGGCTTTACTCAGCTGCGATAATTAATTCAAAAGACCGGTTCATTTTTTTCCACAAAGTATGTACCAGGCAGGAATCACGTTCGATGAAACACGTTATTCCCTAAATTTGCGAGCCCTCGGCATCACTTGGAATATCAGGGGAAGTTCAATCTCATCAAGTGGTTGAATTTACGCACGAAATTCATTTTTACGGCCAGGAAGCTCGGTAATTGAGGCGCTCGATTACTGCTGATAATTTAATGTTGACCTGACGTTTTATTACATTCGAAATATTCTAATGGGACGTGTAAATTGGAGCGGTGAGATCCACGGGCTAATTGGTCTGCCGCGAGTTGCAGATGCTTGACATAATTGAGTAAATTTACTGCGGGGTAGGCATTTTTTTCCAAAATCACTGATAGAAAACATAAAGTAATGCCTTAATATCGACAGATTAAAAACAAACAGCGTTTTACGAGTTTCTTTGAGGTAATAGCGACTATAGTAGAAGTTATCAGTCCTCTTTGCGTTCAACACATTTATTTTAACGATGCTCGTATTATAAATCATTTCAATTTATTCTTTTCAGCTTCAAAAAAAGTATAATTTTCTCAATATAGATTTGGAAATTGAAATTGAATTTTTGAAAGTCTTTCTTAAAGTAATTTTTGAGAATTCTGCACGTGTAATCAATGTATTATTTCATCTTGAATTCAAATCATGGAACTATAATTTTAATTTACATCTGCAGGTATTTTAAACGCCAAATTCGTTACAAAGCTTGAAGTAAGGTAACGCATCCCTTTATGTTAAATACGATAATTACCCTCCTAAGGTTGGTTACATTTCGTAACGTTTTGAGGGTGAAGAAGACCGGAAAAGACACAGGTGGCTCAGGATGTGAATATCAAGATATTTGTAATTACCTACATTGAGCACATACAATTTAAAAGTACGTTATTATTAAGATTTACACAAAATTTGTATCCAAAAATGATTTCTCAACCCCTTTCTTTTGTTGTTCCAAAACTTATTAAAAAATTTGCGATAATTAGAATTCTAAATACAATTTACTTTTTTCAGTTAGTTTCAAAATGTTAATATACATATAGTCACAGATTAAAGTAACTGTAAACAAATTAACTTTCTGTGTTACTTCTAATGGTTTCTAATCTTATTCTTGTATGTAAGATTAGCATGCGATTCTAAAACCTTAATTTTTTCAATAAATATTGAATAAAAAACTGATTTTGGGCAAGGGAAATATGAGAGAAAAACAAACAAATCGTTGGGAATAAATGTATCAGAATACGTCGCGGAGGATGAATAAGGGGTCTGACCGGGCAAGGTAATGACTGGGGCTTCCTGCATCACAAACCGTATGGTTGGGGACGACCCTCGTGCAGGATATCCGACATTTAATCTGATTTCTAGATTACACTCCTGCAAATAACGATAAAAAAAAGCTCTCACTCTCACACTGCCCTCTTCCCTTCATCCTTTCTCTTTCTGACTCCTACTTCCCTTCCAACTGACGATTTTGGACCTTTTTGACCTTTTAAAAATGTGGCTATCGTGAAGTTTGAACTTACTAAGGCTTTTCGACTTTCTAAGCTTTTGGCTGTTGGTTTAATTCGTAGAATTAATTGTATATCAAAAAGTAATCGTTATATTCTAAGAACAGTATGTGTGTGGTCAAGTGACGCAATTGTTTATATGATAGTCGAGCGCCTAAAGTCTTTGTCACAAAGGATGCTGGTGAAAATGAGTTAATCATAAGTTTAGTCTTGATCAGTATTTGATAGAAGAAAGACGTGCCTTCCGAATATTGGCTTTCTAAACTTTTGGCTTAAGCATCAGAGTTTCAAAGATCTTATTAATGAAGTTAATTTTAAATGATCTTAACATGGGAAAATTCAACTTTTACAACACAATTTTTATCTAACGTACATTTATAGAAATACTATCTGAATTTGTATTACTGTATTTATGTAGTATTTTATTATCTGAATTTGTAAATATAATAAGTCTTAATAAATAAGAATTAAGCCTGATGTGAAGGCCGCAGAAAGAGCCACGGACCCCGCACACGGCCAGAGAATTCTGGTGGGGATTGTCGTGTGTCACGTTCTTCCCAAGCTAGTTCGATCGCATTCCCTGATCTCTGGTTACCGCGAACTTGAATCAGATTACTTCCCACAAATCAAAATAAAAGCTGAATCCTGCGTCGCCAGATTTTTTTATCCTCTTGATCTTCTCCCCGCTGATCAATTTCCGGCGATATATTACAACTCTTGTTCATGCTTTCAAGAAACGTTCGTTTCTAAAGAATATTTGATTGGCCAACTCAAATTTACATATATACATACTTTCAAAGTTTAATTAACGCTCTTCCACAGAAATTAAACGCCACGGGATACGAGTTTATTCCTTACTGCAATCTAAAATTGATCTTCCTTTTATGTAATCTATACAAGACAATGATCATTTATTTCCAAATTAGGTTACTTCTTTTTTTGTAAAATCCCTTAAAGTTCTTTAAAATTACTCAAAATTCCTTAAAATTCGTTTAATTTAAATTCCTTAATTTCTAGGAATCTTTGTACTTTTCCTGCACCCCCTAGCCATAAGAGAAAAATTAAAAGCATTCAATGCTTGACAAAAAGCAGGAAGAATTAGCTTCTTCTTCTGTTACATGCAAGATTTACACGAGAGGGAGTATGGCATAAGGCACGATTGTATATTGTATCGTATCGTAAGAGTTGATTCCATAGGAGGCAAGCGAATGAGAAATATGAATAATAATGCCTTCGGTCAATGTCCCACGAGCTTGGGTTTGTAATGGGAGTACATACACGGTTGCTGCCCATGACACGTTCACATGACCCTTTTCCACGGCGTCACAGTTCTCATGAAATACTAGACGTGTGAGCGAATGGAGAGACGTGTCGTTACGATACTTCCGGCGGATAGGACGTCAGAAACAGAGTAATACAAGGATATGTATTCGCGGAAGTTATGGTACGTCTTAATATCCTTGTTTTGTGTTTGCTCTTACTTTAAAAACAGTGGCAAAGTATTTTTATCAACATAAAATAAGTATAAAAATTAAGTGCAGATGATGCTTCTTTCATATAAAAGACGAACTATATGTACTGTATTTTTCAACTAATTTATCTTTTTGAATTGTATACGAACTCTCATTTATGATAATGAGTAGAAGAACTCTAAACCAATCAAGCAATTTGCCTTAAATAGCAATAGAATTTCAGTAATGGTTGAAAAAGTGGCGATAGCTTTTTTTAATTTAAAAATTTAAAAATTCAATACAATCCTGAAAAGTATCCGGGACAAACTCAGTCGTCTGGTCTACTAAAAAAAAGTAACGGCATATTGTTTTCGGTCTGTTGCGTGGCGAGCACTTTTTTGTTGTTTCTGATCAGACTTTGCACAATCGAAAGACTAACGTTGCAATAAAATCAGAATCACGTGTTCACTTCCGTGCCAAGAAAAGCGCGATCAACAAATTCCAGTGAAGATACGTACTAACGACTCTGCACTGATTTATGAAACCGGAAATTATAACCAAAGTCACGAGACTCAATGACAATCTTGTAATTACCTATTCTTCAATAAATTCTCGAAATAATTACATAACATGAATTACATTACAAGCATTTTTTATAAAAGAAAAATTCATTTACTAGAAAAAATTCATGAAGTCACATGAAAAGAGACATATTTGAAGATTACGAGGATTAACATAAGTATAATGACGTCTTGAAAAATTGTAACAAGTTTGAGATTAGTTATCAGTTTTACGTGAGGGATTTGATATAAGGCGACAGTTTCCTGTGATAAAGAGACAGGAAAGAATAAAAAGTTGAGAAGGAAGGAAAAAATGATAAAGATGTCTCTAAAGACGATAGCGAGTACAAACGTTGTTCTACTGTAAAGAAATCGATATCTGGACGGTTATTGACTCCTTTTATCAAGGGAAGAAAAGACAACTTCCCTCGATTCTAAACACGACTCTTTAAAATAATATTTGTAGAAACTTAATTTTCATCAAAATATTATTCACAATTGAATATTAATCGCCTGATCTTATTTTTATCTTGAATTGCGCAAAAGTAATAAAGGATGTGGAAAACTTCTCTTGAGATGAACTGGTTTTCTGAGCAAGTGCAAAAAAAATTGAATGGAAATTAACGGAGTTCACTCGTCAACAATATTAACGATGTATCTAAAGTCCAGGGGGTGTCACGTGCCACTCGAGAGCAGACAAATAAAGAATTATCGATAAGTTGTGAGCATACTATGAGACGTAATAGTCTCTTATCGCCTTAATTACTCTACCCCCTGGTGTTGCCTGATGCAAGAGGTCGCGTTGAATCGTTATGGAACTTGAGAGAAGAACACGAGACTGCTAATAATAAATTGCAACGTATCCGACTTAATTGCTGGTTCATCTCGTTTCTTATCATCAGGTCATTCAACAATCTACAATGCTGTCAGCATCACTGTTGCAAAATCAAAGATTTATTTACACAAAGTGAATAAGACATGCCGGTTCTTTCATGATGTGTTCAATTTTGCAATCGAGAGTAGAAGGATATATTTCATGCTACAAAACATTTTAATGAATTAAGACACTTGTAACTATAACATACATTATCAAATTTTATTTAAGTAGTAAACCAACACGCGCGCTAAGCGCGCGATAATTTTCTATTCCTATATTCTTACAACTTCAAGTCATTCAAAGACCAGTCAGACTTGCAACAACATTGTATGCCAGATTTTCGAAACATTTTGTGACACCGTTTTTTTAAAGAGGAATTTCAAAGGTTTCTAAGAATTTTTAGGGATTTTGACGATTTAATTAATTCAAGTAATTTTCATTAAATTCAAAAGAATTTTAGAATTTCTTAATGATTTCGTAGAAGTTTAAGGGATTTTAGGATATTTCGTGGAATTTTAACCCTTACTTGCCACACCTTATTCGCGGAGTAAAACGCTTCCCAAACTGGGATGTCGGCCACCCCACCCATAAAAACTGTAATAAAAAATTAACTATTGAATATTTTTCTTTGACAATTGTTTTGTCTCGAATTATTGACAAATATTGATTTAAAGCGATTTCCTTCACGTTTTGGTACTTTAAATTAAGAGAAAAAAAAAGCCTGGGGTGTAATCCATCCCGGTGTGGCAAGCAAAGGAATTCGTGTAATATTAAGAGATTTTTTAAAGAATTTTAAAGAAATTTAATGGATTTTGAATGTTGTAAAATTTGGAGGAATTTTAAAATATTTCAACGAATTTTAAGGGATTTATAAGGTTTTGTCTGAAATTTTAAGAGATTTCAAACAGTTTCTAGGGTTTTAAAGAATTTATACATGTTTTCGTGCAATTTCGAGAAATTTTCAGAGATTTTAAAGTATTGTAAGAAATTTTGACGATTTTTAAATGATTTTAAGAGAATTCAAGGGACTTTTATGATTTATAAAAGATTTTGTGAAATATTAAATGATTGCATGGAATTTGATGAGATTTCTAATAATTTTAATGAATTTTAAAGGATATTTAAAGGGAATATTATCGTAGAATTTTAAGGAATTTCCAAAAGTTTCTACGAATTTTAAGAGATTTTCACGAATTTTAATGAATTTGAGGAGATTTTTAATACTTTTTTAAAATATTGTATTGATTTTGAAGGATCTTAAAGTTTATCAGATAATTTTATTGAGGAACTTAAGATTTGTAGGACTCAATAAGAGATTTCGTAGAATTTAAAAGCATTTGGAAAGTTATCGTCAAATTTTTAGGAATTTCAAGAGGTTTTTCTGATTTTTAAAAGATTTTGTAGATTTTTAAGGATTTCATGACATTTTCAGGGATTTTAAGGCATTTTAAAAGAATTCAAGAGAATTCAAGAGATTTTTGTGAGTTTTATAAAAAATTTGTGAAATTTTAAAGAATTTCATGTTATTTTATGAGATTTCTAATAATTTTAAGAAACTTCAAGATATTTTTCTGATTTTCAAAAAGTTTTGTAGAATTTTTAAAGATTTCATGGAATTTTTTGAGGATTTATAAGAATTTTTAGATATGTCCACAAATTTTAACGAATTTCAAGAGGTTTCTAAGAATATTTTAAGAGATTTTAACGAATTTTGAAAGATTTCGAAGTTTTTTATAAAATTTTAAGAGACCAGCAATTTAACATGTGCGCTATTATTTTGTTTCCCTTGTTACAATTTCAATTCATTCAAAAGCCAATCAGGTTTGCAACAACAATGTATGCGAGATTTTCCAGACATTTCGTGACACCACTTTTTTAAGATAGGATTTTTGCCCTGTCCAAAAATTTTTTTTAAATAAAAAACCCTCTATAGCATCTTACTGTTTTCCATAAAAATGTTATATAAAAGTTTTTTTAAGTAATCGAATCATTGCAATAAAATAAGTGAATCTGATTAATGGCCTTGAATTTTGCAACGCAGTAGTACGTCGTTTTTACAAGCATGAATCAGGAGATCAAGCATCAGGAGGAACTAATTAAATTGAGCCGATTAAACGATACTAAACGATCTGTGAAACGATTTTCATCGAAATGAATCGATCCATCTCGAGGTGTCTTTAAAGGACACGCCTTCATGTTATCGTAGCGCTAATAAACCCGGTGTTACGAACGCATTCAATCGATAAGAAATGCTCGTTTTGTTCCTTGGCTTCCCGATACCCGATCGTAAAGGCGCGTAACATGCTCGCTTATCGACAGCCTATCGCGATATCGATAGCCACTTGAATCACTTGCCGTTGCCGTGAATCAAGAACCTTCAAAGCAAATTGGACGTGCTCGCTTCCTTTATTACGCTCTAAAATTTAATTTTTCCATCCTTATCTTCTAAAATTTAGAAGCTTCCAAATAATTCCATTCTAAATAATTCTAAATAATTTCATTCCAAAATATCTGAATAAAAATAATCTAAATTGATCGAAAGATGCATTCATATGTCGCGCGAAAAGCGGCTTGATTTAAATTCAAGGAATCCATTGCAAATAAATGAAAATAAAGTATAAAATTTACTTTTTTAAGACACGTACATACACACATAGGAAGGCATATAGAAACGTCCAAAGAATTTTTCAGGCTCTCTGATCTACGAGAAACGAACTGTGGCTAATTTACGCCGACAAGACGAAGTATATCGTTAAAGGTCCGAAAGCTCCCAAAGCAAATTTGCTTAGTCTGGTCACGCGTTCGACTACTTCGACATCGAGTAGCACATGCATATTCGTGCATATGCACATGCAGTCGTGCACGAATGCTATATCCCTTCTTCTTTCATTCACACATTTTTTTCCTCCCGCTTTGCATCATATCTTTTACTCACACCTTCATATCGAATTTTAAGTACACACGTGGTCTCTTCATTTACGCATATGACAGTATTATTGAGACGAGGAATGAGTTTGCTCGAGAGTTAGACCCACGAGCAGAATAAGAAATGCAAATGACTCTGAAACCAAACAGGTACGAGGTTTCGTGCCCTATTTGTATAGTAAAGTATGGAGAAGAATTTTTTTTCGAATATTCAATAATTTATTCAGTTTGACTTGAATAGAACAAGTGACAAAAGAGGCCATAAAGCATCAAATTTACTGCATGGGTTAAAAATGTAGATATTATTTATCCGTGACGTACACTTGGACGAAAGGCCTGAATTATCAAGGTTTTGACCATTTATAAATTCTTTTCGAACTTCGTACATAGTAAAGCTAACATTTTTCTATAGAAATGCATTTAATTTTCTATTTTCTATTCAAGAAAAAAAAGATAAATATCTCTGTGAATTACTTTTTACACACCCTCTGAAAATAAACTGCATAACAAAAAATGATTATTACTTATTAAATTCTCTTTGCAGGGCGGTTCAGAAACCGCAAGAGAAGAACACAAGAAATAATAATTTCACACTTTAACGGCGGCGTGTACCAATTTTTTATATCGAAATGACTTACCATAGACTACACTGTAGGTGGCGGACTCTTTTATTTATGCAAAATTTTTGTTTGTATCGACCGCTTCATTTACACGCTTCAATTGATGTATGTACACGCGATACTTATAAAGTCAAAGAAAATTAAAAGAGTCAAAAATTAAAAGAGAAATATAATATATACCCATGTAGAAATTCCGATCGGGGTTTAGTAGGGCCCTGGCTAGTTTCCCCTATTTCTAGTCGGGCGCTGGTCGGGAAAAATGGAGAGGGCCTGACTATTTATGTAACGCTGTTTTAGCCAGGTTCTAGCTAGAACTTCTGAGCGGGCCCTAACGAGAGTTAGGTAGGGCCCCGTCTAGACCCTTTCTATTATAATATTTTGGTTATTTACCATCTGTAAAGTACCAAAATTCAAATTAATAAAGAATAAAAAATTCTTAAATGTCAAAAGTAAAGTTGGTGTATTTTATACATTATAAAACTATTATAAACATAGTAATAGCACAGTTTTTTTTTCACTCTTACAATTTTATTTTTAACTGTGTTTTTCAATATCTATATCATAAATATTATGATTTTTTTTGTGAGAATTGGAAATATTTCAGTAAAATGGGCCATACTGGCTAAGACCCGAATAGTTCCTGACTAGAACTTCTTTGTTCTTTTATTCGAATCAGGGCCCAACTAAAACCTGGTTAAAATATAAGATTGGGGCCTAACTAGACGTGCATAGATTTTCTATTCACAAAGAATGGAAAATCCTAACAATGCCTTAAGGGGTCCTGACTAGAATTTACTATTCCAGTTGTTCTAGCAAGGACCTGACTACCGCCCTAATGAACATAGGGACAAATGGGGCGATTTCTACATGGGTATTATATGTATACAGAGGGAAAAAGGTTATATAACATAATATAAATTATGGACATAAAATATTCTTATTATAGATTATAATCGGAAATCGAGACCCTATTTCACCGTGACAAATAATCATTGTTCTTATGATGGCTTCGGACATTGTAAGGCATCAATATAATTTTTAATTTTCTTCTCGGTCAAAGAGAAGATTTACACCCTGTGTACTTTAATGGATCCTCGGTGGCCATATCATCAAGTGAGAAGATGGGTGTGAGTATCATCACGCAGTGACTCGCTAAAATTATCCTCAACTCTCTCTTGTCTTGTCGATGGATATTAAACATGAGGACAAAAAAGGCGGTGCCTTAGAGAAGATCCCCTTCATCCAGGCATTATTCTACGGAAAATTTTTAATTATCCAACTTTCATTCAGTTCGGCCCATCGAGTGTCAAAGTCTACAATGTGAGCTTGATCTCAAAAATAATTAGAGCAGTTAATTAGAGAAATATACAGTATAAAAATACATTCAAAGCTCATTAGTATGTATTAATTAATTACTTGCTCATTATCATTACCTATAATAACATTAAACGTAATTTAAAAATAATAGCGATAAAAATTTCTTTTTATGTGGGGGCTTGAAGAACACGGGTTTAAAAGCCAGTTTAAGAAATTATGGGCAATGTATTCGACTGCCGAATGTATTAACTCGGCTTGTGTCTTTTTCCTTTCCCTTCAGTCTTTATTTTTATTGCCTGGAGTGCTATCGATTCGAATTTACAAGGACCCCGTGCTCCTGCTTGCGGGAGAGAACGACGATAATCGCCGATTCGCATTCGTAAAGTCACATGTATCTTTTTCCAGAAACGGAGAACACTCCCGGAGAACGGGCTCTGCATAGCACTATCGTATTTTTCTGCAAAGGGAGCTCGTAATGAGAGGCCTTTCGCACTTGTAAGAATGCTACCATGCGCGATTCGCGCATCGCCGAACGCGTTAAACGCCACGCCAGCTGCCGTTGTCACGATTTTGTCTACCTTTCCCATTCACCTCATTCCACTACTGTCATTCGATTATCGAGTCAATCGAATTCTCAAGCCGGATATGTCATTTCAGTTTTTCTTAATATTTCTTTCTATTCTTGAAAAATTGCAGTCTTTCTTTGATTTTCATAAAAAAAAAATGTTGGTATGCTTTTAAAAAGTCTTCCAATTGTAATAATTCTAAAGCAATGTTATTTCTCTTGAAAAAAGAAAAGAAAAAATGAAATGCAATTTGTTACGGTTGTCTGTACGTGCATAGACACAAATGTGCAAACGTGCTCTTTTTATGCATAACGTGTGGTGTACAAAAGACGGTCATGAAAAATATAAACATTTTTTATCAGAGCGAGGGCTTTTGTGTGTTGGGAATGCATGTTATTGTTTCTCATGTACGTGCGTATGCATTACATCCTTTCAAATACGCATGTACGCCATCCCGACACAGTGGCGATATGCATATGCGAGCAACGTATAATGAAATTCAGCAGCAGTAGCCACATAACATCGTATGGCATAATGCCTTTTTAAGATGCACGATACATATTTCCTACTGCGAACCAGAGACCCTCCATATCTCCATTCGAGCTTATCGACAGTTGCTGACTGGTCAATTTCATTTTTTTTACTATCTCCACCTTCACAGGGACTATACCCGTGCAGAAATTGCTCCATTTAGCCCTATTTAAAATGGGATGTTGACGAGGCCCTAGTCGGGATGTCTATTTTAAGAAAAAATATTCTAATATACACGGAGAAAACTGGATATTAAACCGTAATATCTAGCTATTTGACTATGGGACGACTATCTAGATATTTAGATACAATATCTTGATATTAAAACTTAATATCCAGACATTAAAACTTAATATCCAGATATTAAAATATTGGATGTTAGAATATTTGGATTATATATTTTAATATCTGGATATTAAGATTTAATATCAAGATATTATATCTAAATATCTAGATAGTTGTCCCATAGTTAAATAGCTAGATATTACGGTTTAATATCCAATTTTCTCCGTGTAATTAGGCATTTATGGGGCGATTATATAGTAGTAATATCTCATTAATAACGATCTTAAATTGGTATTCCGACCTTAAAATAATGCAATAAAATCGACTTATAGATGAAAATAAAATAGGGTGTTGAAGAGTTTTCCATGTCAAGACCATACATCGGGTAAAGATAAGGAATTTTCAAAGTTTTTCCACAGTTAATTTTTTATAAAAGTTTAAAAGATGTCTATATTTATACATTGGAAAATTAACAAATATAGTTTTGACATAGACGAATATATTTCTTTGAACTTTAAACAACTTTTTATGAAAATTAATATTAAACTACATTTTATGATTAGGTACTAGTAAATCAACACGCTCGCTAAGCATGCGATTATTTTGTATTCTTTCTTACAACTTCAAGGCATTTAAAGGCCAATATTTGCAACAATTTATGCCAGATTCTCGAGACATTTTGTGACAACATTTTTTTAGAGAGGAATTTCAAAAGGTTTCTAAGAATTTTAAGGGATTTTGACGATTTTTAAGTAATTTTGACTAAATTAAAAAAAAATTTAGAATTTCTAAATTATTTCGTAGAATTTTAAGGGATTTTAGGATATTTCGTGGAATTTTAAAGAAATTCATGTAATATTAAGAGGTTTTAAGTAATTTTAAAGGATTTTAATGGATTTTAAATGTTGTAAAATGTGGAGGAATTTTAAGATATTTTAACGAATTTTAAGGGATTCGGAAGGATCTGTGTGAAATTTTAAGAGATTTTAAACAGTTTCTAGTGTTTTAAGTAATTTAAAAATTTTTCGTGGAATTTCAAGAAATTTTCAGAAATTTCAACGTATTGTAAGGAATTTCGAGGATTTTTAAACACTTTTAAGAGAATTCAAGGAATTTTTATGATTTATAAAAAATTATGTATAATATTAAAGGATTGCCTGGAATTTGATGAGACTTCTAATAATTTTAATGAATTTTAAACGATATAAAAGGAATATTATCGTAGAATTTTAAGGAATTTTCAAAAGTTTCTACAAATTTTAACGGATTTCAGGAGATTTTTATAATTTTTAAAATATTGTATGGATTTTGAAGGATTTTAAAGTTTGTAGGGTAATTTTATTGAGGGATTTCAAAATATTTTTATGACTCTAGAGATTTCGTAGAATTTCAAAGGATTTTGAAAGTTATCTTCAAATTTTTAGGGATTTCAAGAGGTTTTTCTAAGTTTTAAAAGATTTTGTGGATTTTTAAGGATTTCATGAAATTTTAAGTGATTGTAAGGCATTTTAAATGAGTTCAAGAGATTTTTATGAGTTTTATAAAAAATTTGTGAAGTTTTAAAGGATTTTAAGAAATTTTAAAGAATTTAATAGTATTTCATGAGATTTCTAATAATTTTAAGGAATTTCAAAATATACTTATGATTTTTAAAAAATTTCGTGGAATTTTTAAGGATTTCTAAGAATTTTTAGATATTTTCACAAATTTTAACGAATTTCAAGAGGTTTCTGAGCATATTTTAAGAGTTTTTAACGAATTTTAAAGGATATCGAAGTTTTTTGTAAAATTTTAAAAAACCAGAAAATATTATGCGCTTTTATTATGTTTTCCTTGTTAAAATTTCAAGTCATTCAAAAGCCAAGTATAGGTTTGCAACAACAATGTGTGCGACATTTTTGAGACATTTCGTGACATGACTTTTTTAAGATAGGATATTTATAAAGATTAAGTTAAAATCGTTAATAAAGTTTCTAAATTTTCAGAAAAGTAATTTTTATTTATTAGGGTATTTTTTTGGTAAACTGACAAGGCGCTGACCAGTTTTCCCTATGTAGGGCAATAGTCTGCCAAAACGTTACAAGCCTTGTGTGGGCCTTGTTAGTTGACCCGGTTAGGGCCACATCAGAAGAATGGAAAACTGACCAGGCCCTTTTCAGGCCCATGTATACATTTCTGCACGGTATACTTCAATAGAAAGAATCGGGTGGAAGACCTGCAAAGAAATTCCCTTTTTAACCCTATTTAAATCTAGTTTGTGACGAGGTCCTGATCAGGATTTCTATTTTCAATAAAAATATCTCTCTAAAAAAATTTAGTAAACGAACACAAAAGAATCATTTCAATTGAGTGTTAATTAAATTTATATCCACAAATAAGTATCATATTTCAACTTAGATTTACATCACATTTTAATATTTCAAGAAATATTGGATTCATGTGGGTGGTACGTGTAATTTATATTTGGATCCTCTATAAATTGAATCTTGCTTTTCCTTTACAACTACAGCAAAAAGGAATGAATACGGTGTAATAATGAGTGATTTATAAGATGGAGATATTAATACGGCACTGGCCTCGAGAAAGATGTAGTTGGCAAAAGGTGTCTAGGATCTTCGCGACCTCCCTTTACAGCTTGCGCGAGATAATATTAATCTCCGGAGTCTTATGTCGTACTACGTTCCGCTTGTATAAGGGGAGGAGAGAGGAGAAACGCAGAAGCGGAAAAGAGTTCTCGGTTTAAGGTCGCGGGGTCACGTGTGTGGCTTGAAGTATCGCGTGGCTCCGTGGGATCGTGCGAAACTCCACCAAGTCTTATTTTTTCGCTCCTGCACGCATACACATTCTATAATTTACCGAGAAAAGTGCTCATTCGATCGACCACATCAGTACAATCATCCGATCCTTGGAAATAAATTAATCAATGGTCAGATCGAACAAGCCAATTCCCAAGAAAGTCTTCATTCCTTCAGAAAATATTTATCGAGAATTTAATAAGGAAATTCAGAAATAAAGACTATCATTATCTTCGTTACGCAATTTCTAAACGCGTAAACCGTTGTAAAATTTTCAAAAATAAATCATGATTATTACGAAATATGTTATATGAAATTTTCATGTATGGTGTGGCGTGTCAAGAGAATTTGCTTTCCAAAAGAAGCTCGTAAATAATAAAATCATGGCTGCAAGTCTCTGAGAGATAATTTATATTTATGTAGCCTATTTGCTATGAGTATCGTATTGCGAGACAAATATAGGACACATAAAACTAATTTTATGATATACGTTTTTCATCAGAACCCTTCTGAAAAGATATTTAGTTTTGCATAGGAAGTTTGTGGATGAAGAGTGAAATTAGGTGAGAGTGTGACACTGATTGGAGGATTCTGATCTGGATTCTGATATACTCTAATGATTTTTATACAATGCTCAAAGAACAAACGTATCGCGTGGAGGCGAAATTTGATCGATAAAAAGCGATCGGGAGCAATTTATTGCACCTTTGGGACGAGAATGGAGTGGACAGTGGCATCGGTCTTTGCCTTGGAGATATCTTATCTAAAGTCAAAGGCACAGCTCTCTGGGCCCTCGATGAGTATGTACGTACCTTTGCCGTGGGCCTGATACCACTCTGTGATAAAACCCTGCTAGTATCTGATGAACGTGCAAAGACAAAAGAACTATCTCTCTTCCCCTCTCCCACGTAACGAGAGTCAATCTCTTTGTCTGAGCGATTTATCGCCATTGCCAGAGGTAGTTTCACCGATTTGGAAATATTCTCACGCCCAAGGGCCACCGGAAGCCTTCCACTCTTAATCCTAATCTTTCTACTTTTATTTAACTTCAAAATCTTCATTAAAGGCAAGACTTTTGTGCAGATCGAGAGATTAGATTTGCAAGTCAGTAGAAACGGCATTGTTTGGTCAGACTTGATTTTTCCTATAATAAAAATTAATTTTTAAACTAACTAGCAATTATGATCCGCGCGCGATTGATTTCTCGTTTTTATCCTTTTGCTAGTAGACAAAATAATGGAGAATTTTTAATTCTTGAAATATAAAAACTTGTCATTCTTTATCTAATTTCAAGAATCTCCATAAGTTTCATAGAATTCCTTAAAATGTATTTATTATCCTTCAAAATCTGGTGAAATTCCTCTAAATTTCGTAAAATCACTTGATATTCCTTGATATTCCTTAAAATTACTCAAAGTCCCATGAAATCTGATTAAATCTCTTAAAATTCTTGAAAATCCACTGAAATTTTGTAAAATCCCTTGAAAGTCTTTAAAATAATTTAATATCCCGTAAAATATCTTACAAGTATTTAAAATTTCATCAAATTCCGTAAAATCCCTTGAATACCTTAAAAGTCTTTAAAATTACTTAATACCCCATAAATTCAAAATCTGGTAAAATTCCATTAAGTTTCGTAAAATCACTTGATATTCCTTAATACTTTTTGATGTTCTATAAAATTCCTGAAAATTCCACAACTTATCGTTACAACCCTTAAATTACTTAACATCCTATGAAGTTTTATGAAATTCCTTTAAATTTCGCAAAATAAATTGATATTTCTTAAAATTACTTAAAATTACTCAAAATCCTATGAAGTCTCATTATATCTCTTAAAATCACTCAAATTTCCATGGAATTTCGTTAAATTCTTTAAAATTCTTGAAAATCCAATATAATTTCACCAAATCCTTAAAAATTTCTGGAAATAAATGTCCTTAAAATTACTTAATATCTCAAAAAATGCTTAAAGTCGCTTAAAATTACTTAGAATCTCCCAACTATCATCAAATCTCATAAAATTACTTAAAATCCCATGAAATCTTATAAAATCCCCTTGAAATTCCTGAAAATCTAATGAAGTATCATAAATCCCTTGAAATCCCTTAAGTTGTTAAAATAACTTAATATCCTATGAAATATCGTAAAATCTCTGAAAATTACTTAAAATTTCATAAAATTTCTCGAAATACCGGGAAATCACTTAATAATTCTAAAATCTCAATAAATTTCGTAAAACCCTTTTAAATCCATTAACATTATTCAAGATTCCATGAAATCTCAATAAATCTATTAAAATACCTTAAAATCCAATGAAATTTCGTAAAATTCCTAAAAATTTCTTAAAAGTTTCTCAAATTACTTAAAATTTTACAAAATATATAGTCAAATCCCTTAAAATTACATTATAACCATATAAAATCTCATAATTCTGATGGTAATTGATCTGTAAATAGGCATATGCACGAAAAGTGTCATTTTCTCTCTCAAAAAAAAGTTACAAAATCAATCTTAAGGCACACTTTTCAAACTTTTTTCCTACATTCAACATCATACATATAGAAACTCATTTTTTAGGGTGATGAATAACTTTGCGCATGCGCGTAGTTTGCACAAAATATTGAAATAAATATGTCCATCAATTTAATTGAATTAATAATATTTTTGAAATGGAAGGTGAAATAGGATTGTTTTTCCGTCTTAAATGTTTGCGAAAAACTTTTCGCCTTTCAAATAAAAGAACTTTTTTGTTCAAAAAATATTTTCAGACAAGTAATTCTACAGAAAAAAGTAATATTTTTCCATTATTTATGCCTATTTTTTGTAATATTTCCAAATATTCTGAACTTTTGAAACTTTTGAAGTAGAAGAGGTTGGTTCTGGCCACACAGAAAAAAAAAGTCTTAAATCAAGCCCAAAAGTCTAGTTTTTGT